>CM042013.1:29211629-29694129 GCA_023525715.1 Cichorium intybus | reverse complement strand
TACACAATTACATATTCCATCGTTATAGACGACCACTATCTTTTTACTAAATTAGGGAAATGTAAGTTGGCAAATAGGTAAAACAATAACTTTTAAGGCAATTAAGACAGGTCGTTTGAGACCTAGACTTTGAAGAACAAGATTGATCAAAAATAGTTTTGATTCATTACCTTATATATTAAAAACCGTAAGTTTCTAGAAGGTTTGGGGTGGGGTGGGGGGTTTTGGAGGTTTTTAGCAGGGTGCGATTTCTTTGCCAATAGTATTCCTCCAGCTTTCCTTCCACCTCTCCCTGCGCTTCGTCCACCTCATGCTTCCTCCCGTTCTTCCCCATCCGCCATACCTCCTGTCTGCTTCACCATGCGATCCGCCATCTGTTTCTTTACACTATCCATCGCTTCTGCTTCCACCAAAAAACCCACGAACTTCAGAGACAAATACTCTCACAAGTTGTGTAAAAACCCGCGAAGCCGCACTTGATTCACTACCCGGACTCATCACAAACAACCGTGAATTCGTAAATTTGTCCGCCGGCGACAACATGAACGTTGCTGCGGTACCTGATTTCCAGCAATGGATGGGGCCACGATCGATCCACTCGAATCTTCGATCCAGGTTTCTCACGATTTTGGGAGTTCCTATTTTATTTTTTTTTCTAATTCTCCAGATGTCTGTGAAGTTGCTGTGTGATGATGTTATCGAAGAGAACCATCACGAACCGACGATGAGCTTGAATGAGGTCGGATCAGTGGTGGAGTCACCGGTGGAGTTGGTCGGTGATGAAAATACTCAGTTTGAAGATGATAATAAGCCAATGGTACAGTCCGTGAACCCTAATGTTGTCGGTTTCATTCAACCCAAAGAGGGAAAAACAGAATTCGTTGATCAGAAATCAAACCAAGGTACAACGATTCCTGAACAAAATGCAGCTATTGATAACAAGCATCAGATATTTATGAAATTGCTGTGCGATGATGGAATTGATGAATCTGAGAAAGAGAAAGAAGGTCTGATTTCCGAGGAAGATGATTCCTATGACGATTGGGAGGGAGTTGAACGGAGTGATTTGGAGAAAATGTTCGCCATGGCTGCAGATTATGGTAAGGAAGATGCTTACTTACAGAATTTAGGAAATGAAACCCAGATGCAATTATACGGCCTTCATAAGGTCGACACTGAAGGCCCCTGTCATGAAGCTCAGCACATGGCTTTAAAGCTATCAGCACGATCTAAATGCTAATCAAATGTAGTCATACTTTCTTTTTGAAATTAAAAATCACAAAAAAATTTCTTGCTTTCCTTCGTGTAAAAAATAGTGTTTCCTTTCTACAATCAAACAATATTTCATGTTACGGTTTTTTTATAGTCTACTTATCAACATCTATCCATCAGATTGCATTAATCAAATGCAGTGAAACTTTCTCTTTTGCTTACTTTTGCTTTTTTGTGGTTTTTGATCCTTCAATGAGAAGTACAGTACCAGATTCCTGCTTGCTTTACCTTCTATGTGCAATTTGCTGGGGTTACTTAGGATTCAGATGAAGTAACCATCCAAGCAAAAAAAAGAGATGGTGAAGATGAAATCTTGCACATCAACTTTAGAACCAATTTGATTTGGAAGATATTCATGTAAGCATATATATTCCATCATTTATAAGGTGTTTAATATTTTGTATTTTATTAAATGTTGAGATTATTGAGGTATGATTGGTTGGTCATGTGACGAAAGCAGATGATATTAGTCTATTAGACAAGCATGTCCAGTTTTGAAAAAGAGTAAGCCTATTTTTTCCTCTTTTTACCTCTGTCAAAATGCCTATTGACAATGCTCTAACCCTTTACAGTGACATTTTGCGATTTTTGCACCTTCGGCCCTTCACCAATTTTACGTTTTTAAAATTTGGCCATTTGGAAAATTTTCAAATCAAGCCCGAAAAATGGCCATTCTCGTCATTTTTACATTTAGATACGTTTACTACTTTTTCCGGTTTCACCTTTTTACTCCTTTGAAAACAATCCTGGAAAATGATCTTGAAAAAAAACTTGCAAAATAGCATTTTGTGAAGAATTAGTTAGACAATTTTGCTTATTTATTCTAAAAAGATGCCCTTTTTGACCATTTTGAAGTTATGCCAAAAGTGTCATATTTCATCAGTTTGACATTTTATAGTGACATTTTGATATTTTTACCATTTTGACATTTTTACATTAGGACATTTTTAACGTTTGATATTTTCAAAATAATAATAGAAAATTACTATTTTGACTATTTTACATTTTAGAAAAAAATTAATTTATTATTTTGATGTATGGTTCTTCATCTTCATGATTGTCTTCTTCAGGTACATGGATCCTTATTGCATTGATGGAGGTTTATGAGATACTAAATGTGATGAGGTAAAAGAGTAAACGGGTCATATGCTCTGATGATTGAAGTTTCAATTTGGTTTTAATGAAAATCAATAAAAAAATTATTCTGACGGAGAATATTTAAATATTTGTGTCTGTTTGTATTAAGTCAACATTTTGGTCTTAATGCATTAAGGCATTTTGTATATAGATTAAGTAAAAAACAAACAACCTTATAAATAGTTTCTTAATGCATTAAGGAATTTTATATTAAGTCATTTCTTCATGTCTGAAATTATAAATTTTCAGGTTATGAATAAAATAGTATATGAACTTCCTGCTGAACATCCCTTACCTGATAGCAAACCACTTCGTGAACTTATTGGTCACACCCCACCTCAGGTCTGTCAAATTTTCAGTTCAGCGGTGTTTTTTGAACATTTTAAATAGTTTGTTACCTATTTTAAAAACTCAACTCATGTAAAGTTGACTCTTGATTGATCATTTTATATGTCAGGTTGCAGCTGGTGTAGTGCTGGGCTTCTTTACAGCAGCAATTGTTCATTTAATCTCTGAAGCTGCTAATATGCCTTAACACTTACCTATTTGTGTCATGGTTGTCTATCATAACATGCATACATGCATCCATGACAATACATACATTCTATGATGTTTGAAATTCCACCACTAATTCTAAATTACCAAAAAGACAAACGTACTTTCAGTCATTCGTCAATTCTACAATAACTTTATCATAGTTTACCGGTTTGACAAATATATGTGAATCAAAAAATGATTATTATGTTTGTCGGTCAATAATAGACTGTTAAAGTGGCGAATGTTGTACAATACGTTGTATTTTTGTGAATTTAACCTAATGCCTTGATTCTCAGGTGATTTTGGTTTGAAAGAGGATTTTCAGGTAAAAAATGTTGCGGGTGCTAGCTTACAATGTTCAAGGATGGTCAAGTGAGTTTTGGCTTTTGTTTATGCTTGTATACAACGTGCTTTTAGTTTCTTTTATATTTTATCATTCAAGAATGTTGGCCTCTTATTACGAGTTTTAGTTCTAGATGATACAAGAAATCCAAATCAGATTACTGTAAATAAGCAACAGCAATTTTTGTTTTCTGTTTTCTGATTTAGAGTGCAGAGCATAAAAGAACAAAAACCTAAATTATGTAGGAGTTGGATTTGTTGAAGCAAAAGTAGGAGTAAAGAAGCCAGAATTACTTCCCAAAGACTTCACAACAGTTATTGATGTTGCAGGTTACCTCTCAGATGGCTATATGTTATCAAACTAAGTTTTTCACATTTTGCGTATGCAGGTTTGGCTGGTTTATCAACTGCAAAGTATTTGGATGATGCAGGTCACAAACCAATTTTGTTAGAAGCAAGAGACGTTCTTGGTGGAAAAGTTTATAAAGTATAAAGTTTCTATCTTTATTTTCATTTTTATCTCAAATACATTTCTTTTATGGGCCTTCTAAATTCTTGCATAGGTGGCAGCTTGGAAAGATGATGATGGAAATTGGTACGAGACAGGTTTACACATATTCTGTAAGTTTTAACCTTTTTATTATCCTTCAAGCTTCTAAAAATATAGTCTTTTTTGGATACCTAATGTTGAATGAACTTTTTTATTTTCTTGAAGTTGGAGCTTACCCAAATATACAGAATTTGTTTGGAGAATTAGGGATTAATGATAGATTGCAATGGAAGGAACATTCTATGATATTTCCAATGCCAAATAAGCCTGGAGAATTTAATCGGTTTCACTTTCCAGATGTTTTGCCAAAGAGTCATCCATGAACATGCTTCTAATTCCCTTCTTCTCAAGGTATCCATAATTGATTGGATTTTTCAAAGTACAATGTTGTAATAGAAAGAGAAGAAAGTAGGATGCTATAATACACAACTGAATAAAAGTATGTTGGTATTTTTTGCAGGTGAACCAAATTGGAACAGTGACAGAAGCAATTGAAGTGGTAAAGATGGCTAAGGATGCTGAATGGGGAGTTGTAATATCGCAAGGAAGTGGTAAAACGGATGATTGTTTCATTGCTGACTTGGTGGTTGATCTTCCCACTGGTCAGATTAAAACAGTTGCGCCTTCTCGTGGATCCAAAGTCAAAGAAAAACAAACTCAGATCCAAACAATACCCGTGCGGAGCACGGGTCGAACCTAGTTAATATAAAAGCTGGTCCATATTATAGGAAAAGCAAACTTATGAAGACCAAAATTTGACTAGGTTCAACCTTTAAGGGATCAAAGTCACCCAAACCCAACACCTTTTTGTTGTTGCCAACCAAAAAGTGGGCCTGATAGGATTAATTATCTCCATACAAACATTAAAATAGAAATTAAATCATCCTGTAAAAGATAATAAGTATGTCCATTGAAAGAGTATAATATTTGAGTTGCCATATAAAATCTTTAACTTATTAAATAAAAATGAAATATGTAAAACAACAATCAACTTTCTCTACATATTGTAAAAATCATTCTTGGCAAATATATAAAACCGAAAATGAATCTAAAGAAAATGTAGTTATTATTTAGAGAACGCAAAATAGAAAATGCTACCTTCTATTAAACAAAAAAAGTATCAAATTCCTTATAGCCTTGATAATCCTAATCAAGAATCCTCTCACAAAATCAGGAAACGTTTCTTCTAAATCAACAATCATTGGGATTTTTAGGTTAATCTGTAAAATCATAACCAATTGTCTATTTATGCAATCATCATGATTCTTTAAAATGCTTAATGTTTATACCTTCGTATTTAATTTCTTGTTTTAATCAACTCGTGTAGTACATGGGTCTCACAACCAGATGTATAATAAATACAAACATATCCAGGCATCCATAATTCTAATCACATTATTATAAATTTATAATCTGATAATTAATTTTTATTGGTATATCTAAAAAGGATAAATTGTATGTTGAAAAACATATTTTATGAAAAGGATATTGAAAACAACTCAAAAGGTATATGTTTTAAATTTATCATCAATATAAACATTGACAAAAAAAAAAAAAAGTCCTTTATATACAATGTAATCTCCTAGAATTGTAACTTTGAAGACAAATATCTAAACACCCAATTACAATTTAGAATCACAATATATTAACAGTGGGCCATCTTGCAGCATATCAGACCCGTCTTCCCCCAATAATGCAATTATATTCGTTCTTTTCATCTCAATTCCTCAAAATTTCTGCAATTTGATTTTGTCACCTCCGATCTCGTTTTCAGTCAGCGAATCGTTCATGATGGCTTTTCAAATTGCGAAACGCCTCCTTCGCAGCCGCGCAGCCAATGAAGTCTTCACGATGACGAGAAGCCCTAGTGTAGGACTTTTCTCATCCACCGATCGGAACTACTCTTCCAGCTCCAATCTGATCCGCGCCACTCTCTTTCCCGGCGACGGTATCGGTCCTGAGATCGCCGAATCCGTGAAACAGGTCCAAACAGTTGAATTTTATGCTCAGATTTTTCCTTATACTTGTGATGTTTTGACTTTTCTCTGTTTAGGTTTCTATTATATCATTTGTCTTTCTCTGCACTTGTCTTATGCCTGCGGCTTGAGACTTCCATCGTTTTCTTGTGAATTCTACATAATTTAGTTACTGTTAAGTTCCTTGTACCAATAGATGTAATTCAACCTAATTTGCACTTCCTTTGATAGAGACCTCGGACTTTGTTGGCTAATTAATCAGTTAATCTGAACAAGTTCCATAATCCGTCATATCTAATTTACTCTTCAAACTACCAAAAATGTTTACCCCAGGTGAGACCTAAATGGCTACAAATTCGATTCAAAGTTTATCTATGCAGATATTACATGTTCACCTAAACAAGAATTCAATACTTATGTATTCAATCTTCTCTAGTTTCTTTTCCTTTTAGTTAATGTTACGTTCTTTCCACATTTTGCAGGTATTCACAGCTGCAGATGTCCCAATCGAATGGGAAGAACACTACGTGGGGACAGAAGTAGATCCAAGAACCCAAAGTTTTGTTACATGGGAAAGTCTAGAATCAGTAAGAGTAAACAAAGTGGGCTTAAAAGGCCCAATGGCCACACCAATTGGTAAAGGTCATCGTTCCTTAAACCTAACCCTAAGAAAAGAACTCAACTTATATGCAAACGTCAGACCATGCTACAGTCTACCTGGTTACAAGACTCGCTATGATGATGTAAATCTTGTCACAATTCGTGAAAACACAGAAGGAGAATACAGTGGTCTTGAACATCAAGTAAGCATCATAACATGACTTCAAAGTAGATTACCATTTATAAACCTCATGAGTCTTTTATCACTAGGTGGTGAGAGGAGTTGTTGAAAGTCTTAAAATCATCACACGTCAAGCAAGTTTAAGGGTGGCTGAATATGCTTTCTATTACGCTAAAGCCCATGGAAGACAGAGAGTATCTGCTGTACACAAAGCTAACATCATGCAGAAAACAGATGGTCTATTTTTGAAGGTATTAAAAAAAACTTCAAATTTACCGAAAGAATTATACTGATTTTTCTTTTTTGTCTCGTAGTGTTGTCGTGAAGTTGCTGAGAAGTACCCTGAGATAAAATACGAGGAAGTTGTCATTGACAATTGCTGCATGATGGTAGGATTTTTTTAATCTTCATCAATTTTTAAAACGTAACAGTGCTTATGAATTTTGTTTTTAAATTACAGCTAGTGAAGAATCCAACACTGTTTGATGTTTTAGTGATGCCAAATCTTTATGGTGACATCATAAGTGATCTTTGTGCTGGGTTAATTGGAGGATTAGGGTTAACACCGAGTTTAAATATTGGAGAAGGTGGTATTGCTCTTGCTGAAGCTGTTCATGGTTCAGCTCCTGATATTGCTGGAAAGGTTAGAAACGTAATTTAATCAAAGGAGTTTGTTGGGTTGACTTTGACTAAGGATATTGACTTGATTAAATATTTATGTAGAATTTGGCAAACCCGACTGCTTTGTTACTGAGTGCGGTGTCAATGCTTCATCATTTGGATCTTAATGAAAAAGCAGACCAGATTCAGGACGCGGTTTTGAAGACAATTGCGGAAGGGAAGTACAGGACTGGTGATCTTGGTGGGTCTTCAACAACCACTGAGTTTACTAAAGCGATTATTGATCATCTTTGAGTGAAAAAAATTGATATAAAAATTGGATCCTTTTTTTCTTATACATGACACCAATTTTGGATTTATGTACAATTTGGAGTTGTGAGGGAGGACTTTTTCTCTTTTTCTATTTTGTGAATTTGGTTGAGCGATGAAGATACTTGCTCAGATGAGAAAGCTGGTACAGCTGGCCTGGTTTAATTCGTTGGTGTTATTATTATTATTACTTGTAACTTATGAATAAGACTCATCACTTTGAGCTTTTGAGGTTTTTTCTGTCTGTTTTCCAACTGATTTCTGAAAACAAAACTTGAAATGCTAATTTTCCATTTAGACCGAATAAAGACTTGACCTATCAGGTTTCACCTTCTATTTCATTTCTATATCTTATGTTGGATGTACACGTTTTTTTATATTATTTCCAATATGATAATCATAATCAGTGTTGCAGAAATCGGCCTTGGCAGCCGGTTAATCAACGATTAATCGTTTGACGGTTTCCAAACGATTACGATTAGACCTAATTGGTCAGAATCGGCAGTATGGTTATATATTGGCGTTGATGGTACTTGGCGGCCAATTAATCGGCAGTTACGGTCATTATTATTATTATTATTATTATTATTTAATTTAGTCAAATATCGGTCTAATAAGTCAAGAAAACCAACAAAAAATCAAAATTAAAGAATGAAAATATACAAATGTATAAACCCACTTGTCCGCTAAACTACCGCCAAGTACTTGATGATAATTGTTGGCAAAAATCCATATTGCATAAATTGTCAAGCCATGATTAATAATTCATAGGTTGTAAGCCATATAAAAACAAATATAAAACAATGTAACTCTGTATATTGCAAGAAGTTCATATACAAGAAGTTCACATCTTTCATGGACCAAACACCAACTTTATCAAAGCTTACCGACATCAACTCGTTCTTCATTTCCATACTTTCTCTCTTGGACCCGACATACATCATGCATCATTGTTGCAAGCTGATCAACACACAGTAAATTAGTGTCTGTTTTTTCAGTTATGAATACTTGAACACCTTTAAAACCTAAGACACTACAGATTGCAAACAAGAACTACATTCATGCCATAAGTTATACTTAAAGAAATATAATTGGAGTGGGAAAGAATCAAAGAAAGTACAATATCAAATGAAGCCAAACAATACAAAATCGATGTCCATGTCATAAAATCCAACACATTAAACTATTAAACTCATTTCAAAAGTTTATATTTCATTATTGTTCAAGAAATATAACTAATGGACCTAAATGTTTCCCTATTCAAAGAAAGAGTCACAACATAGAAAAGTCCCAACACATTCCATCTTTGCTTCTCCATCTTCATCTTGTCTTGTCAAGGCCTACAAATGAAGCAGGTACCACTTTTATCAAAGGAAGCTATGAAAACACAAATGTTTTGTGATGGTTTAAAATTGGTCATGGAAAAGGTATAGGGAATTTATGTGTAAGGTAATGAATATAAGAATCTTGATTCTAGAGACTAGTAAGGCCTAAATGTTACACCTTTCCCATAAAAACAAACTTACCTAAAACTCATGAGGAAAAGAACACTGACGGACCTATGACGCTTCATTAGATACCTAATCAATAAGAAAAATAAAACCCAAATAATTAGGAAAAGACTTTAGAGAAGCTTGGATTGATGAACCCTAAAAGAAAAACACATCCAATTTTGGAAAAGGAAGTCAAATGTAGCATGGAATTTCGATAACCCACAACATAGGCACCTCTTATAGAAACACTGCACATACTAAGAGCAATCGAGTTTGACACATTTCATGAGTGAGGACTTGCAGAAATCAATGATTTAGCATAGATTAATCCCAGAAAAGTAGGAGAAAAGAAGCACATATGGGAATTGAATTATCACCTTCGGGGAGCCAACCATAGCCGTTCTGAGAAAGGGTAAGCATGGATGTCATCAAGGCCGAAGCAGTAGCAGTGTGGAAAGGTTGCAATGATTCCAAACAAGCACTCATTTCTACCGGACAACTGCAATACATCAACAATAACAGTTCGCAATTATCACGTATGTGAACGGATGAAATAAATATGTAATTATGCACATATCCCTCCATTACGGATACATTTGGATATAGTACTTTGTATACACAAAGGTAACATCGATTTGATTGAAAAGTGTACAAAATTGCTATTCAATAGGTAAATTTTTAACGAAAGTTTCAGCACTCAAATCAAATTGGACTTGAAAAGTAGCATATTCATGGAGGCTGGAGCGGAAGAGTGTATGTAAGAGAGAACACGAATAACTATTACCTGAAAATGCGATGAGACAGAGAATTCCGACTAGGGATTCGAAAGGCAGAGGGAGAGGGAGATGGAGCAGCTTTGGGTTGGGAGGCTACCCTCGCCGCCGCGTTACGGAGAGAAGTTGATCGGAAAACAGATCGCGCTGCGGCTGCTGCAGTCGCCATTTCTGTGTGTATGCGAGGGTTTTACAGATTTCGCCTAATTTCTGTGCATGTCCAGGGTTTAAAACCAAAATGTCTAAAAAGGGCAATTATTTTATCTTTTAATCCATGATAATACTTTGGACTTTGGAGAAGTGGTAACTGGAACGCAAGTAGTCATTTTTTCAAATTATGTAACGTTTTTTTGGCATAAAAGCAATTATAATATTTTTTTCAAACTTCAATCTTTTAAGAGTTTATTGGGTAAGTTTGATATTTGGGATTCAACAAAGATTACATTTAGGAACGAAGCATTTGTTCAAAATGACCAACTTTTTGCAAGATTAAAGAAATCAATTCAATTTATATTGGAATACATGGTACGTATGTGTAGTTATTATTATATCGAGAAGACATAAAATGGTTATGGATCCTCTATGGTTTAATAAGGTACATTGTCGACGTTTTTTTTACATATTTGGGATTGATCACACTTTTATGGATTCACCTATCAATATTTACTCACACTTATCACTGTATTCGAGTATTATAAACATGTTATCCTTGATATTCTCTTATTCAAAACAAATTTGAGCTAATTCATTCACTATTAAATCACTTGAAATAATTCATTCACTTTCATATAAAAATGAATTCATCAAAGCAATCCGTAAAAGGGATATCAGTTGCAACAAAATCTGAATATGATATTTGGCATTGCGAAGAAGAAGACTTTTGTTTTTGTTCCGATCTTAACCCATTTCTTGAAATCGGTCTAGATCATGCAGACTTCTATCATGGTGGACCACTGCTAGCAAATATGCTCAAGTATATATTCGAAATGGTGAAGGACGCTAAAAAGAGGCAACGAAGGGACATAGAAAAAGAGTCAAATACTTAATGAACACTCATACTATCTCTTGGCAAAGATGAAAGAAAATATGATTAGGTTAAAATGACTAAGAAAAAAGTTATAAGTAGCAGACTAATGGTTGGCGGTGCGGATACAAAGATCGTAAATTTTATGGTAGAACGAGAACGTCTTCAAAATGTTATCATAATTAGACAAAGTTCTATTGATCACGATAAAACAATGTGTTCTCTACAAATTCCGGATGTGTGGCTGAAAATATAGTTTTTTTAACTAGATATTTAACTATATTATAAACTTATGACATTTCAGGATTATCAGAGTACATTTTAGACCGACCATATGTCAATCAAGATATTCCAGATTCCAGAAAGTCCATTCCGAACTAGTGTTTTATAAATTTCATGTTGGGACAACCAGTTTTCACAACTTACTAAAAAACAATGGTTATGCACTCTCATTCAAGTGGCTCAATCTCTCAAACTAACATACGCACAAATTAATTAACCATTCAGAGATGCAAGTATGATATTAAAGAGAAGTTTGTTGTTTCTTGGAGTGACAAAAACTCATGTGGGTGTTACTTTGGTTACCCGTATTTTCCAAATAAAGATGCATATTGTGGGTATTTTGAGTTGTAGGATAAAAAAACTACACAACACATGATACAAAAAGAAATTTATTGAAATGAAGAAACACTCGAATAAGAAGACTAAGCAACATCCTAATGAATCTAGTATGCACGTACCAATTGAAGCACACAATATCAGTCAATGATTTATTACTAGAATCTTGATTTTATTTATTTATTATTATTATTATTTTGTATAGCTTTCACCGTTTTAGTGTTTAGTTATTAATTATTATGATGTTTTTTTCGTGCATACATGGAAATATTGAAGAGATACATTGACATATAAATAAGAGCCCACAAGGAAACCATCGTGTCTTTGTTAACTGGCTCACATAAGAGCCCAATGTCTACAATGAGACTAATCCACATTAGAATCACATTTTGGCAACCGAGAGAGGCTCAAACCTTTGATCGTTTATGTTCATGACGATTCCATAAGCACACACATTATTTAACGAGAAACAAAAAGCACACGAATATGCATATCCATTCGTAAGCATGTGTGTTTGTACTTGTATACATTGTCCTATCTTACCTTCTAAACTAACCACGTATATATATGCTAGATCCACAAAAAATGATGTTCGCATGAGATGTATCTACATCTACACTAATTTTTTCTATATGCTTCAAAGTTCAAACTACCACCTCACCTCCAAAATTGCCACCATGGACCCCTTTTTTCAACACTTACAAAATCAACAAGTGCCCTAATTTGAATCCAAGAAAGGCAAACTAGGACAACCCATATCATAAAAATCGTCAAATTCCACGAACAACTCAGGCAATGAGTGAGCAGATTGAAACACAGACTGCTTTTTGGTATTTTCTTGATTATTCATATTATTCAATTCTGTTCGTGTTTGGGGAGTTGATGCAAACAATGAAGGGCTTGACCGTAAATGAGGGGCTGGAGCACGCAAATTATGGCCACTTGGATTGCTGGTTGTACGTCGGTTCTCTGATTGTACAAGTGCCGATGCAGGGATTTCAACAATCCTCACAGAACTAGTTTCTGTAAATTAAAGAAGGAACGTTTAATGTTTAAACATGAACAAAAATGGCAGAAAGATTCCAACTTGCATACCTTTATCTGTTTTCTCTTCATTCAAAGTATCATCGCACGTTTTTGCTAAAGTCTCCGCCAATACTTTATTCGCATAAACAAGATCGTAGTAATCTTCGAGAACCTTCGTCTTGTTTGTTAAACACATCTCAGATTCATCAATTAATGCATCGTATTTCTTCCGTATCTCTAAAATTTCCTTTTCACATTGAGAAATGAGCATCGATTTCTACAAATAAACAAGATAATCGTTATCAATTAATAATTCAGCAAGTAAGTTAATAGAAAATGTTTATTTTAAAAACCTTTTCTTGATGTAACTTTGTGACTTCCTCTCGTTCCTTCTTGATGTTTTCCAATTCTGTTTCAAGAGGGGAAGCGTTGGAAGATTGATCGGAAACCGGTAGTACCACCGGCGAAGTTTGTGGTTGTGGAGGTTGATTGATTGTACATTCTGCAGCAGTATTTGTACCTTGCTCGACTTCCGTACACGCCCTTCTTCTACTTCTCAATCTTTTTCTCACAGAAGGGGAATTAGTTGCGTCGTTATGAAAATTCTCTGTGTCGGTTTCCTTTTCAGTTTCATATCCTTCAACCCAGTAATTAGGGTTTCGAGTCGACTTCTGTACTCTTCGAGATAACCTGCTACTTGAATTCTTCCATGGATTTTCCTTGAACAATTTACTCCAAAACTCCAGCGGTCCTTTTTGCATCAAGTATTCCTCATTCGAACAGCTTTTGCGGGATTCAGTTTCACCCAACAATAGGTTACTTGTAGAATAAACTCCATCGCACAGCTGTGCATTTGATGTAACTGAGTTTTTTAAACGATTAGTGTTCCCGTTTTTGTTCATCAACAGGGATGACAACTCGTGAACCAAATCATTGTTTGACTTTGACATTGAATTTGACTCCGATGATGGATCTTTCGACAAATTACTGAGTAAATACGATACACCCCATGCTAGCAACCGGTGGCAATTACTGTAATTAATACGAGACGAATTGTTGTCAAAAATCGCACCTTGCTTTGAAATAATCAGTGCTTTCTCTTCAATGGTGAACGATGAATATAACCGCAAAACTCGTAACCGCTCACGTGAATCGAGGGTAATCTTGTGAAGGGCTTTTACGTCATTTGACGGGTTCCAATCACTGTTGTATAGTATCGCTACATCAACAGACGAAATTTTAATGGTTGAATGACACGCTCGATAATCCATTAAGCAAACAAACTTTCCGTTGTCTAAATTGTTGAAAATTTTCAAATCGTCTTTTCTTTTTACGCGATCGCTATTAGCAATAATCTTTCCGTGGATTCGTACATATGAATTATGACCAAATCTTTGGTCAACAAGATCATCCAAAATATCTCCGATTGATACTTGTTTCGAACTACCCACCGACTGTAACGTCAGAAAAATGTCACTTTTCGGCATTATAATCATTATTTAATGTAAATATACAAATTACGAAGTTGGTTACCTGAAAAAGAACAAGTACTCTCAAACCACATCGTTTGATCTCTAACAAGAGCTTGTCTAAAAGTTGAAGTTTCCCGCTAGCATTGATTTCGGCATTCAATTGGTCAATTGGAGTATTTGTTTTCAACGATTCACGCAAATTACGATTCACAAGATACGGGTGGTCACAACACTGCAAAAATAATTAATCGAATTAACAAATCATTTGCAAAATAGGAAAAGTAATAATTCATAGCACTTCAAACCTTTCTAGTTTCGGTAAGAATGTCATGGAGTGAAGAATAGTTTCTTAAAGATGAAGAGAGTGCCTCAAAGTTAGAATGTAACAAAGAACAATATTGTTCCATTTGCATACGAGAAAGATGAACAGGGACCCAGTACTCTTCAGTGCACTTGTTGGGTCCCTGTTCATCTTTCCGTATATCATTTTGGAACATATTTTTGTGTCTTTTCGGTCCGGCATTTCGGAACATTTTTTTGTATGTGTGTGCATTTAGTTTCTTCCTTTTTTTACTTCCATTAAAGGGCTTCTTGCTATTAATCTTTTCCTCATTTTCAAGCATGGATACTGGTCTCTCTGCCTTTTTTCTCTCCAACTTTTTTCTCATATCCACCATCGCCATAAGCCTTTTTCTTTTCTCTGACATTGAAAGACTGGAAAACGAGTTTTCTGTGTTCATTTGAGTAAACACTCTTCGTTTTTCTCTATTAGATCTTCTTCAACCTACATAAACATAAATTTATGTATGTAAAATAGATTTTAAAAATGGGGTAACCAAAAACCCTAAACCTACATGCGTATATATGTGCTGATTTAGGGTTTTGGTGTATACATAGCCACCATATATGTACAGAAGCTGTAAATCAACACATACATGCGTAAAAACACACAGCTTATATGTATGTGTGTGTAAAATTACAACGATTAAGAAAAAACAGCTCATTTGAAGCCCTAATCAAGAAAAATGGCAGGGTGATCAGATAATACAAAACCCTTATAAACAGAGAACATACAAGATTAAAAAGATAAAGTAAAACATTTACTCCACCGTTTCGTCTAATATAAAATCTAAACAGGGAAGAGAAAACGACATGCATATTTCACTCTGTTCTTTGCTTTCTTGCTAAAAGTAGAAGTATCAAGTTCAAATTGATCGCCATTTTCGTGTCTATTTCAACAATTTCAGCTTCCTTACTCACCTGTAAATCGAAATGCTGGAGGTGTTTTAAGGATTTTTACCTTTGAGAACATGCTATATCATTGATTCATTTGATTAAGGAGAATACATGTCGCTTTCAGTTTTACGGACAACAGAATCTGTCACTGTCGAAGAATGGCGTTCTGGCGTTGGGGGTTCTCCATTTCGCGTAATTCTGCCAGGCTCTGTCGCTGCCACGTGTTAACAAAAACGGAAATTAAAAATATTATATGAAATTTTGGATTTTATACATTTTTGGATACCTATTTGTTAGAAATTCGGGTTCGATTGCAGGGATACACAGAAAGGCATGAAATACTTTTAGATTTTAACTATTTCGATCGTACAATCGAAATCTCAATTGGATACAATTCATTGTTCTAGAACCAGAGATATGAAAAAATAGATATGATTTTTTTATACCTTCAAATGTTTAACCAAAAAATGGATTATATACTCATAATTTTGGAAGTTATAAAACTATCTGAAAAACCGACCTTAACCACCCACCATGTCAGAAGTTATAATACCACCCTTAACCACCCACTATGTTGAAAGTTATAAAACCACCCTTAACCACCCACTATTTTGGGAGTTAGAAAACCTTCCGAAAACCACCATATGCAGTTAAAAAAAACCGAGTCAAAACCGTCACATAACTTCCTCTTAACTGCAATAAAACCAGGTTTACAATGGTAAAATCGGGTTTAAGTCAGGGTAAAAAACAGTGTTCATAAACGGGTTTAAACGGCTCTTCCCCTAAGATATCGGTATACTTTAAATCAAAATAAATTCAAACAAGTGCGCACTCCGCACCACCTTTACTTGTTCAATGTTTATTGAGATTACATTGGTCATCAAGCTCATCTCATTACACTTAAATAATATTGGTGATGCAAATCACCAACAATCCTCTCCCATTTAAGTGTAATCTTGATTAACTTAAAACAAAATCATAACAAACAACAAACTGATGCATAAATGAAATGTCGTGACGATTGAATTTCATATTAGTATATTACACATTCCATATATTCGAATATCAAGGTGTCACTAGGGATTAAACCCTTTCTATTCACAGTGAATACATGAAGATAATATAGACAACAGTTTACATACTCATATGTTCTAACTTGACAGTATATTTTACTAGCTTGTGTCCTATCCTTCAATAAGTGTATCAAAGCCAAGTCCCCAGCTTTTTTATGAGTAAAAGAAACAAGCATATGAGTTAAAGTTTATTCATTCCTTATGCCCTAACGGGAAAAGCGATATCTGTAGGCCCCTCGGTGATTGACTTATAATGCTAGGCCTAGTGAGGACTGAATTGATGTGTTCAATTAGAAGTCTTGTATCCTCACAAATCAGGTACCAAGAAACATATTATCGGACTGAGATTGATTCTAATCCATGTCTCTAGTCCAAATGATATCTTGTAGAACGGAGGATCATATGATCACTTATCTTAGGACAGAACTGACTGGGTCAGAGTTCGACAGCGGCTTTTGGAAGCTACAATTTGCTTGTCAATTTAAGAAGTTTTATTGAATTATAGTCATAGACTTATCCAAGTGGGAGACTGTTGGATTAGGTGTCTAAGCCATGACTATAATTTAGGAATACACTTGAATTGATAGCATCATAGTCCTTTTGGGTTGTCCTCATAGCTGGCAATTTGACAGAATAACTTTTAGAGAGAGAGAGAGAGATTGATTTATTATCTAATTAATAAATCAATATAAATAATTTATTAATATATTATGAGGATAATATATTAATTAGAAATAATATTATTTAATTAATAATTAATCAGCAATTAATTGGAATTAATTTTGGGATTAATTGGATTAATTAAAAGTACAGGAGCTGATTTGTAATTATTCAATATTTGAGTAGTGAACAAATATGGAAGGAGGATTAAAGTTGGCGAAATTAAGTATATAATTATCCTTGAATTTCGAAAATAGTATAAGAGATAAATAGGGCTTTTGAATTAAAAGATAAAAGGTTTATCTCGTTTGAATTCAAAAAAGTTTTATCTCTAAGGGTTATCTGTTAATCATTGGAAACTATAAATAGGGAGCCCCAGTACCCTAAGCGCCACGAAAATTGAAGGTCTTCGCTCCCTCTCTTTGGTTTTTCTTGTTGCTGCTTGGGTGTGAGCCACTAGAGGCACGACATTTGTGGTGCTAGTTTCCAAAGGATTGAACTTAAGGTTAGTATTTTCTTTTCAATTATTTTAGTAAATTTTGTTTAGCCTTTAGGTATTTATTATATGTTCAAATAGTGAAAACATAGATCCAATTAGGTTGCATGTGAACTTAGGGTTTAAGTTTAGTTGATTTGCATAAAACCTATCAGTTAGTGCCATCCAATGTCACTCGGGAGCACAATGAGAGGATCGAAATGATGTTATTGTTGGAGTAGGATGCGGGTGCGGAATGGGGAGTAGAAGCATCAGCGGAAGACATCTATAAAAGATGATAGTTTTAATTATATATATATATATATATATATATATATATATATATATATATATATATATATATATATATATATATATATATATATATATATATATATATATATATATATATATATATATATATATATATATATATATATTCCTTAATATTAACCCAAGAATAATAACTAAGGCTAGGACCCAACTATATAATTCACAACTTAGAAGAGGGATGCCGTAATCTAATTGTAAATTTTATAGAGGTAGGCGAGTGATGATTCACCAATTCCAATGCGAAAGATAATCATATTAAGTGAAATTCATAGATCTTTGAGATTTATTGAACTGTTCAATAGCATGTTTAATCTCGGACTATGATCTTCCGTTTGTGACTGGGATGCATATGATCACAAACAAGATGTGAATAACCATGCAAATTAGCTTGGTAACCTCAATGTCATTTATCATCACAAATTGATGTGCCGGTAAACCACACACGCTCCATCAATAATGATAAACTTTGAGATACCCATTACCACTCTTTATGAGCCCCTATTAGTGTGCCGGTAAACCACACACGCTCCATTAATGTCTCATAAAGTGTAATGTGCAATTTCATGGATTAGCATATCTTTCACATTTTCCCTAAAGTAACTAGATTTGGGATTTTTAAAATTTTTTCTAGTACTTTGATTAATAACATTATACTTTTTAATGAGATTAAGCGATCCTATCAAACCCGTTCTGCTAACGACCCTCCACTGATCAAGGGAGCGGTGGGTGATAGTGGACACTCATTCAACCACCATTTTATAGGCAGTTTCCATATACCCCCCCCCCCCCCCGCTTATAGATCAGCTTCGTGAATGAGGCATACCAGCGATTTGACTAACCAGTTCTTATACATATAGGTATTAACTTTTAAACTTTTAAAATATTATTGGGTTAACTATTTACATTTTTCGAGAATTATCTATTAATTTAAATTTAAATTTAAACCTTAATTGATTTAATATTTATCTTTTAATTAAACAATTTGTTGAATAATTAAATCAGACAGGTATCACAAATTAATCAAATTAATTTAATCCTATCCTTTAACTCACTAAATTTCGAAAATGACATAAAGGTTTAAGGTTATCCATTTATTAATTAATCATAATTACCAAAAATAGAAAACTTTCTATAACCCTGGTGGCAAAATCGCAAATAATAGTGGGGAGGGGATAGGGTTTCAAAAACCCTAACTCTAAAATCGATTAGGCCATATTATAGACCCTAAATGAAATGTATAACTATTATAACAATTCAAACAGAAAAAAACCAAAAGCTTTGATACCACTGATAGGTTTTATGCAAAACAACAAACTTAAACCCTAATTTCAGATGCAACCTAATTTGGATCTATGTTTTCACTATTTGAACATATAATATAAATCCTAATGTCAATCGAAAATTTACTAAAAGAATATAAAAGAAAAACTAACATTTAGTTGATTTCTTGAAAGCTAAGCACCACAAGTGTCGTGCCTCAAATGGAATCACACCCAGTAGCTAGGAACTCGAAAACCAGATAGAGTGGGGAAGCAGAATAATGGTGCATACTAATGGGGTGCCATGCTCCCTATTTATAGACTCGAGGTGGTTATAGATAATGTACCACCCGGTTTTTAATAAAACATCTTCATTTAAATAAATATCAATTTATTCAATAATTAACATTTTGAAGATATTTAGAAATCATTTTAAACATCAATTCACTGCATGAATCCCCAATTAAGCAGCATCAGTGTGTACCCGTCATGCCTGTCCGTCATTTTCACATATACAACCTGAAATGGTAATTTAAAAAGGAAAGGATAAGCACACGGCTTAGTGAGTTCCAACAACTACACAGCATATCAGTTACACATACTTTATCCCTAACAGGAAAAATACAACCACACGTCACATAATATGCTCTACCCAGTATATTGGACTATATCCTCCTATACGTATCTGCTCAGTAAATCTAATTCCCCTGCTCAGCATTTAGAGCCGCGCATACCCTGTACGTCGAGTCATGCGTATCTGCTCAGTGTATTTTGCACGTATCTCTATATTACTCAGTACGTCGAGCCCACACACACCATAACCCAACCCATACAATTATAACAGGAAGTTATATATTAATAAAATACACACAACTTGGTACTGTCCACAAACATCTTATAAGCACACAAAATAAAAGTAAAGCACATATAACGTCCACACAATGTAGTGAGAAACTCACCTGATTATAGTCGACTACAGCGTTTATCCCTGCTTCGTATTCCCTCTTTAACTGTTAACACCGTAAGACATTTATCACTCTTTACTCCTTAACTATACCATAGTTGCTTCACTAGACCCTTCCATAATTCCAACATGATACCTCGTGATTTATCAAGTAAAGGATAGCCAGGTAGAAGATTAGCTGGGGTGGCAGGATCCTTTCAGCATTTTAGCCTTTCGGAAAATCCAACAACCAGATCCCAAGTAATCGGCCTAGACACCATCCTCGTAAGTAAATCACTCGGTATTATTTTTGGAATTACGAATAGTATAACCTCTACATATTATAGTTTAACACTTATAAACTACTAGAGAAATACGATAGTGATTACTCACCTGATATGTAGAAGTAGGTTGCACTCACGAGCACGTGACTCTCAAGAACTCTCCTTCACTCCCGAACCCCTCGGATGTCGAGACGACTGCTACAACTCGAAATCTATTGATTTTCCGTACCACTATCTCTTAGAATGACTCCTAAGATCATAGGTGTTTATATGGAAGGTATGATGAGAATGGAGAGCTTGAACCTCTATTTATAGGGCTAAAACTGGACATTAGCGTCGCTAATATGTCAAATTAGCGTCGCTAATGTTAACGTAAGCAATGACATTAATCGACCGGCCGCCTCGTGCGTTTTGACCATTTTAAACATTAGCGTCGCTAACATTATTCATTAGCGTCGTTAATCACTATTCATGCGGCACTATTCATTAGCGGTCACTATTCACGCTAATCACTATTCAAGCGGCACTATTCACGCTAATCATTATTCACGCGGCACTATTCATGCGACATTTTTTTTCCTTTTTTTATTTATTTAATTCAAACTCTATTTATCTATATATTATATTTCGAAATCATGGATTATTAAATCCATAATTTCGCCAACCACCAGCTGCCAAAATTGTCACTACTCAACTATTGAATAAGTACAATTCAGCCTCTGCACCTTTAATTAATTCAATTAATCACCAAATTAATTCTAATTAATTCCAGATTAAATTCTATTTAATTAATACTATTTCTAATTAATATATTAACACCATAATATATTAATAAACTATTTATTTTATTTATATTGATTTATTAATCACATAATAAATCAATCTTTCTCTCTCCTGGTTTTTCTGTCAAACCTCTAGCTATGAGGGCAACACAAATGGACTTTGCTGCTATCGATTGGGTAATGACTTAGACACCTAATCCAACAAGAACATCATTTTCCCTGCTTGGTTACTCTTAATTCATTTTCTTCTCTTTCCAATTTCTTTTTATAGTGTGCATGAAAATTTAGTACAAGGTCGAAGTCATCTCATGTGTAAAAGAAAAGGTTCAACGATGAAATATATAAGAAGATATAATCTTCTTTAGGTATATCAAAAATTTGAATGGTCGAACTGTTTGATTTGTTTAAAATATGGTGATGGGTCTCTACGAATGTCTCATGCCACTTTTGAAGAATATGCACTGATGAACGGAAGCAAGTTAAAATGGTTAGAGAATTTAAGTATTTCAAACATGAATAAGAATCCTATTTTCCATGCTTTGTTAGTCTAATTTGTTTTTCTTATCTTTCCAATTTTTATGTAGAGTAGGTAAAGAAGTAAACATGTTTAGTTTTTTCATGCAATTTATTTTCACACAATTTAAATACTATTATATTTTCATTAAACAAACTAAAAATTTGTTCGACTGAAATCATATGTATCCATTATTATTTTCAGTCTCATTTTATATAACTTTTTAAAGTTAGAATGTATGTGTCTTTATTAAAGTTAGAATGTGTGTCTCTTTATTAAATGAATTTGTAATGTTAACGTATAAAATATATCGTCTAAAAAGAAAGAGTGTGACAAATTAAATATTGAAGAAAGTGTAAAGATTTTGTAGCAATTGCAAGTGCTATTTCAATTAAAAGAAATTACCAAAATTGATTAAGTAAATTAAGTCTTATAAAGATATATTAAGTGTGATAAGTAAAAAAAACATTATGAGTTATAATGGTATAATGATATATAATTGTTACATGGAATTTGAAGAGTTATAATATTTAAATAAAACTTTAACGTAATTAACTAATTTTTATTACATTCACGTGCTTCAAGTGTTTGGACGTGGTTGACATAAGTTTTATTATATAGACATTATTCAATCAATTGATTAAACCAACTTTAAATATTTCAATCATATTTAATTAATTCTTATAAATATCAGTTAAGTATCATAACTAAAAAGACTTTTGGATTATAGTTGGTTAATGTTATATAACCATCACTAGGAATTTTTAGAGTTGTAATATTAATACAAATCTTCAATACAATTAACCAATTTTATTACATTAATTTTAAAATATAATATCTATATTGAACCATATGTATTTGAAAATTTTAACTCTTCAACTTCCTACTATTACCCACTCAATTAATTTATTTTAATACTAAATCTCTTCCCCTCTCAACTAGTTAAAAACTACAACCTAAAATTTTTTGAATTTATGGTACTTAATTGCTACTTATGACACATTGGTTAATATAAAGACATATAAGTTCACATTGGTAGCTTATGTTGCTATAGTTTGAAAAATAAGATGGAGAAAAATATGACTTGATAACACACAATATTTACTTTAAAGACACCTATTTATTTATACTAAACTAGAAAGGAAAGATAAATAAACTAAAACAAATTACAAGTCTCAAGGCAAAAGACTTGATGCATGCTTAGTTCTACCCCCAACATATTCGTACTTTTGAGATTAACATTATTTGATAAGAAAAATGATATTATTTTTGTTAATATTGTTGATGTATTATTTACACATACGATTATAAAAGAAAACGATCCATAACAATACGTTTCTCATAGTCTATCTTAATGTTATTATTAGTCCATTTATTTTATATTTATTTTAAAATTTGAGGTAATTTATGTAAATATATTTCTATATATTTTTAACGTTTGATCATCTATAATAATTGACTCTAAAAAGGTGACTATGCTTTTTTGATGTTTTGATGAAAATTTATTATTAATACATATGTTATATGATTGATTTACTTTTAGTTTTTTATAGTTTGATTAGATCTAAAGTGTTTATGTTTATATTTGATCGGTCAATATATGTTTACTATATAAATTTACTCCTGCGCAACACACGGGAATACGTCTACTAACTCTTATAATAGAGGTTATTCAAAACATTGTGGTTTAAGATAAATTATTTCCTTACACCACATTCATTTGAAACTCACTCAACCTTTCAACTTTCAACTAATTAACATTTACCACTCAAGAGTTTCTTTAACTTATATCTAAAATCCATATTAATTTGAAAAACAAATTTAATTACATAAAATATATTTTAATAGTAAAACTCTTCAACTTTCATCTAATAATTACTACAACTCAAGAGTTTTATAACTTATGCTACTTAATTGGTACTTACGCCACATATTGTTTAGTAAATATATAAATAATTCATATAACTAGAACATGTTTTTTGAGTTTAGTGAATAACATGAATGGCTTATGACTTGAGAACACATAAACTCTACATTGGGGGTGTGTGTATTTTATGGAACGAGAAAAAAATACACGACTTTAGAAGATGTCATTTTGTATTTATAAAAAAAAAGATATGTTATATGATATATGAAGATGTTAAATGTAGGTCAATATGAACTTGATCATTTTTTATTTCATATATGTATTGTTTATTGAGAAATACGAAATAAAAGTTGTTTTTTATTTTGTTACAAATATAAAAAAATAACTACCCTTGTATTATATTAAGTTGATTTTAATATATTAAACTACTTTATTATTCCATTTCTAATGCTTAATCTTTAAACTTTAATATAATATACTTCTTTATTAGTTTAGATATGTTGTTGTATGTAAAATATCATCGTTTTAATGTCACAACTTTTGAATAATTGATATATTATACTTAATTTATTATTTTAAATAAAAGGTTAAAGGGCTTGCAAGTGTCATTGAGCGAGGTTTGGAAAAAGGTGGAAGGTGGCGATGAGTTTTTGGGTAGACCTATGAGAATGGGAAGGATGCATAGTGGGGGAAGGTTGTATGGCCTATTGAATTTTAATAAAAAATATAATAATAATATAAAGAAAAAATAGAAAATAAAATATGATGAGGGTATTTAGTCATTTGAAGTCGGTCAGGGACCAAAATTGAAACAAAAACAAACCACAGGGACGACATAGGTGAACAAAGAGTTAGTGACCAAACATACAGATTAACCAACCATTCATGTAATTTACTATATTTATAATTTAGGAAATTCATCATACACCTTTAAGTATCAATTCCTAATAATTTTGTCCTTAAATAGTTTATATAGTAGTTTACAAGTTGTGTCTAAATTTCCCAAACCTGACAAAAATAGTCCTTCATCCATATAATATTCTCAATAACTTTTATTTAGCTTCTCTCAAACATTGAAACTTTATATTTCATTAATATAACTTTATTAAACTACATTTTATATATTTTATTTTATTTATTATTAAATTTAATTTTTCCTAATTTTTGATTGACCAAAAGGAATAAATTTTTTAACCCTAAATACGGATGTTACAATGTCTTTCATATATCTTTTAGTTTTAAAATGAAAATGCTCTCTTAAATTTCTATCACAATGCCAAGTTCAAATCTTATTTTCTTTTGCACATTTATTGGATTGTAACATATAAAGTAGGCTCACAGTGGGTTGGTACTTCAGGTGCGATACTCACACTAACACTAGTAATAGGGTAGACGTACCTCCATAAATCATTCCCTTTTTCCATATAATATGACTTCTTCAGTGTCTTCATTTGCATGGTTCAACACTATCACTCCCTTTTTCATCCTCAGACCGACCATCATTATTATCAATGTCAAATATCCATAAATTGTATTCTAAATTAAATCTATATCGAAGTCTTGTTGAATTTTGAACCAAAACCGTTTTATATACATTATCAACCACTAATTTAACAACCTCATTTGATAATCATACTCCTGTACATGCTTATCATTCCGTTTAGGAACATATTCTGATTCATGGGGTTTCAAACCCACAAATTTGAGTCACCGTAGTTGAGAATAAGTTACCTGCTTGATTTCTTCCAACACCTAGTCAATTTCCATCTCTAATGACACAATAAAAAACACATGATGTAATCATTTCTAGTATATAAAAAACATTGAACTCTTTTTACATCATCGTCGTCAAAAAGTTTGGCGACATCATCATGGGATTGAAAATTTTAAGGTAAGATAGTATGGTTATTATGGTATGCTAAACATAACTCTATTGTCATAAAATTAATTAACCACATGCTTTGGGTTACACCTAGTATCTAATACAATAAATGATCCATTAATTCTGCCAAACATACATTCTAAAATAATAGTCTCATACACCATCCTATACAAACAAATACACCAAGTATCTTGTGCTTGATATTCTTTTTGATTAAAAGAAATGGTGTCTCAAACATGTCTGACGTAATAGGGGGCAAGTTGGGCGACGACCTAGGGCCCTGTCAAATTTTAGGGCCCTAACTTTTACTCTCTAACATATGTTATATAGTAAGCTACTCAAGACATAAAATTGTATGCATCTTATTTGGTTATAGACGCTGCTTGGCTTTTTCTTAGATAATGCAGGTTCAAGTCTAGATATTTTTTAGAGATAACTGCAAAAATGGTCCCTGTGGTTTGGTGTTTATTGTGGTTTTGGCCCAAACTTTTGCGTTTTTGTATGGATAGTCCTTTTTGAAAGGTTTCTTTGTGGATTTGGTCCCTGTCCAACTTGAAATGTCCATTTTACCCTTTTAATTTCTTTTTCCTATTATTTTAATTTATTTATCAGTTTTAATATATAAATAAAAACAAAATTAAATTCCTCACCCCTATTTCTCTTTCATCACTTTCTTTCTCTTTCTATTAAAACCCACTGCCACCATCACTTCCCCTGACCTTCTTCGACATTCAATGGCGGAGGAACAAAATCTACCAGTCGGTGATGGAGTGGCTAAACTCCCTGTTAAGCAAGCCTCTCGATTCATCTATCGCTATAATCTGTATGTATACTTCTTCAACTTGATTACTACCTCAATTTACATAATCTATCATGTATTTCCAAACTTCATTTTCCTTTGTTTGCAGTCCAAATGCAAGTTCAGCGCCTCGAGGTCTAGGCAGATTGAAGGACATAAGTATTTGGGAGAAGAGGAAGATCAAAGGGAAGGTTGCAATTCAGAAAATGGTTGTCGATTTAATAGAGGTGTACTTAAATAGGCTAAGACTGAGGCGGCCCCCATACCCCAAGAACCCTGCCATGGCTGAATTTGCTTCTCAATTTCCCCATAAACCCACTCCTGATCAGCAACAGGCCTTTATTGACGTTGAGAAGTATTTGACAGAGAGAGAAACTCGAATGGATAGATTGATTTGTGGAGAGATTTTTCCAAATACCCCAACATCACTTTGGTCGTCAATAGCGGTGGATGGTGGCTATTAGTCTGCAAATCGATGAACACACACATTCTCATTGGATCCTGGTTTCAAATTCGGACATACAAGGCATCAATTAACGGAGGGGGATACGATTTTTTGATTCCAGGTTTGAAAATCATATCACCACTGTCGGTATGTTTATTTTCCCTTCTCCAATGAATTTATGATTGCCATCGGGAATTCAAGACCTCAGGATTGCAGGTCCATCTTCTCCGATTGTATATCTACGGGATTGAAAAAGACCATCTCCGAGTTAAACAAAATTAGGGTCTGTAAGTGGCGGTTCTCGGAGGTTGGAGTAATTACCGTGTTTTATTTTGCATCGGAGTCATGATTGCGCACTGGTTTGCAGCATTTGAATCGCCACAACTTCATTTGATTCCCGGAGGTTGGAGTAATTTGGGGATTTGGGGATTGTCGGAGGGATTTTTAGGGTGGAGAGAAGAGGGGTTTGAGGGACAATAACAGGAGAGGATGAGAAGGGGGATGGTGTTTGGGGTGACAGTGACAGTTGCGCCGGAAAATGTGATAGTCGCGCCGGAGAAGGTGACCGGCGCTAGAGAGGGGAATAGAGAGAGGGAGAAGAAGATCGGGGGTGTTTCTTGTTGACTGAGAAAGAGAGGGGCGTGGGGTCTACTAGGGGTGGGGGTGGATTTAATTTCTTTTTTATTTATTTAATGTTAACAAATGATTAAAAGAAAAAGAAAAAAGAAATTAAAAGGGTAAAATGGACATTTCAAGTTGGACAGGGACCAAATCTACAAAGAAACCTCCCAAAAAGGACTATCTATACAAAAACGCAAAAGTTTGGACCAAAACCACAATAAACACCAAACCACAGGGACCATTTTTGCAGTTTTCTCTATTTTTTATATTTCGCCTCTTAGTCTTTTTAAGAGCTTCATTGTTTTCTTTTGCCAAGTCTTAAATGGGCTTGCACCGGCCCTAGTCTCTAGATGGTATAATTGAGTAATATTTCAAATATGTTACCTAAAATTTTAGTTAAACTTGTCAATTTTTAGGGATAGTTTAGTAATTTAATTTATTTTCAAACCATGTTGTTAATATGCAACCCCGTCCACGTCTAACCAATTGTACCGGGATTATTTCGTCGAAGAACGAAAAATAGAACACGAATCCAAGATCCGCCGTTGCCAAATCCACCGCCATGGACGGCCGTTCTCCGCCGCCTCCCCTGATTCACCTCCGTACCACCACTCAGATCCTCAAACAAACCACTACCATCTTCTCCATCCACCACCACCTCCTCATCTTCATCCTCCTCTCATTTCTCATCCTCTCTCTCCGTTCCAACGTCGAAACCGCCACTCACTCCCTTACTTCCTTCATCGACCACGACCCTTCCATAAAATCACTCCTCTCTCGCCTCCACCTCTCCTCTAATCCCGCCTCCCCACCCGCCATCACCCACCGCCATCGCCGCCGGCCCTTCCTCCAGCTCACCCGTGTTGGAACCCTAGACGATGATTTCTTCTCTGGAGATGAAGAGCTCGATCACCGATTCTTCGGAACCCTGCCCAGACCACAACTGAATGCCACCTCATTAATAGTTGACTTCTTTGATCCCCGACAAGGGTTCTCCAATTTCATTTCCGATAATGGAATTAGGGTTTCAGAGGTTGTGCGCTCTAATGCCAAGGCTTCTTTCAAATCAGTCGAGGCAATCCAGAAAGAAGAAAACACGGATACAGGCGATACTAACGATCATCCGGCGATTAAAGAAAATGAGAGTGAAACTCTCGACGATCTGCAGCTTTTCCTCAAGAGGTTTGAACTAGAACACCACGAAATGACAGCCTTATTATTTCTTCTCGGCGTTTTATCCGCTTCATACGGGTTCGCCATTCTTGGATTTGTCGTTACTTATGCTTGGGTTCTTGGGATTATCTTCGTAGTAGTCGTGAATGATTTGTTAAAAGGATACAAATCATTCCTTCGAACTCTCTGGGATGGCTCCAATTTAGGTCTAAAAAGGTTGTCCGGCTATATCGTTATGCGATGGGCTGTCAGGGATGCATTGACACAGCTATTAGGCGTTTGGTTTTTTGGAGAAATCGAGGATCAATATCTGTTCTTCAAGATATTCGTTAGGTTAAAATTAATGCCTTTTTCAATCGTATCACCTTGGGTTAAAGGATTTGAAAGAGAGATCTACGGTTTTCTGTTATCATGGTTCCTTCTAGACACATTAGTCTCCTTCGTTTTTGCAGTAGATGCTTGGATTGCAATGGTGGACACCAGAAAGAGTGTAAAAGAAGTTGTTAAAGAAGGGTGTCATTTATTATCACTAATGTTACATCCTGCCATTAATCTCAAATGTTTAGAAGGCATTGTTTGTGGGTCATTTGCAAGATGGGTACTTTCAAGATTCTTTGGGAAGTTATTCGCTTCTGCATTTCAATCTTTCATGGAGGTTTACTTCATGGTGGCATGGCTTCTATACTACTTATCTGTTAAATCAAAAGATGCTAATTCAAATGGAACACCATTTGGTCAAAGAGAGCTTGAAGGTTTGCTTGAAGATGTCAGATGATTGTGAAATTTGCTTCCAAGCCACAAAATGTGAGTGATATGTGAAGCGGTAATTTTATCAGTGCTTTGTGTGTTGATTTGTATTTCAAGAAATGTGATTTAGCACTGCCATTGTTTTATGACACCATGTCAAATGCTTTGTATCATATGTACTTTTTATGATGAGGCAGATATAACATGTGTATATTTTATGCCAATTTGTGTTGTACATATGTTACATCGAGTCTATTGTAGGTATTTAAATCTGTTTTAGTATGTTTTTTTTTTTTTTTTTTTTTTTTTTTTTTTTTTTTTTTTTTTTTTATAATTTCACATCAGATGTTCTGCATATAGAAGTATTAATGAAATACATTTTGGAGTAAGTGTTGATTCCTTCCATCACTAGGTTTGCTAAGTTTTCATTCTTAATATTATTGACTACATATCTACATTAAAGATTCACTATTTGCAA
The DNA here is from genome assembly GCA_023525715.1 of Cichorium intybus. Lineage (NCBI taxonomy): Eukaryota > Viridiplantae > Streptophyta > Magnoliopsida > Asterales > Asteraceae > Cichorium > Cichorium intybus. The sequence goes on along the minus strand of CM042013.1, from coordinate 29,664,627 downwards.
GAAATAGCAACGTACTTTTGTTCTTTTGTTAATTATAGCACTTTACTTCTATTTGTTTCTATTACAACATTGTACTATACTTTGAAAAAACTACCCAATTATAGCTATAATTGGGTTAGATTTTTCAAAGTACAATGTTGTAATAAGAATAATTAAAGTAGGATACTATAATATTAGTGATAAAGAGTTATACTTTTGTTACTCAATTTCATATAGACCTAGTCTCAATGCTGCCAGTTATCAGGTCAATAAGTATATTTGTATGTGCATATTTTGTCTCTTTTTATTATTTTTAGCAGCAGCACCACAAGAAGAAAACTCCAAATTTGTACATAGCAGTTTGTCATTTTATATTTGTAGTTTTATTATTATTACCATAATTGTTATTTTCTGGTCCCATATTTTTTGTACTTTTCAGATCTGTCGTTGAGACCTCGTTTCTTTGTTCTTTTTCTCATTCGGTGTTGTACGGATAAATGATGTTAATAAAATATTGGAGAAAATGACAACACATTTGGGAAAATGGAAGGAAAGATAAATGAGAGTGAATTGAAATAAATAGGGCTGAATGCCGAAAACGTAATTTTCCCCACTTTCACTGTTAAATTGTTAATACATTTAAACATGAACGTTATAATGTATCAAGAATAAGAGTTTACAATAATGCAATACATGATGTGAATATTAAACTCCAAGACCAAGTCATCTACAAGTCACACGTTTTGTCCCTCATTCTCATGCGACTCCCAATGCAGTGACACCAAGGGCATGATGGTATCAACGCTATTTATAATTAAACTAGCATAAAGCATATTACACATAGTAGAAGCGCTACTTCAACTCATCAATAATACTAGGTTACATACAATTATCGTAGATGAACCATGTGAAGGGTTTTCAAAGTCTAACACATATGAATACGTTCTACAGTGTCATTCACCTGTTTGGTTCGTAAAAAGTTTTTGAAGGAATTAGAATCTGTCAAGAAATCAAAATCTATCAGGAATTGGAATCCAATTCCATATTCCGTTTGGTTGGCAGGAAATGGAATTTGAATCCAATTTCATATTCTGTTTGGTTGCCACGAAATGGAATTGGAATCCATATAAATGACAAATTTGCCCTTATTGTTCTTTGCATAACATTTACTTTGTTTTACAATGTATTGCTACTGGTGGGTGGTGGTGGTGGTGGCAGCGGCGGTGGGTGGAAGTGGTGGGTGGTGGCGGTGGTTGGTGGTGGAGGTGGTGGGTGATGGCGATGGTGGTGGTGGGTGATGGTAATGGGTGGTGGCGGTGGTGGTAGTGGGTGGCGGTGGTGGTGGCCGGTGACGATGGTGGGTGGTAGTGGTGGATGGCGGTGGCGGTAGTGGATAGTGGATAGTGGATAGTGGATAGTGGATAGTGGTGGTGGTGGCGGTTGTGGTGGTGGCGGCGCTGGTGGTGGTGGTAGATATTGGTAATGGGTGGCAGTGATGGGGGATGGCGGCGACAGTGGTGTGTAGTTGTGGTGATGGTGATGCGGCGACGACGGTGGTGGGTAGTGGTGGTGGCGGGTGATGGTAATGGGTGGTGGTGGCGATGGGTGATGGTGGTGGTCGTTGGTGATGGTAGTGGGTGGTAGTGAAGGATGGCGACAGAGGTGATAAGTAGTGGTGGGTGACGGTGGTTGCAGTGGTGGGTGGCGGCAGCGGCGACGGTTGTGGGTGATGGTAATTGGCGGTGGTGGTGGTGGGTGGCGGTGGTGGGTGACGGTGGGTGGTGGCGGTGGTGGTTGGGTGGTGATAGAGGGTATCAATTTGAAAGGTAATAGAAGGGGTATAATGATAATCTTGCACATTCCTTCCTCCAAGGGAATTAATTCTATCCATCCACTAAAGAAATTGATTCGGTCAGTTTCAATGGAATTAAAATCCACTTCCTTCAAACAAAACTTGAACCAAACATAGGAATTCGAAGGAATTGGATTCCAATTCCCTCCAATTCCAACGAACCAAACAGCCTCTTAAAGTTCTTTAACGAATTAGATATCCAAACAGTTATTGGATATTTGAGTCATCAATAGATGTCTAGGCTCACAAGTCTTAGAGCCTACCTAATGTATGGATGCACATGAATGGATGTTTGAAAGAAGTCCTGTTAGATGCATTTTATGCATCTTTTCTAAGCCCTTTTTCCTTTATTTTATTTATTTCCTTAACCATTTACATGCATTTTTAGTTATTTACCGGGAATTTCGATACTTCATAAGTTTGGTGTACTTTTCAGGGTAATTGGGAGAATGGAGCAAGTTGGATGCGTTGGAGCAATTTTGGATGATGGCATGGAGCATAAAGGAGCATAAGTGGAGCATTTGAAGCGGTTGGAAGCAGCTTGGGAGCATGGAATTGAAGTTGGAGTCTAAAAATGAAGAAACGGAGCCTTTTTGAATAACACGGGTCGTGTAACCTTTACACGGGTCGTGTAGAGCTGCAAGATTGACCAAAATCCCACCCGTGAGTTACACGGGTCGTGTAACTTGTAACACGGTCGTGTAATACCCAGTTCTATATGCATTTGAAGAACACGACCCGTGTAATATTTTACATGGTCGTGTAATCCTGAAAAACTGTTTCTATGACAGTTTTGTACACGGTTTTAAGGGGATTTTTGGTGGTTTTTTGAGACACACTTCATTCTAGACAGGGAGAGGACGATTTTGAAGAAGGAGATTGATCTAAAACACTTGGAAACATTTGAATTATCGTTTTAATTACTCGTTGTAAGTACAATTAGTAACAATTTACTGCTTTTCATCAAGGAGATTTAGCCATTTCATGTGTGGCTAAATCTTTCTTCATTCTGGTTTTGTAGACACAAGATTTGGCACAAATCATTTGACTATCGTTGTGTTCTTCATCTAGTATTTTGAATTTATGCATTAAAGTTCCATTTGATTTTCATGTTGGTTCATGTTGGCCACTAGAATTGATATGTTTGTCAAATTCGTTATTTCATTCTTGAAATCCGTAATTGTTTCATCAATGAATGTAAGTAACAACACCGAATTGATCTTTGTTGGATGAATTCGCGTGTAATTCAAAATACACATTTTTACATTTCTGAGCTTACGAGAAATATTGAATGTAAATTGGTTTGTCTAAATGAATCTTTACTCATTTTCCTTGATATAAACTCAAGAGCTTGTTTGATTTATATAAAAGGAAAATTGGATTACTTCAAAGAGCATATTTTGATGTAATTACTTAAAAGGACTGAAGTGTTAGAGCTCGTTAACACTTTGAAACCAATTTTAGATGAAATTGACATAAATTCTAGTCTTATAATGATTGCCTAATCAATTGTGTTGAACGGAATCGGAATCCATTTGATATATTGCATTTTAATCAATTTTATGTTTAGCTATCTAACTTAATAATTCCAAAACCCCCTTGTTACTCGTATCTTAAGTAAATATCGGTATAAGAATTTGTCCCTTGTCCCTGAGGATCGACCCCTGCTTATCATATACTATTCTTATAGTGGATTGAGCAGTGTGTATTTATTCTTAATTATTTTTATCTCAATTCATTTGTTGAGTTTGACGTCTCAACAAGTCCCCACATCACTTTAAAATATTTCATGGCTTGAGTGTAACTATTGTATATATAACAGCCAAGCAAGTATACATATAGTATTCACACAAAGGAAAACTTTAAAGTACGTTGTCACATAAAGGACATGTGCTCATAGGGTATTGCACGAACATCAAGTGTGTAGGCAGTCTTCTAACTTCACTAGGTGTAAGAAATGTTATATATCACATATATAAACATAATAAAGTTAAGTAATTATATATCACATATATAAACATAATAAAGTTAAGTAATTAATACCAATTAGCTTAAAATTTCCCAATTAGGGTTATTGAACTTAATTAACTCATTTTAACCAATAAACATGTATTACAAGTCCATATGGAAGCAATGGAAGCAACAATAGGCTCAAATGATTGATTTGAAGAAGTTACAAGTTTTATTAGAGTTAACGGGTTACAGTGCCATGTAAATCATTAAAGAGAATGTACATGGTCGTGTAAATGCTTAAGTCTATCCATTACGAGCAAAATCTTCAAAAAATGTCTCCAAAACTTATCAAATTGACTCTACCACTTTCGATCCAGATATTAATGACTTAGGATGATCATATAAGATCTCAAACTTAACTTGAACATATAATAACATCCAAAAATATTACATATTTAATCCATTAATTAAAGAAGTCATCATCAAAATAAATTTCAATTTCAAAACTCTAAAAATGACATCTAGGTTGATCCTCATCAATATTTGAACTTAGAACACTAGTCTAATTGGAAATTATAATAAAGCACTATTCCCATAATCAAATTTGGATCCAGATGAATCAAATAGTGATTCACCAAAGTTAGAGCTCCACAACACCCATCTACCCTTCATAATTATAAATTGGACCAAGTAGGATAGATGAGTAATAGAACACTAAAATCTATTACTAAACACAACGAATTACATAATTCCATCATTAATCCAAGATTGGTAAATCAAGAAAGTGATTCACAATTGATGGAAGCTTAATATCTACAACTAAGCATTCAAATGGAAAAGAAGACTACCTCAAGGCTTTAACACTTGATTATGATGCTAGAAATAGATATGGCTCAAAATTCCCTTCATAATTCCACATCCTCTTTAAACACCAATTTCTTTATCTTTCTCTCTCTCTTTCTCTCTCTCTCTCTCTCTCTCTCTCTCTCTCTCCACAAGTTGAAAATCTTCCAAATGAGATGAGGAAGGTAACAGGGCTTAAGACGTCTAAACTTCCCTCAATTAGCAAGACTAGTCCCTCAAATCACCATTTTTCGAAATAAATCCTACCTGCGATTTGACTAACAAACAAACTCCCTTAGATTCTATTTTAACCCCAAATATTAAATATTCCAACAAATAGGGCCAAACACTAGTTACAAATGGCAAGTCAAAGTTACATACCTTGACTTTAATTTGAAAAGTCAACTACTAGCTTCAAACTCTTAATCTTCAATACTAATCTTTCATTTAAATTTAGATTGAAGAATAATTTATTTGTTGAGGTTTTTATAATTAAATGTCAAAACTTCGAACACTGATTTGTGGGTGTCACATTTTGCACATTCATTGATATGTTATAGGGTTAATGTCCTATATTGGCAATAAACAATTTGATATTTACTCATACAATTATCAAATTTATAATTGGGTTATATAAAGCCCTAAACATCAAATTTTGTCACAATGGCAACCAAACCTTAGATATAGATGATGTAACTAGTATGTATTTCAAAGTGGCATCCAACTTGGTGACTATATGGCAAATCAGTTTTATTTTTATTTATATTCTATAGTATAGTTACCTAAACAATTTAGATTATAATTATTTCTGAAAATGGTTTGCTCTTAATAGAGATGATGTGTTCACTAATTTATCTTGGTTGGCATGGATACAATATCGTGTTGTTAACATCGTAACCAAATTTGATGTCTATGGCACTATCGACTCCGACTAGAATTGGGGTGTGACTGAATTAATGTAGCTCCCCTCCATTTGACTTCCTTTAAAAGGATGTGACATAGCTTTGAAATGAACTCAAAGTTGAAAAGAGTTTCTGAAATAAGGTCTCAAATCCAAACAGAAAGGGGATTTATGTCCCAAAATGATAATTTCAATCATGTTTTAAGCCATTAACAAATTTTCATAATACTATTGCATTTAAGAAAACACATACTGGAAAAGTTTGGTCCTAAATGGTAAACCACATGAAGTTTTTATATTTTTCAAGTCCAACGATGGTGCCACAATACATCAAGAACATAAATTCAAGTAAATCAAATCCATCCATAAAACTTAGATACAAATATTCTAATTGTCCAATGCTAAATCCTCCAATGGTCACTTCTAAATCTTCTAAATGTCTTTCACTGCAAGTACATGTCAAAATAATAAAGTTAGACTCGAGGAAGCCTAGTGAGTAAACCTAGAAACTAGACTTTTTTTGGTGAAATTTGATAAAAACAACAATCCAACTTCAAGTCAACTTCCCCAAAAGATTTTTAAAAATCATTTACACATTTCATTTCCAAAACATCTTTTTTACTTGTAAGTATTGGGGTTAAAAAACAACTAAAGTAATCTTTCATAACAAACCAAAAGTATGAATGCATGAAGGCAATGCATATGCATCTAAACCCAACATTAAGTTCTCTACTCTCAATATATTCCATTTTCAAACCAGGGTCCCGATGGTCAATGGCTATTAACCGGAAATGAGCATTTCATCCATGTTCATTACCCTTCTGTGACCATCACACATATACCATGGAATGGGTTTGCAAAGTCCACCACTAGCATTATAACTACACGACCACTATGGTAAAAAAATGAACAATTCCTAATTAGTGTTTGTGCAACATACAAGTATAATCTCATCCTACATGCATATATATGAAGGATGATTTTAAAACAAGTTATAAACTAGTCAACAATTCGTAAGAAGACATCTCCTATGATTGGAGCTATATTTCACTTGAAATTTCACAAATGCCCAAACTATGAAGCAATCACCCTAGCAATGGAATCCATTCATCAAATATAGTTAAAAATTTTGAAATCAAGTTAAACACATTAGTTTCGATATCTATTGTTCAAATTGGAATTCCACCATTGATGAAGCTTCACAACTCACTACAAATAAAATGACATTTAGTGGCATAGAAAAAGTGCCACTAAAACTCAAAAAAGTGACACTAAAAGCCTCCTGGGCAATCAGCGGCACCAAAAAAAGTGTCATTAAATGCGCTGCCACTAAAGGCCTTTAGTGACACTTTTTTGTTGTGTCGCTGCAGCCTTATTGAGATTTAGGCTGCATTGAGATTTAGTGGCACTACTTTTATACCACTATTTAATTGCTAAAATAAATATTGAAAATTTTAATCCAATTTTTTTTATTCAATTGAAATATAAAATAATGAAACATCAATTGATCATACTCTAACGACATAGCACACCATTGTATCTCAAACAAATAAATTTAGACAAAAAAAGATATGGTAATTAATTAAACTTCAAATTGTACATATATCATACTTTTCTATAGTGCTTATATTAGTTTACATACAAGTAAAAAAATATCCTAATTAATTAAACTTCAACGGCATAGCACACCGTCTCTTTAAATTCCTTCATGGCCTTTCCAATGAATAGTTTCTTTTTTCCCATATTCCACCTATAAATGCAAACATATAATATGAGAAAATAAAAACAAAAAAATTGAAGAAGTTACAATTATGTAATAGAAATAAATGGAAGTAGAATGCTATAATGCAAAATCAACTAAAGTATATTGTTGTTTCTTGCATTTAAAATGTAACACCAACTTGTGGCAACACTTACGGATTTGAAGGGGCACATATCTCGAAGCTCAAGTATGTATTCAGCCATATTTTCACCCTGCTATTATACAAAAATCAGTGAAAGTATGTTGCCGAAATAGATTCATAGCATATAAAGTATCAGTCAAAGCAATTATGAATAACAAAGTGCATAAGAATATAAGTTTAACTTACTCATCTGCTATGTTTAGGATCTTGATGTATTTTTTTTAGCAAGAATGATCTGCAAAATAAATGATTCCATTAATGTTTTTAAAAGAAGAAACATGTACCTTGAACCTAAAGCACAGTGACAAAATAATTAAGCTTGAAATTGCACCTTGGTAACAATGTCACCATTTTCATAATCCATTGCAATCGAATACATATAATCAAAAGTTCAAACGACTTGTTCTTGAATTTTGTCTAGAAACAGCAATGTGTAAAACAATTAGACGTAAAATCGACATTCGGAAAAACTCAGATTTGTAATCACAGGACTTATTATCAACATCAGACGTAAAATCGACATTTGCAATTGAGTTTGTAATTGCAAAAAAGTTATGTGATTAATGTGATTCAAACTCAGATTTCGTACAGGCTTGAGGAAAGGTAAAGGAAGTCGACATCAAAACTGAGTGCCGTGATTACAAATTCTTGTCAGTTCTGACGTTGATTACAAGTTATGTGAAATCGACATTTGCAATCGAGTTTGGAATTACTAATCGACATTTGCAGTCGAGATATCATACAAGGTTGAGGAAGCCGACGTTAAAACTGACAGTAAACTTGTAATCGACATTTGCAATCACATTATCACTTACCGAGAAGAGGAAGTCGGAGGCGGCGGCTGAGGAAGCAGAATGAGGAGGCGATCGAAGTCAAACGTGGCGGAGGAAGCCGTAGGTGAAGGCGAATCGTAGCAGCAGGAGGAGGCACGAAACAATGGTAGCGAGGTTCGATTCAGGGAAGAAAGGGAAGGAGGGAGGGAGAGAGACGGAGCAGTGATTCAATTTCACTAGCGTTATGGAGAAATCGGAAGAACAAACCCTAGGTGGGAAATGTAAAGTAGCGGTGGTGGGAATGTAAATTGGATGGAGCGGGAATGAAAAGTCGAACGAAGCGGGAATGTAAATTGTTTTTTTTTTTTTGGAAAAATTGGTAAGCAGAGAGATATACGGTGGCACAAAAAATATGTGCCACAAAAAACCATGATATAGTGGCACAAAAATAATATGTCATTAATGTTTTGTGCCACTAAACGTAATTTTATTTGTAGTGACTTCAAAAACTCATCAAACTCTCAAATTAGACAATGGATGAGATAAATGACAATAAATTAACATTAAAGCAATCAAAACTAGTTTAGAAATTCAATTGATTTTCTAATTGATGAACATTTTTGGATTTGCAGTCTTCCCCAAACCCTAGATCGATTTTGAAAAAGATGAATAATAAGAGATTATACCTAATTGATTCATGGAAACTAGATTTTGATGCTAGAATTTGGTAATCCACCCTCTAATCTTTAGAACTTGCTTTAAATGACTAAAGACTCCTTTACCTCTCGAAATCACACTCACCATCCTAAATTTCAGAGAAGACCAACTACCTAGCTTATATATGATTGGCAAATGACAACATAAACCCTCCTACTTTGCCTTTTTTACACTATTGCCCTGAATGGAACTTCCGTAAGTCACCAAAGTTCTTTCTTCACAAACAAGTCTCTTAGAAACATTTTATTTAAATATAGGTCAATACTTGGTAAAAGGCGGTCAAAGTGCACTTTGATAAAACTGACACTTTTAGTCTTTATTTTCATATTTGTCTCAAAGAGATGTCAATACTCATACCTAACTTAGAAAACTCATCATTAATCTTTAATCAACTATTGTTAACATTATTAGTCCCTAAATGTCCTATTTTGTCCAAAATGCTAAGTTTCAAGAGTTTGACGATTTTAGTCCCTCATCCTAAAAATTTCTCTAAATGATTTCAAATTCTACTTCCAACTTATGAATCACATCTTTATACGTTCTAATGTTGTTTTAATCACATTTGGGTTTTCAAAACTAATTCAACATAGTTTTACAAGTTTCTCATTTTTTAACATTGTAGTCCCTTTTTCCTCGTGAGTTTGCCTTTTATCCATTTCATCTAATCTTTTAACAACTAAATAACATTATAATTCTATCACAAACTTTTCTTATTTATTGCCAAATTTATTTTAATATATTTTACTTCATTTTCCAAAATCTTGTTTTTCCCACCAAAATGTCCAAAACTACTAGATCTTAACTCTTAATGTAGATGTTACAATTAACAAAATTTTAATTTTATTGTTGCTATTATATCATCATGAAAAATTAAAATGCCATGCTGATATGTAAATCTGTTGAACCGGCTACAACAAGCTATAACAAGTTGGGTTGCCAACATTAAAACAAAAATTGATATTTAGGGCTCTATGCCTTTAGTCAATTCGAGAAGAGCTGTGGTGACCACTGAATGAATACATTTCAGATAGTTTGTTGCCTATATATGTCATTAACCCCATTTTAAAATGGGGACCTTATATATCCTGGAAACCCAAAGGAAGATGACTCATAGAGATGAAAACGAGCTTCTATAAGTACAAATAAGTACAATTCATCATTTTGATAATTTTTAATACTTGGTTTTTGGATGAGGTTGTTACTCCAGTAGATTCTTGTATGTTTTGGCTGTTTGTTGTGTACACATAACATCACAACCGCCAAGAGCCGGATAGAAAAACGGATTTTAGCAACTGCCAATAAATATATAGACGCGGTCATCGTCCACATAATAAAACAATAGGTTTCATCTCTTGCATTAGAGCTCATTGTTATAGCTACTGGCATACAATATTAATTTATCTCTTTACATGAATATATATGATCGTGCATAAATTCCAATTCCTTTGACCAAACGAAAGTCAAAGGCACATAGGGATCCTTCGATCCTGTGGGGACGTGGCACACTGAACTACACTGAGGAACATCTCCTCATCACATGGAATACTGAGTCTGGAATCGGTAGTAAAATCATATTCTTCTCGAGCTTGATCCAACAACGCACTGAAGAGAGGGTGTTTTAGTAATTTCACCTTGATCACAAACCTCCTCTGGTTTTTTCCCACGTACACCACCATATGACCCTTAGGGACATCTCTTGGAATCGAATCGTCTTCTTCACGCATGGATGATGATGCCCAATTAAGTGCCCATTGACAACACTTATCACAGCTTGCAGATGAAGGAACAACTCCTGCATCATTCATCTTTTTCCACTTTTTAGTCAACGATTTCACAACCTTCCCTTTCATCATCTTTATTATATATGTAAGTGAATATATGTGTGTATGTATGGATGTATGTATGCCTCTATGTTTGTGAGTGAGAGTTGTTTTGGTGGTATGGAGGTATGAAGAATATATATAGTGTGGAGATTGAATATCTCCGAGCTTAGAACTTATTGGAACATTAAATGCGGGATCACACACATACATATACATATATATTATGTATATGTAGAGAGAGAGAGAGAGAGAGAGAGAGAGAGAGAGAGAGAGAGAGAGAGAGAGAGAGAGAGAGGATGAGAGAGAGAGAATGAGGGGGGATGGGCAGCTCGAAGAGGATAAAGGGAGAAGGGTGATAGTTGGAGACTTGGAGGTTTATGTGGTTATGATTTTTTGCTGCGATGGTGTACTTTAAATTTGCATTCATGGGGTTTTTATTTTACTATATTTTATTAATATATAGTGATACGAATTTGTACGAACAAGTGTTTTCCTCTTTTTTACAAATCATATGTATATTATTTTACAATATCTTTAAGTAACATGTAAGAATTAAAAGTGTGGAAGTGCACTTTGTCCAAGAAGCTTATCCCATGCCTTCCATGCTATCCTTTTATCTTTCTCACTCCCAACTTGTGGGTCTCACTTTGTAACTTGGCATCTATTTTGGTGAAATTCTTGAAATAATTCCTGGTATTAATCTTGAAACAAATAAATTTGGGATAACTCGACTGATTCTTAAAAACAGTATTTTGTGAGATTCTCGTTTTCTTGATCACTGAGCTGTGGGCACACATACAACGTGAGATTACATCCATTGACTTCTAAGTTTACTCGATTGAATTATTACGGGTGGGCCATAGGGCTACTTGGTCACTTTCTTTATCTATATGGAGTTAGGCAATATAGTTGATTGACAAAACGCATCAAGTCAATGGTTCAAAAAGTGTGGTTTCGGGAGATTTGGAAATGATTTGAGGATTATGTCGTAGTAATCCCATCTAAAAATGGGTTTGTGATTCATATTTATAGTGAGTGGAAGGTGGGCTGTTGACCATGGTGCACAATCATCACTTTTATCCTACACTTTGTGTTTTTTTAATGAAAGCTTTTTTGGGTGCTTCTCCCATTTAGCTCACTCGTGTCTTTCCCTATCTGGAGAAGTCTACTTGAGGGACGAAACTTATAAATGGTAAATGTCAAAACTGCACCATAATAAGAGAAATGTTATATTCTCCTAATTTTTCCTTCTCCTTATCCTCCTAACCATTTGAAATGATGACAAATGTCATATTCAATCAAATTAGTAATATTTTAATCCACTTGTCACTATTTCACATGGTTAGGAGGATAATTAGGAAGAAAAATTAGGAGGATAAAGATTTATATATATATATATATATATATATATATATATATATATATATATATATATATATATATATATATATATGATTAAATATATTTGGTAAGTATTGTGTGAATGTAGAACTAATTTTGGACCATTAGATTGAAAAAATTAGTGGTTGTGATCATGATGACATTTTTGTAAATAAAACAAAATAATAATTATTTTTTAAAAAAGAACGGCCGTATAAGGGTAATTAGGTAAAATTATGATTCCTATAACTAAGGAAATGATTATGTTAAAAACTAAAACAAGCTATGATCACGGGATACGATTATTAACAGTTAATAAAAATTACAGATTCACAACATAGTTACATATTGATTATCAGAGAATAAACGTGTAAAATTATTGTTGACGTAAAGATGCATTCCTGTAGAATGAACGTCTAAAACAAGAAAAAAAATTAGTTACGTAAGAGTTTTCAAAGTCAATTCTCAGAGAATGGGTAGTAGGATCGTACTAACTGATTAATCGATGTAATGTAATGTCATATTGATTTCGGAAAGGCATTCTCTGAGAATGTCTATGAGAATGGTTCAAGTTCATTCTCCAAGAATGTGTCCGCTCAAAGGCATTCTCAGATAATGGGGCATGTGTATCACAGTTACAGGGCATGCGTATCACATTTTTCAAAGATAAGACATTCTTAGAGAATGGGGAATTCTTAGAGAATGGGTAGTAGGATCGTACTAACTGATCAATTTCCTGAAAACCGTTATATGGAAAGCCCCATTCTCAGAGAATGCCCTATTATCTGAGAATGTATTGCCATTGAAAAATGTGATACGCATGCCTTGTAATTGTCATCCGCATGCCCCATTCTCTGAGAATGCCTTTGAGCAGACACATTCTCAGAGAATGAACTTCAACCATTCTCATAGGAAAAGAAAATGCGTAGATCAAATTTTTTGACGAACAGTTAACGATGGCAAAAAACATGTGTAGACTTGACGAAGGGTTGTAGTTGAGTGGAGATCCATCGCTACTAACCCCCTTCGTTGGTGTTCTAGCCTCATCCATCGCCATTGTTTACCGGAACCAGGCCCATGGCCGCCGTCGATCGCTACCCGCTTCTCCCCCTTCTTCCTCGTCGCTATTCTTGTGAGAGTCTGCACCGATGGTCGTGGCGATGACAGAAGTAGTAGCACCAATCGATGCCTTCACTATCCCCGTATCTCCTTGATCTGTGCGAATTAGAATGTAGACAGAGCAAGGTGTTCTAAACACCATTTTTAGGTTCAATTTGGGGTTAGGGTTTTGAGAGAGAGATAGAGAGAGAGAGAGAATGATGGTGGAAGGTGTATTAACTGATCGTATAATAAGGAAATTGATAGAGAGAGAAAATAAATATAATTAGTTATTATATTAATTTACTAAAGTGCCCTTCACAAATGATTGGACAAGAATGAGTCCTACATTCACACAATAGATTTTGTATTTGAACCTGCATATATATATATATATATATATATATATATATATATATATATATATATATATATATATATATATATATATATATATATATATATATATATATATATATATATATATATATATATATATATATATATATATATATATAATTTGAGAACCCATATATTCCCGAGAACTATATGGACCACAAGATAATAAAGTGAAATGCTAAGATGAAAGGTGATATTCTATATCCCCTCTCTCCCCCAATCTCTCTCATGTTCTTCGCAGCCTTCCTGAGATGGCGCACCTACATTGATTTGCCTTCTCCGACCAGCACACTAAACCTGGTCTCCTTGTTCTCTGATTTTTGAAATCATGCATCTACTCCAATCAGACCATAACTTCTTCATGTACGTCGATTTGTGCTCTTCTAAAATTGATTTGCTTAATTTATGCTCCTCCAACACAACACACATCATGTCAATGCATCCCTGCCCTTTCCATCACACATCCAACCATGATCTTATCTCTGTCCTCACAAAATTTGTTACAACTTCAAATACGAACAATATGAACTTGTAACTGAAATATGATTTAAAATTACACAAAATTAAATATTATGATAACTTTTAATTTTCACCAGTTAAAAATATAACTTTGTTTGTTTTTAATCTATTTATCAACTTTTTATATTATTGTTTTACAAGTTAATTATATTAAATAATAATCAATTTCTAGTATCGTTAATATTAGTATCTAAATTTTTATGAGGTTGCTTACCCTAAAGTTTCATTTTTTGTTATATTTATGTGAAAATTTTTAACTTTTGTAAATGTTTAACGACTAATTTGACGAAAGGTCACAACATTTATATCATTTTTCTTGTAAGATTATGTCAATGCCAAAAAGACTATAAACCAAACGACCGATAAATGTTTAATAAACAACATGAAATCTTTTTTTTTTTTTTGAAAACATTGGACATAAAATATTATACATGATATACATACTTGTAGGTTGACTATAAACTTCTGATTCTCTGACAATCACTGATTTCAATTATTGTCGTTCTAAAAAATGAAATAAAATTCAATGAATAACTGATGATATCAAACGTATGATATATTGTTTTACTAAATCAAATCTAGATATCAATAATGTGACATCCGCCTAAAATGGATTTGGATCAACCCAACCCAATTGGAAATTTAATAAACCCTACTCGAGATTTCTTGACGCTAATAGGATCAAAACCCTTACACTACGAAATAAATTGACGTTAATAGCAATACAACATAGTATAACGTTATAACTATAATCAAATTAAATTATGATACCATATTAAAATCAAATCAAAGTATGATGCTCTAATGAAATTAAAAAAATCAAACTTGAATGCTATAATTAAACTTCAAATCAAAGTAGATTGTTATAATCAAATAATAACCTATTTTTTTATAAAACTCTATTTTTATAAACACTACATTAAATTTTATAAAACTCTTAAGATGCTTGTGTTAGTGGGGAATTATGAAGACCACCAAAAGTAAAAGTTTATTCCCATTGTCTCCCACTCACACCTCTCATCATCTTTCCTTTCATTTTTCTCCCAACACATTATTCTCATCACCACTCAAACCATATCTATTCTTTCTCTCACTCTCAATCTCGAAATTCCTCCTAGAAATCTTCATATTTCAGCCAAGAACACTCCAATATACTCAAATCTTCATCCCTCTTGAAGCATTCATCAAGGTATGTTGTTAAAAGTCTCAAATTCATGAATGAAACAAATTAAATCCACCAAACTATCTAAAACTCATTTTATGCATAAACCTGATTTTTCTCAGGATCCCATCAATAAAATAAGAAGTTCTGGAAATTTTCAGAAAATAACTTATTTTTATTGAATTACTATAATTATTGCAATAAAATAGGGCAATAATTCACATAAAATACGTTTTGCAGTCAATAAATTCTGGGAAAATTTTGGAACAACGCATATATTGAGTAAAGTGGATTTATGAATTTTCATGCATTTATATTACTGTTTGATGCTTATTTTTTATTTTATTTTGTTGTAGATAAATAAATTGCAAAATATAGTTATGTATGTTAAAAACTAGATTTTATATTTTTCGCACCTTATTAACATTTTAAAGACTCCATGCCAAAATTTACAGATTTTTGTAAGAATGTTTGCTTATTTTTCCTGATTTAATGATTATTTAATGGTTTAAATTGATAATAAATAGCTACACATGTCCAAAAATTATAAAACCTTATCAGAATATCATATATAACATGTTAATCATAAATAAAAAGTCTAATGAATTTCTCTTAATATTTTCCTATTATTTATGATTTTATTGATTAGTTAATAATGAAAAACATAAGAAATACTTCCCATAGTCCAAAATATCCAAAATATTTACAGTAGGCTCAATATAATGTTAGAAAACTATGGTTAATGTTCCAGAATTTTTGGGAATCATTTATTATTTTTCCCGAATTTTGTTGTGGTTTAATTATTAAAATACTAAATAAATACTAAAGCAGTTAAGAAAAATATGAAAAATTTACAGTAATTACTATTTTATGAAATAATGATTTTCTGATAATTTCAGAATGTTTCATTACTGTTTAGTATTTAAAACCATTTTCCTAAATATCTGAGCATGTAAAAAATGCATTTTTAATGATTATTTCATATAAATAATTGTTTATAATATATAAAATCTGTAAATACTTATAATTTGACTAGTTATTATTTTAATAAGAAATTATTAAAATCTTGCCTAATGTGAAGATATAAATTAATTAAGCAATGTAATTAATTCAATTTAAAATTCATTTAACATATGAATACATTAATATTCAAAACAAAATTTGGATTATTGTTAATTCATCTAATATAAGAATATGTGTCTAATTATTTTTATTAATACTATATTCCCGTTTATCGATTCCTAAGCCAAAACTATTAATTATATTAGATTCTACGACATTTTGACTCGAGCCGTCTATCGTACAACACGCGCATTCATTATTGGACTAATGTGAGTAATCTACCCCATATTTTATAATTTTCAATACTTTTGGGGTGTATCATGTGGTTCTAATATGTTCCAACTTCGCTTTATTATTTTATCACAATTGAGACATTGTTGGGACACTTTTACGTGAATCATTATTTGTATAATTATTGTTTGTTTACGCTACATGTACTTGTAGTGCATTATCATTTTTAGTCTAATCTCCATGACTATGCCCGTATTCTTGAGGTACGTTATGGACAATAATAGCGCTATTGGGTTGACCACCCCGCCTTGGGACGCTAAGGTGATTGATTGCACGTGGTTGTGTGTGTATGATGATTAGATGCTCCATCCTATATATATATATACATATATATGTATATATAGGGTGAGGACTTATTGTTGTTGTTATCATTTGTTAATCAATTTTTGATTTATAAACCGTTATCTCAATAATACTTGCTTGTCGACTTCCAAAGAAAACAAGTTTCAAATTATAAATATTTCAAACTCACAATTTTCTTTAATAAAAATAGATTACTCACCAACTCTCGTAGTTGACCTGTTTTTACCCATGATGCAGATTTGAAGAATGAAGTTGATGAAAAGTAGGGTATACCTTAGAAACCCACAAGACTATTTAAATTTGATGTAATAAATGTTGTTTGTATTTGAATTTGTATTTGTATGTTGTGGATCTTGTTTGCCTACTCAGTACTTAATTGAATGTAATCATATTATAACATAGTTGTCATGAGACTTTGAACAATATATCACGCCTTGATCGATTCCGCCAAGGATCGGGGTGTGACAAATAACATTATGATTCATGATGATTTTTAAACAAATGACAATAAATATAACTTACATATGGGGATAACATATATGGATAAAATATAAAATATGTAAGAAAGAAAATGGTTTCCTATGGATAGTGTTCCATTAGGTCATGTTGGTGTAGAACTAAGCATACAACACGTCTATTGTCTTGCGACTTGTAATTTCTTTTAGATTACTTATCTTCCTTCTTTCTAATTTAATATAAATAAATATGAACCTTCAACGTCAATATTTGTGTGTTCTAAAGTCATCTTTTTCTTCATCTTATTTTCTATACCCTAACATTTCAATCTACATATATGAACTATATATACATTTATATAAACCAATGTGTGATAAGTAACAACTAAATACCATAAGTTAAAAACTTTTAGGTTGTAGATGTTAATTATTTGAAAAATAAAGAGTTTTAGTAACTAAATAAATTTATATAGTGGTTAAATATTAGAAATGTGAAGAGTTGAGAATTTCAAATGAATATAGTTTAAGATAAATGATATATCTTGCACCACATTGATTTCAATGGCCTTTATTATAAAATTTATAAATATAAATATTACTAAGTATCTAACATAGCAATAAAAAATATAAACAAATAACAAATTAATATAATAAAATATTTTTAATTGAATATGAAGCTAAAAATAATATAAGATAATGAAAAATGATTTTATCTATTTTCTCAAAAAAAAATCATTTAAAGACAAAGATCACATACAAACAATATGAAATTGGAAGTTGGAATATAATTTATAATTATAAAAAATTAGATATTATGATAACCTTAATTTTCACTGGTTAAAAAAAATCAAAGTTGTTTGTATTTAGTTTATTTATCAACTTTTAATATTACTTTTTAAAAATTTAATTGTATTAAATGATAATCAATTTTCAGTTTTGTTAATGTTAGTGTCCAAATTTTTATAAGGTTGCTTACCCTAAAATTTCATTTTTTTGTATTTATGTGAAAAAATCAACTTTTTAAATGTTTAACAACAAACTTGACAATAATTTTACAACATTTATATCATTTTTCTTGTAAGATAATGTCGATCTCAAAAAGAATCTATAAATCCTACGACTTTAAATGTTTAATAAACAACATAAAATCATTTTTTGGAAAACTTTGGATATACAAACATTATACATAATACATTATATACATACTTGTATATTAACTACAAATCTTTGATTATTTGACAATCGCTAATTTCAATGATGGTCGTTCTAAAAATATGAAATAAAATTTAATAAATAACTAATGATATCAAACGTATTATATATTGTTTTACTAAATCAAATCTGGATATAAATAATGATGTAAATTGATTTTTTTCAAACAAATGACAATAAATATAACTTACATTTAGGGATAATATCCAAAGTGTCATAAGTAACAATTAAATATCGTAAGTTAAAAAAAAATTTAAGTTGTAGTAATTAATTAGTTGAAAAATGAAGAGTTTTAGTAATTAAATAAATTTATATAGTGGTTAAATAGTAGAA
Organism: Cichorium intybus; assembly: GCA_023525715.1. Lineage (NCBI taxonomy): Eukaryota > Viridiplantae > Streptophyta > Magnoliopsida > Asterales > Asteraceae > Cichorium > Cichorium intybus. The sequence continues at coordinate 29,645,668 of CM042013.1, read as the reverse complement.
ATATGAAGAATTAAGAGTTTCAAATGAATATCATATATCTTACACTATTTTAATTTGGATAATCTTTATCATAACATTATAAAGATAAATATAAAGATGTACTGTTTTTCGATATAATCTTTACAGTGTGACTCAAATTCTATGATACACCAACCTACCCTTTACCGGTACAAGTTGGTTTCCCTTTTGAGTTAGATATTTCCAATTCTTGGATTTTAATTTGGTGCGACTCAAATCCTATGATAATCCAACCAAAGACTTGTGAGACGGGTATCCAGAACATCTTCGTGTGCGATTGCTATCAATGCATAATTAGGATGTATGCCACAAAGGAACAACTTTAAAATAGGACTAAATGACATGCTAGTTTAGTGGGATAGCCACACAATCTGTTCTTTGAACTAGAGCTCCCAAGTGTCATAAATAAGGTAGTTGGGATAATTTATTACTATTCTTGGTTGTTTTGTCCCACCACACATACACACTCTACCTTTCACACGTATGATATTGAAAGAAAGGTTGTACATACCCGTACCCAACTTTCACTTTTGTGGATAAATATAAAACAATAACTGTATCATATCAACTTGTTTTATCCCAAAGACAAAATGGCTGAATCCCGGCAACCCCAACAAGACAGCACCAAACAATCTTAAGCCCATTGGCGGAGATCAAATTTTTATGTTAGGGGGTTTACATCTAAAAACTAATACACATTACCAAGAAGTTAATAATTACCTTGTTTGATATACAAGTAATGTTCAATATTACTGATTTGTTGATCAAGTTGGGGCGGGGGATAATACCTACTTGTCCCCCTACTAGCTCTGCCCATGACCATTGTGTTGAGGTATACTTAGCAACCCGTTAAGATCGTAGAATTGACTGGTTAGCAACAAATTACCATTGCGGAGGGAAAACTTCACATTGGCATTTTCCCTGAATAATTTGTTTTATCACAATCCCTAAACATGTCACCCGGGATATAAAATCCGATTATGGGAAATGGCAACCACCCGCAAGTATGGAAGGACATGATGACATGTCACCTTTCAAACCATATGTTACGAGGATATCCGAAACATATATGGAGGGATGTTTAGATGTGGTTGAGGCGGTTCCGACAATATACAAGAACACGAGCGTGTGGTCGGTCAATGTGGGGGCATGTTTATATGTTTAGAGTTCGAACACGTAGTGTCGTGTACCGGGTCTCGCTTTTGTTCAAATGATGAATACTCGTAAAGTTCACATCAAATTGCCAGCTTTTGATCGGAAGTGAAAGTGAAGGGTGTGTAATAAAACCGAACCAAAGGGACCCTCAGGCCCTATGAGTTGTGATGAAACTCGGAGTAAATGAAATCCAGCGAAGTGATTCATCCCCTGCGGGCAGTTGGTCGCTTAAAATGCCGCATGAACAGATCATATATACATCCTAATCATGATCATGATAGAGACTTTTCACAAAGGTACAATTATTCCCGTAACCATCTAAATACTGTATCAAAAGTGCAAATCCTTGCTAAATTTTTTTATTTTAAAAGAAATGAAAATCATATATGAATGAGTATGACAAACGTTTATGCTTTGAAAAATTAAAGCCATTTTACCAAGTTTGTAAACGAGTTATGAACCAAACTTGTTTTTAATATGTCTATGGGTTACAATAAAACACAAATTCATTATTTGACTTTAATGAACTTATATATCTAAATATTTAAAAAATATATATTTTAGTCTATTGATCAATATTAAAAAAGAAATATTACTTACTATCTTCTAATTTGGTAGGAATTTATTAAATAATTAATTGTCTTATTATATTAAATTTAACATGCATTAGGTGATTAGTAATTACAACAATTATATTAAAAAAAACCATATTACCATGAACACATATCGTCATTCGTTCATTCTTAAAAGATACGATTTCATTCTTAAAGAATATATAACCATTCTTATAACATAAAACAACTATTCTTATAACATAAAAAACATATACAATATTTTTGAAGAATATATACACAACATTCTATACTAAAACAAGAATATATACAATATTCTTGAACAATATACACCAGTCTATACTAAAACAAGAGTTTATATACAACATTCTTGAAGAATATTCACACCATTCTATACTATATTATTTAAAAATTTGTTTGTAATATATACTAGTTTCTTTGTAATATAAACAACATTCTTGAAGAATATACACTATATAATGTACTGCTACTTTTAATAGAAAGATATTGCATCATAATGTATTTAAACATTCTTAAAGAATGTGTGAAAAAAAGTATCAAAATGTCTGCAAATATTCTAAAAGAATATGTAAATATGACTATATTTAAATCGAACACTAGGTCTTCTTGCTCAAATGGTGTTATTCATCGTCATCTCCAAATGCTACTGATAAATAGGGTATGTATCTGCAGCAATCAAAATAACACACGAAATGATTATTATAAGAATGGAATATGATCCGTCGGTCTTCCATCGGTACTTCGTCAGTGATCCGTGATACTCAGTCAATGATCCGTCGATATTCCGTCGGTATTACATACGTATTATGTCGGTACTCCGTTAATGATTCGTCAGGTTGCTGGTGATTATAATTTGTAGCGATGGTCACTGGTGGTGATAGTGATGATTGTTGAAGACAGAGAGAGGGAGAAGAAATAACGACTACGTTAAATGGTTTGACGAGATCCCATAATTATAGGAATTAATAACTTATCATTTCTTAAATTGTAACACCCGGTTTCTTACTTTAAGATTACACCATAAATTATTTAACATAACCACATGTTTTAAAGGTGTAATCAAAAGATAAGCAACAAGTAATACAAGTAACTATAAAAAACAAGTGTATCTCAAAAACCGAGTTACAAAACCATCCAGATTCAACAGTAAGTTTTAAAATATTACATAAGTCCCAAAAGACAAATCCTAGTCAAGAATATACTACCCTTCTACAACTTTCTTTCCTCTGTCACCTGTAGACTGTAGTACCTACATCACAATTTAGTTTATGAGCTTCAAAGCTTAATGAGAAAATACTCAAGATTTGGTAATTAGACAACAATTTGCTTTAAACCCCGTAATAATCAACTTTTACTAGCATGTAAACTCATTAATCTCATACTCATTGACTATCTCAGTCAAATAATGCGCTCGTTCACACTATGTACTCATTTACAACAAAGTATCCTCTACTTCGTGTAACTCTTACTAATTGGTTGTCTCAGCCAATTAAAAGAGAAAGTAACACATTTATATTACAATTCAAACATATGTAATGAATAGAGTTACTCACCTGAAGTTTGGTATGCTCGTGTTCCACCTGTGCCCCGGGCTTCTCCTTCCCCTATAGGTATCAGTTGTGAATATCATCACATATTAGGTCTCAATATCATCAATTAACTCAATAACATCTACTCAAAGAATCAAGAAATCAATTTTGGCGGCTCTACTTATTCAACCGTCCAAACATCACAACAATCATATCAAAGACTCAAAATAACATATACTAACAACCTACTAACAACACATGAGGTAAATCATAGAAGATTTTCAGATTTGAAAACCTAGGGTTTAATATCCCAAAACCTGAAACTAACTAACCTCATTGATTTAAGAATCAAGAACGCATTTACGGTGTTAGATTCAACTTCCTCAAGCTTTCCTATGCAAACATCCAACTCAAATTGACCTAATTTCGCCCATAAATCTCTGAAAATCAAAATGGTATTCCTTTTCTTCAAAATAAAGGTTTGCTGTCATTTAAACCCCACTCACGCAAGTTAGCGGCGCTAACTATTAAAGTTAGAGGCACTAACTTTTAAAACCCGACCCAGGTCTATTTACACGACCTGTATAATCCCACTGCATGCCCACTGTACTTTGTACACGACCCGTGTGTTTAAACACGACTCGTGTGAGTCCGGCAGAGGCTAAAATCTATTTCTAAAGGCTTTTTACACGACCCGTGTAGCCTCTTTTTGGCACTTTTGAAACTCAAACTTCTCCCAAATAGGTTTCTAACCATCCTAACTCATATAACAATCTAGTAAATCTTAATTACACTAAGATTAACCCAATTTCACTTACCGAAAGTATTACGTCATTACATAAATTATCAAATTTTAATTTTTAAATTACCTATTTATTGGTTTTCATTTCAGGTATTAGATAATTAGAAAATGTAAATGTAATAATATGCCCTTGTGATCCTAACTCTCTCTCTCTCTATGTATGCACGCACACACACACACACACACACACACACACATATATATATATATATATATATATATATATATATATATATATATATATATATATATATATATATATATATATATATATATATATATATATATATAAGGCAAATTGCGAAAATACACTATATTTTATCAAAAGTTCAGTTTAACCATCAATTTTTAGAAGATTCGGAAAGGAACCACAAATTATGGTAAAAAGTTTCATTGAAGCCATTGTTGGCCACATTTTTTAGGTTATGATGGTCGGGTTAAAATTATTTACCAAAATTTGGTAGTAAAGTGTCTAATCTAAGTAAATGATTAATTGGAATTCCTCTAAGAGATGTTGCAGTCTTTCCCAGGTCATTGTATATGAAAAGTGTGCAAGTAAAGTGTCTAATCTAAGTAAATGATTAATTGGAATCAAATTTAGGTAGTATATTCAAAAAGTCTCACTTCTCTATAACCAACTATTAATGTGTGAATGTTGGATGTTTTATGTAGTTATGTCAATGAAGGCCTTCGTATTAGTCAACTCCATGGACATCGATTCACAATGACACTAAGGTTTGCAGGCCTTATGTTTCTTCTGCTTTGTTCTTTACGTTTGTTTCGTTTTTAATCCAATTTTTTCAATATGAATTCGATGATGATGTTCTATCATGAATATTGCTTGACAGTTATTTTTTTTCTTATTTTTTATTATATTGACATTTTAACATGAAATCCAATCAATGATGATATTCTATCAATATTATTTGATGGTTACTTTTAATATTTTATTTTTATTTTACTGATTGTATTAATCTTCTAGCATGAATTTCTAATATCGTTTGACAGTTGGTTTCTTTTCATATTTTACTGATTATATTGATATTCTAACATAAATTTCAATCAATGATGATATTCTATCATGAATATTATTTGACAATTAGTTTAATTTTCATTTTACAGACGTGTTGATATTCTAACATGAATTTCTAGAAATAGTATGTTGTTATTGATACTCTAAGATGAATACTATTTATAATTGGTTATATTTTTAGTTATTTATTCAATTTACTAACTTTATTGCTATTTCAGAAAACTACTATTTGATAGCTATTAAGTTTTTTACTTTATTGAAAATTTTGTAATCAAATTTTGCAGTTTACTTTTTTATATTATCATTCTGTTATGAATTAAAGTTCATGTTTTTTTTTATACTTCCAGTTTAAACAAACTCAAAGTAAGAAACATAGTCGAGGCCTAGAAAAAACATAGTCAAAGATAATTAGTTGAAAACATACAACATATGTAAATATTTTGTCATAAACTTTTATGGATACTTTTTCTGTATATTCATATTTCTATTTATATTATTATTCTGTTTTAAATTTTTGTATATCTTTTGTTACTAATATATATATATATATATATATATATATATATATATATATATATATATATATATATATATATATATATATATATATATATATATATATATATAGGGGTGGGATCAACATAGAACCAAAATTAGACATAGAACCATAGAACCACTATGTTCAGTATGAATTTGTATTAGAGGTGAGCAAAAACCAAACCGCAACAAAAAATAACCGAAACCGAAGCAAAAACCGATGGTGTGGTTTATACTTTTACAAAAACCGCAAAATTGCGGTGCGATGCGGTTTTTTACTTATGGAAAAACCGCAAATAACCAAACCGCACCGATTACCATGTATTAAATAATTATATAATATATACATTATTTACTTATTATTAAGTTTAAATATGACATTATAGATTAAATAAAAAAGTGCGTTTGAACGAAAATTTCATTTTGTATTTTGACAGTGGCAATTCCATTTGTCATTTTCACCAATTGTAAGTTATAAACTTTAGTTATTTCATGATCTACTATATTAAGTACAAAGAAACAAATGAGTTCTATTTTGTATTTTGATAGCGGCAATATACTTATATAGTCAAAATACTAAAATTTTTATAAAAATTGTGTCGATTTTGAACTTCTGCGGTTTTACAACCGCACCATAGGGAAAAAAAAAACGCACACCACTATATTATGCGGTTAATAATCGAACCACACCAAATAAAACCGCACCGCATTAGAAACCGCAAATTGCGGTTTTAGGTTTTCAAAAACCGCATAATGCGGTTTGCGGTTCGGTTTTGACCAAAAACCGCACCAAACCGCACCATGCTCAATTTGAATTGTTACGTTGGTATTTGTTAGTATATAATATATAATAATGAATAATAACATAGACACTACATTAGAATTTCGTAGATAAAAAACCGAGATTCATGTCAAAACACATAATAAAACTTGTATTTTTTAAATTTTGAAGTTTTAAAAAATATATATTATTTCTATATTTTCTCTTATAATTACTAGTTTCCATGATTATCTCGTGTTACAAATAATTACCTTTTTCCCCTTACATATTTATTAATCCAAATCTTAACAATATGTTTTTCTTGAATTACCAAAAATAATTCAATAGATCATAGCCATCAAATATTTTGATGTTAAGGCCTAGGTCTGTGTTCTCACATGATAAAAATGATATTTGAAATAATAAACTCTAAAATGACACAAAATATATTTATTGGTCTTAAATGTTACGAAAGGGAGGTATGTTTGTTAGAATGTTAGATTTATAAGTATGGATCCTAAACTATAAAATATACTTCAATTACATAATGTTTCCAAGACATTTGCCAATTATTAAATTATACATTAAATTCACGGATACAAACAAGTAAACACAAGTTTTAGCCCGACTCCACAATGTTACCAACTTAGCCTAAATTTGGATTCAATTGTCATAAGAAATTAGAAATAAAGTAAATTTGGTTCGAATTTGATCCAAGACATATACATACAAAAACATATAAGATTCAAGTTTATAATATATAAACTGTTTTGTTTCAGTTTTGGATTGAAATTCGGATTACTCTATAAAACTTTTCCTCGTAAACAACTTTAGTTGAATTAAATATTATACTTTCTTTAAGGGACAATATTCTATAATTGGAAAGAGGAAATAATGGTCACGTGTAGTGCAGTGGCAGGTTATGAGTTATTTTTGGGAGTGATTAGCTGGCAACTCCTGCATCTCGATATCAAATATCTACCGCTTTTAATTCCACCCATGCCGCAATCTCCTACACACCACCCCGTGCAGCCATGCTACACTTACTCCCAAATCGACACAATTTTCACTTCGATCTGACCAAATGATAACCAATCGACGGTTAATATTTATCATGCTGTGTGTACCGTACATTCTCGTTGTCTTGGTTGTCATACAATACAGTTGTTATAGTTGATGTTCTATAATCTGACCAAATCAACTGTATCAGCTTTGTTATATTTGGATTTTATATGTCTTTTAAAATAGTTGGATTGATCTAAATAAAACTAAAACTACAGTAGGATGAAAATGAAATTTACGGTCTTTTTTTTAGGTAAAGAGGACGGTACCTCTGGCAAATTTTATTAATAAAAAAAATAAATACAATTTACGGTCTTTTTTGCGCACACAACTACACAAGAAGTCGAGGAGAAGTCTCTATCTCACATGGTTTCATCTTTTTGTTAGCACAAAACATTATAATTTTATTTTAGTGAAATTAGTTTCGAATTTTTTATCAGTGCATAGTATAACTTATTTTGCTTTGTTTTGTTATACATACCAAAAAGACCTTTTAAATCAAATCAAGTGGTTAAAAAAAATCATGATGCATATCCGATCTATATATATCGAAGTGCCATGTTTAAACCGAATGTAGTGTATTATATCAATGAGACATGATCTATGTGATTCTATATGAGTTTTTTTTAGGACAAAGTCTAGGAATCTATGTGGTTGTCATCTTGTAAGTAGACTAGTTCGAAGTTATTAAAGACCGCAAAATCAACCAATTCAGTAAATAATTTTCATGTTGTGCTTTAAAGTCTCCTTGAAAGTGCGATTTACCATCATAAATAAAGGAAAAATAACCAACAAATGTAACAAAGTATCATAATTGTTCAAAAAATATCGTTAAACTTTTTTTCGTACACATATTACCAACAAATTATAGTCTTTGTATACGTATGACCATTAAAGTTTATCTTGTGTTCAAAAAATATCATTGACGTTACCGGAAGTGTAGGTTATCAGTCAAGTGGCATGCCATATAGTGGCTGACGTGGATTTTACTATTGATGATGTACACATTTTACCGTGAAACCTTTTTGTACATACTTTAAACTCACAAAGGTCTAGAAATACAGATCTTGATGACCCAACCTTGAAGAACAACCTCTAGCATCACCATGCACCTTCCATCTTCCAATAAATCTTTTAAAATGGGCAAAAACACCAAAAATCACCTCAAGGAGGCTAGAGAGAAGCTTGAGACGTTTTTGGGAGCTGAAGGATGACAAATGACGGCCACCTAGGGTTTGGTGCCCCTAAATATGGCTCAAATCCCGAAATCTACGTTTTTGGCCCAAACAGCACAGATAGCGTCGCTATCTGGAGATCGTGCCATCCCACGACCAACATAATGTCGCTAAAGCAACTAATAGTGTCGCTAAGCTGACCAATAGCATTGCTAACCTCCTACATTGTGACATTATTGCCTCATTCCAGCATTTCACCAAAACTTGGTTCTTTTAAGCATTGAATTTAAGCTTTCCGGGATTAGGGTCTTATAATTCACATGCACGATCGCTGCAAGGATAGCGTCGCTAACCCTGAGTTAGCACCGCTATCCCCTCCAATTCCACCAACTTATATTTTTTTACAATTAATCACAAAAACTTGAAAACAGGTCCTACAACACTCCCCCACTTAACGAGATTTTGTCCCTGAAATCCTTTCCTTATTCACCCAGACAGCGTGTCTAGACCTCTTACAATTCCATGGCTACTTACAACTCCTAACATGCCCGGAATTCCGTTACCAGAAAGAACTTATTGCCAAACCTCGAAGAGAAAAGTCACGAATACCCCAACGACGATTCTTACAACGCAACTCTCACACCTTGACGTTCGAGAACAACACCGATCGCCTCCAGCCTACTCCATGCCGACCCACAAGCTCTAGACGTCTGCCGTCTGAATGTCCTTACAAAGCCCCATGGCTACCATGCTTGACTTGCATAGCCTTGACAGTCACACAAAAGTATAACTCCAAGTGAACTATTCACACAACTCCAACTGCCGGTCTCCCAGCCCACATGCACACTATCAAAGAGTACCCATACAAACGGTGCCTAACACCCAGCGCACGACGCATCCACGGACCATCGGTTATTCCTGCCAAACCATCACCTAAGGACTCTTAGGCTTTTTCCGACATGTCCAGCTCACCGGTTGAACATTTAGGTTCTCTGATCCAGCCACCGACAAAGGCCTCCGGGTTCTCTGTTCCATCCAACTTATAGCTGAACTCGGAGTCCCTTCCTGATTCACCCTCTCAGGTTCTCCCGCTCCGACAAACTCACCGTTGGACTCATAGTACTTCCCCGATTCCTAACCTCCATTCCTAGGGTCAACAATCTCAACATCCACAACAATCACCAGAATCAACTCTCACTCAAACATCTAACACAAGGCCGCCACACACGATCATCCACATACGCCAACCTTGAGGCATCGGTTCAGCTCTAACAGGCAATCACATAAACTACCACCCAAGCTAACGGCCAATCCAGAGGCCTCACAGGTCGCACTCAAACCTAACTTTCTCCCTGGACTACACGACTTGCTTGCCCCCAGCATAGAAAACGAACCCAATACACACTCGAACATGAACCATGACAACGCTCCCATAACCAATCATTCAACACGCCAACTTCGTGTTACATGTATATCACTTATTTCCTTATTCCCGTATTTTTCCATTCTTTGTTCTACTGATGTTCCCAAATCAACGAATTCGTATTTTTCCTTCCTTGATGTTCTGTTCCTGGAAGCTAACATATGAAATCACATCCTTCTCACATATGAAATCACATCTTTATGGTAAATGTTACTCACGACTTCCGTAATCCAATTGCTTCTTTTGCCCGATTTCTGCTGCAAGTGTTCAATCTATACACATTCAATATTTTTGTATTCTCACATATGAAATCGCATCTTTCTGGTAAATGTTACTCACGACTTTCGTAATCCATTGCTTCTTCTGCCTAAATCGACTATGTAATGCGTATACATAATTGTGATATACATGCAACAGAGGAATGGGAAAATACGGGAATAAGGAAATAAGGAAATAAGGAAATAAGTGATATACATGTAACACAATATCGTATCAGTGGTTTAATACGTAAACTTATATACATAACAACAGTATGTTTATTTTTCTCATATATATATATATATATATATATATATATATATATATATATATATATATATATATATATATATATATATATATATATATATATATATATATGGTGAATACCAACAAGAAAAGGCGATGGATTAATAGATTATGTGTTGAACATAAAGTTTACTTTTTGGGTATTCAAGAGACTAGGATAACTCAACTTAATTTGTTGAAAGTAAAGAGTGTTGGGGAATTTAAAATTTGATTTTCTAGTAGTAGTGTGAGAGGCTTGTCGGGTGGTATTATCTCTATTTAGGATTTGGGGGAGTTTAGAAAACATAATGTTAAATGTAATGATCATGTGGTTATAGTAGAATGGGAATGGGTGATGATAAATTTAAATATAAACGTTTATGCGTTCTAAGAAGTTCGAAACGATAAGGGTGTGTTTGGTTATGGAAAACTATTTTCAATTTTCTAGAAAATATTTTCGAAAAATGGAGTGGAGTTTTCATTTTCATTTTCAGTAGAAAACGCGTTTGGTTAAAGTAATGGAATTTTCATTTTCCGTTTTGGAACATTAGACAATGCGTTTTAGAAAATTAGAAAATTGTGGAAAACAACAATTATGTTTTTTCCAAGTTATTTGTAATTTTGGAAAATGAAAAATTTTCATTTTCTAGAAAAACTTTGGAAATTTTCATTAACCAAAAGCGTTTTCTAACTTTTCATTTTTCTTGGAAAATTTTGTTGGAAAACTAGGAAATTTTCCGTAATCAAACGCACTCTAAAAGATCAACAATTATGTTTTTTCCAAGTTATTTGTAATTTTGGAAAATGAAAAATTTTCATTTTCTAGAAAAACTTTGGAAATTTTGATTAACGAAAAGCGTTTTCTAACTTTTCATTTTTCTTGGAAAATTTTGTTGGAAAACTAGGAAATTTTCCGTAATCAAACGCACTCTAAAAGATTCGGAATTTTTTCCCCAACTTTAGGAATAGATGGTAAGGGGGTTTCATTGTTTTTGGGAATTTTAATGTCGTTTGAAATGAGAAACGGAGTTATGGTTTGATTTATTATTATTATTATTATTATTATTATTATTATTATTATTATTATTATTTTGTAATGTTTTGGTGAAAGATTTTATTGTTGATTTGGAGCTTGTGGATGTCACTATGATTGACCGTAAATTTACAGGGTTAACAACTTTTGTAACAAGATATCACAATTAGATCGTTTTCTTGTGGTCCAAGTGTTGGATGGAATTTGGTCGGATCATAGCATTTTCTTTTGAAGAGTTATTGTTTAGATTATGGACCAATTCCTTTCAAGTTGTTTAATTCAATGATGCATGAAGTGGACTTTAATAAAATGGTTCAAAAAAAGTTGATACTGAAAAAAAATGAAATTATGGATGTTAATGTTATGCAAAAGTCAATAAAGCTATTTCACTAACAGACAATTGAAGTTTCTTGAAGCTAGAATCAAAATGTAGCATGAATATATTAGAAAGAAACAAAAAATCCTTGATAAATACCTTTTAAAGTAACTTTATGATATTATAAGATGATCGATGATGACTTGGGGATCATATTTTGCATAATCATAATATGATTATGAAGCAAATAGTTGATACCGAAAATAATGATATTATGGACGTTACGCAAATATTTGTGGTCGATCAATGTTACGAAAAACGGTATTGGGTAGAGGTGGCAAAACCTGACACGACACGACAACTCGACACGAAATAAACGGGTTTGGGTAAGAGATTTCAACCCGTTTAGTTAAACGGGTTGACACGACACGACTCGATAATTAAACGGGTAAGGTCAGGATTGAAACTTTCAACTCGAAAATGACCCGTTTATTTATATTCAAGTTTTTCTAATTTGTTATGTAAATTTGACAGGTCAAAAACCAATACCATATTTAAAAGAAAAAGTTCTGATTGACGTGTTTTATAATGTGGAAGTCGCTTAGTCACCTAGGTCATGAATTAATTTTCATTTTTCTACTTTTCACTCATACTCCACAGTTTCACTCGGCATCTCTCTCCTCCTCGCAACCTCGTCATTCATCTCTCCGACTCCTAATCTTTTACGTTGCTCTATAAACTTAGTGTGAATGCTTCTATTGCTAGTCTTTCATGTTTTCCTTTTCGCCTCAAACTCATATTCTTTCAACATACTTAGTGTTTCAACTCGAAAAGTAACATGAGATATTTACAAGGTCTAAACCCCAAACCCGAAACTCGACACGAAAATAAACGGGTTGACACAACAAGACACGATTATTAAACGGGTTGGGTTAGGGTCGAGCACTTTCAACCCGTTTAAAATTTTGACACGACACGAAATCGACACGACACGACACGTTTGTCAGGTCTAGTATCGGGAAGCATTGACATTTACTATATGTCAACTTTACAAAAATCCTATATCTATCATACACGTGTATAGAGCAGCCCAACCCAACAACGAAGAACCATCTTGCAAGCTTGGTGTATTGTATGTGGGTTTTGTTGGAGTTAAGTGTGTGACATTGAACTCGACACGTGACCAACTAAAACAAAATTAAATACTAAACAAATCATAGGAAATTTTAAAAAACAAAAGAATGATAAGATAACCATTTTACATCGACAAAGAACCAACTAAAAAAAAATTAACTAGCCGTTCAAAAAAAATTTGAACTCGATAGTGTGACGAAAATAACACGTTTGACTTGAAAGACACCATCGTGACACAAAAACGATTTGGTTCAAAATAAAAGTGACAAGAAAATAAATTGCTTGCAAAATAAACTTCCCAAGTAAAAAAAGACTAGATATATTTCCATTAAGCTAGATCTCAAACAAAGTATCCAAATGGAGCTAATAAAAGTCGAACTTTTTTTTCTTCACTAAGATGGTACTCCCAACTCCCAAGTACAAATTCTTTTTCTATACACAGACCTTTTTTAAATTTTCAAACAACAGGAACCTTATTACCATTGATTCCCTCAGAAAATGACACGTGGCGCCCCAATGGAAACTTTGATTTTGAAATCTTTGAATTACTTTCTCGTGGATACGGATAAGCAGACGCCAGTTCTCTCACACGACATAAAATTGATTTTGGTAAAGGCCGCCATGGTTGACTCCTTTTTTGCTCATCCTACAAAAAAAATAACATTTTTGGTCCCTGTGTATAGCTAATTTTTGCAATTTTGGTCCCAAAAAGTTTTCTATTGCAATTTTGGTCCTTATTTGAGGTTCTTGTACCGTTTTTGGTCCTTTTGTAAGAATAACAATTTTTAATCCATGAGTATAGCTAATTTTATTGCAATTTTGGTCCAAAAAATAATCATATTACTTGGAACAAGGACCAAAACGTTATAAAATTTTCAAATAGGATTTGGGACCAAAAATGTAATTTACTCTAAAATAAACCTCTAAAGAATTAAAGATTTATGTGTAAAATGACAATTCCAACCTCTATCCTGCTTCCCTTTAGTGCACGACTTGCTTTCAAGAGATTTCGCCATTTGTCCTATAAAATATATAAAAATTAACACTAAAAGAAGACATTTTGTTAATGACAGATTAAAGGGTATTTTTGAAATTACAAAAAGATTATGATTAATGATGAAAGGTGGTACCTTTAGATCTACAGGTGTTCGATGAACTGATGATGAAAAAAGAAGTTTCTTTATATGTGTCCATTTTCCTACCCCAAAATGAGCGACACCATCAATTAACTTTTTTACTTCTGAAACAGTCCATAGTCTATGAAGCTTCCTCTGATTGCCACCTGTCATTGATCTCATCATTGTTTCAGAATCATCTTCAGACCCACTTGAATAATTCACAATCTGGGTTTCCGTCTGTTGAAGAAAAAGATCATGGATTTTATCAAAAACCCAAGAAAATAGATTATAAGGGTATTTGCGTAATTTACCGTGGCTGGTGGAGTGGTTTTTTGAGATTCTTCTGTTGGGCATTGTGAGACAAACGGTACTTGAATGGCTTTACCGAATGAGATTCCAGAAGATGGGAGATTTTCTTTAGGTTTGACCTCGTTTTGACTTTTGACACGTCGGACCGTTGACATTTTGACTTTTGAGATTGAAGAAGGTTCTTTTCTCTTTTTACAATTCTTTAGAGATAAATTTGATGACTCATCGATGTATCTTTTTGTGGGCTTTCGTGATCTTTTGTGTGTGATTCCATCAACACCATGTTCCTGAGTAGAATTTATAGGTAAATCTTGATGAAAAGGGATCAATTCCATTCCGGTTTGGAAATGGAGTGGCGGATTCCGTTCGTCATCTTCTTGGTCTATGAATGATTTTGAGTAATCTTCAAACTTATCTACGGTTTTGGACTCGGTTCTAAAAATGTTGCCAAGGAAGTAACTCTGGCATTCGGATTCCGGAATGGAATCCGTTAATGAATTTTGTATTCCGAAATTGCCCTTGTTGCGGAACATTGGAAACGGACTTTCCGAGCTAGAATTCCCAACATGCAAACCTTCATTGGGAATATAGTCTATACAAGCACCATGGTCAACGTACCCGATATCTATGGTCAAACATGTAAACATTTGGTAGTGAATAGTGATTTGAATTTAATTAAGAAAAAAAAAATTTATAAGAAAACGTTAAAAGTACCTATGAGATAATCATCACAAGGAGAGATTCCGTTTGTTGTTAGGAGATTTTCTACTCCAACTTCATGTGGTAAAACATCAAGTGCCTACAAATATGCTATTTTATAAAAATAAATATAACAAATATGCCAAAATGAAAAATAAGAATTTACTTGAGATGAAGAATAAGACATACATTAAGCTTTGTTGTATCTACACCTTCCGCATTTATATTTGAATCCGGGACACCTTTATTAATTAATTTCATCAAAATCAAGAGCGTTAGTCAAATGTCTAAAATACCCTTTAATTAAATGAAATGAAACTTGTGGACAAAATACCTAAATTGTAGGAAGCATCTTCAGTTTTTATGCATTTTCCAATGTTATCTTCTTCAAAACACCAAACACTACTCACTGAAACTTGGTCAGATCGTGGTTCTACAAGTAGACAATCAATTGCTTCTTCTTCTAAAGAATGATACAAAGATTCTTCTTCAACCTATGAAAAATAATAATATAAAAAAAACAGGATAAAAGAAATTGATAATTGTCGATCCTACAAAATCCAGATGAGAGTTTGAATGCACAAATAATCATCACACTTCCACCATTTTTTGCATGATCATTGTAAAAGATTGAAGCAAAAATTGTACTTCACGATTGTTTCACTAATTGTGCATTATAAACCCACATTTCTCACAGAATTGAGGTAAATTAGCATATAAAAACATATACCGCAGTTCACAATATCAAATTTTACTAACTGATGTATAAAATTAATATAATTAAAAGAAAATCACATCATCAGTCAAGAATCGTAAGCGTAGATTGCAAAAATTAGCAGTAAAATATTCATTGGAAACTTCCTCGCAGAAAAACATCTACGAATGCCCATAAAAGTGACAAATAGAACTCGGTTACCAAAACACTAAAAAATTAAGTTCTATGAGTACTAAAGGCGACACCAAGTCACCAACAATTTCAAGAATCGTATTGGTACACTTCACAAAATTAGCAGTAGATACAAAAATTGAATTCTATGGGTATGAAAAATGACACCAACAATTTGAAGAATAGCATTATTACACTGAATAAAATTAGCTAGTAGAATAAATCACTACTACATTTCCCAATTTAAGAATCGCATTATTATACTGAAGAAAATTAGCAGTTGAACAAATCGCTACCACATTTCCCACTGAGAGTGTCAAACAAAACTCCATTATCAAACCCCTTAAATTAAATCAAAAGGAGTACTATACACAGCACAAAGAATTCAAGAATCGCATGCATAGACCGCAGAAAATCAGCAATAAATATAAAAATGCGAAAAATCAAGACTATAATTCCCACCAAAAATCCAAACGGAGTGATGGAGGACCATTATACGAATGCCCACTAAAGTGTCGAACAAAACCCCCATTATCAAAAGCCTCGAATCAAATTCTTTGAAGTAATAATAATGCAAGTAGACAAAAACTGACCTGATTCATCAGTACGATCAGAAAAAAACCCGCGATGAACTCACTCTACTGAAAAGAAAAGCTCCGATCGACTGAATTCCTTCATAGGATTCGATTGTGACAAAAAAACACAGAGGATAATTGAGAAAAGGGGGGAGTGTGTTATTATTGGACGGAATCGAAATGTTTTGTAGGAAATCGGAATGGAATTTGTGTTTGGAATCCGACTGTGGCGACGCGTGTGGAATCAAACGGACAATGACCACCGTTTTGCGGTCCAGCTGCTTTCGCATCCCTAATTTAAAGAAGCAGCAACCAATGGATTATGACAGCTGTCTTTTTGGTCCCACCTAATCTTATTATACTTTTATAAGTATTTTTAGCCGTGGGTTCAACAGAATGTTTATGAATCGGACAATTTCTTTTTTAAGTGACGGTCGTGGTTCATTCATTAAAACATGATCGAATGTTACCTTAAAAAATGTATTGGATTATAACCGAAGCAAGACATAACCCAATAATGTTTGAGATGGTGGTGTATTATGTTTCTATGTGTATATTCGGTCATTAAACTAATCTTTTATACGAATTATCATTAAGCCATTTCTTGTTAGTTTCAAAACTATTCTTGTGGCCAGCATTGTAGGTTATACGTGTTATCTTTCTTATTTGAAGAAAGAAAAAAGATAACATGTTAATAGGTGGTGGATATTATGTGAATAGGGTAATTTAAATGACTAGAGATGGTAATATTTATGCTTAATGTACACATTTAGTTATTAAACTATATTTTGTACATGATTAACCATTAAATTCTCTTTAGTTGTTAAAAAACTAACATTATGAGCTGATGTTGCAAGTAAATGTTGATATACGGTGTGTAAGCCATATAATCTGCATCCCTTGTGCAAATGAGATACTACTCATTTGAAAGGGTAAGTCGAAACCTTCTTACATCGTATGAAAGTCCAATATGTTATTATTCGAGTGGGTAATACACAATTGCATCGAATTTCAGTTTATCCAGTTCTTTAAGTTGGAGAACATTAAAGAATGTGACATTGTTGGAACATGGTTTGTTCAAATTTTAGAAAATGACAAACCATATCATTTGAGTGGCTCGTGTCGAAACCATCTTACAGCCTATTACATGTGAGTCGATCATGAATTTAAACAATGGATCTCTTATGGAAAATTGCATCTCAATCACCATACATCCTTTTTGAGGGTTATTCGTCCAACTTTAGGACACGAGAGATGCAAATGAGATGGTTTACATACCGAATCTAAGTCTAAAATTATGTATTAGGTTAGTATCCACCAAGTTTATGCTAAATAAGCATTTACCTATAATACTCAAATCATAATAGTAGTTTTTGAACAACTGAAAAGTGTTTAATGTTACTTCATGTACAAAAAACTATTTAGTGACTAGATGTGTATGTAAGGTCAAAATATATGTAGTTAACATTTAGGTTGTGTTTGATAGTTGCTGACTGAGTTAGATCTGACTGAGTTAGAGGCCTGACTAAGTCAGAAGCTCAAACTGAGTCAGCCTCTGACTTGAACCGTGTTTTTTAATTATGCATCTAACTAAATTTCTTAAATGATGAAAATGACAATGTTACCCTTCTATGTCTTTTTCTTTTTGTTATTTGGCCATTTTAACAAAAATCCAACATCGTTTCTTTATATTCTCAACATCGGTTCTTTAGAACAATTATTAACATTCAGTTACTATCCAGTTAGGCATTCTCATATTTATTGTGCAAAATTTTGACATTGGTTTCTTTTTAATCCAAACAAATGGTTAATAATACTCGAAAATGCATCAAAGTAAATTGTTAAAAGTACAACTATAAAGCCCATACGACTTCAAGAGTTTCTTATTTCTACCCACAAGCCACAACATACAAAAACAAACAAAAATCAACAAGTCTCCTTCAAGAGTTTCTTATTTCTCCATTTCAATCAAAAATATAAAGACTCTGTTTTTCTCAAATCGAAATCCCATATGACTTGATCATCTTCTCGAACTCTAATACATAGTTGAATAAGGCAAGAACTCATTGAAATACTGTCACAAACCGTTTCATTAATGTCGAATGTTGTCCAATTATGTACTTTGGTTCAATAGTACATGACTTTGACAGAAAATAAGCTCCAACTGTCAAAAACCGTTCAATTATTACCGCCTGAAATTACCAACACAATCTGGTCCCTGATTATAATCCAGTAAGGGGTAGAAACGTCCAGTTATACCTGTAAATCGTCAAATCAATGTTACATATTCAAACATGTTGAATATATTGGCTTGAATATGGAAATTTAAAGATGGCGGTGGCTTTGAATCACTTTGTGATCACCAACATAAATTGTAAGACTCGTATCCTGATTATAACATATACTTAAAATAATAGTGTTAGGAATTATATGATCATTGGTAGTTATAAAGCTAAGAAAAACTTTAGTTACAATTTCATATGAAAATCAGCATTTTGTGTCGTTTTTAGAAAAATCATAATTAATTCTAGAAAAATCGTTTGGACCTCAAACCAGTGCACAAAGTTTACAAATTGAGTCTAGTACAATTACCAAAAATAATAGTAAGCTTGAAAATGATATTATCTATGGTAAAAAATGCAATATTTACTGATTAGTTCGGAATTGACAGATTAGATAGTCTGTTTTCAAAAATTCATAATAAATCATAGAAAAATCGTATAAATACGTAAAATACATCCCTGGAAAGGTATTGAGATAAATTTCTGGATTATCAAATAAAAACGTGAATTTCATGGGTTTAAAGTCGGCTAAACCAGTCTTGAACAGACTGATTCTAGAAGGTATTAATTTCAACAAAGTTATATTATTAAAATCTTTTGTCAAAAGTGTCATGCCATTTTTTATTCAAGAATTCAAGTATAAATACCCCTCAAAACATCTCATAAACCACACAACTAAATCTCAATCCAATATATAGAGGTTTCTAAGCACTAGAGTGTAAGCAAGTGAGCGGAAGGAAGCTTAAAAGCCTAACGAAGGAGTTATAGATCTCGACGACTGGTCATAAGGTAACTACAAACCTTTCTATAGCTTAATTAGGTATTGTAAAATAGTTTTTGTTAAGAAGTAGAATATTTAATAAGTATAACATATGTTATATTATACTAATTTCTAACAATAGTAAACAAAAACCTTAAAATGTCGTTATTATAACAATTCGTAATTTCCGAAAATAATACCGATTGATTTACTTACGAGAACGGTGACTAGGCCGATTACTTGGGATCTGGTTGTTGGATTTTCCGAAAGGCTAAAATGCTGAAAGGATCCTGCCACCCCATCTAATCTTCTACCTGGCCGTTCTTTACTTGATAAATCATGGAGTATCATATTGGAATTATTGAAGGGTTTAATGATGCGACTATAATATAGTTAAGGATTAAGAAATGATAGATTTCTTATTATGTTAACAGTTAAAGTTGAAGGAAATACAAAGCCGAGAAAGATAAACGATATAGTCAACTATAATCAGGTGAGTCTCCTCACTATACTATAGGTGATATTGCATGCGTAGGAAGGAAGATATGTTAGACTAAGGTGATCTTACCTGTTATGATAATTGTATGAATTATTGCTATGATAATGATTGTTTGTGGACGGAACGGGATAGCCCGCGAGCCAATAGGCGGAACGGGAATAGCCTGCGAGTCATTAGACGGAACGGGAAAAGCCTGCGAGCGATAAGACAGAACGGGAACTGCCCGTGAGTCTTCAGGCGGAACAGGGATAGCCCGTGAGTCTCACAGACATATGAATGGTTATTGTGTGTTGTATGTTATGTGATGGATCGTATGGTATTTTGAGGAACTCACTAAGCTCCGTGCTTACCCTTTCCCTATATAAACTACTGTTTCAGGTACATCAGGTACCATGGATGGCAAGGCGTGACGTGTATACACTGTGCTGCTTCATTGGAGGACTGTTTTTAAATGGAAGTTCCGCTATGTTGTGATTTCACTAACTTTTGTTAATCCTAGGATGTTTTCATTAAACTTATAAGTTATGGAATTTTGTCAAAATTAATTAAGTGGCTTTTCTTATATTGAAGTGTCCGTTTAATTTTTTTTAAATTTTACCCTAAAATTTTGGGATGTTACAAGTTGGTATCAGAGCACAGCTTGAGAGAATCAGGCTCACTTAGTGAGTTCTGGACTCAAGTTGAGGCTTTAGAGTTTTATTAAAACATTTTTACGAAAAAAAGATGTTTTATGAAGGGTGAACTGAAGACACAGTGTGTACCGCCAGCCGACGCCAGTATGAGAAAAGGGTTAAGTATTTAATATTGTGGATGTTAAAAAAAACATATGGTATATGTTTGCTGAAATTCCTGGTAGAGATCACACATTGTTGTATTATTATCTGCTATTTGCTAATAGAACTGTATGCTAGTGCCGATAGGTTGCTTAGAGATTTCCACTAAGATGTATACAATATGGACTGAATAGTCATAGAATGTGTGAGTTGACCTTATTGCATGTTCCTTGTTTGGTTGTTGCCTTAGGGAAGATTCTCTTATTTGAAAGACTGTTTAGTTTGATATTGTATACAACTACGTTCGCGAAACAATCTGTCATCACTGGAGGAAGTTCCGTCTTAGTTAGATTAGCAGGGTGGGGGTGGGATTCCAAGTATTCCTAGAAAGGTTGACATATGCCTTGTAAGGGCATATGTGTTGAAATTATCGGTGAGAAGCGAATTGGATATTTCGAGACGGGTCTTGGAACGGACATGTATAGGTGTGGAAGGTAGTAGTAGAGCTCCTACTATCGAAAGCACAGGATCTGCGTTTGAGTCGGGAGTTCGTCACGAAGGATCCAAGGAGCTGAGTATGTGAGTGTCTAGCATAGTCGACTTAAATGCTAGTGTAATGTGGTAAACCTTTATCCATTCGATTGTTGAATGTTGATTGTGAGGTTTAGTAGGAACAATTAAGATGTGATCATACCAGTTTGGTTGGACCAATCATGCTTAAGTTGATTACTGAGCTTAAAGACTGTTGAAAGGGAGAATGTCGAAGTGCTATTGTGGTAGCTATTTTTCATGCAACTAATGGGCGCACAAGTCAGACAGGGACTAGAGGATGCAAGGGTGAGTTTTCCAACTCACGGTCAAAGAGGTGCAAGCGGCGCCTGAGATGATAGCGGGTATTTTTGAGTCGACTCTGTACATGCCTAGTGCTGTGTAATAGTGGGGCTACCTACCCTTGTATTGATCCTGCTTGAGTGATTGATCAGGTCGTGTGGGTTGAGAGTCTGGATCACTCGCTCGTTATTGAGGTAACTGACGATAGAGGTGTTGACTAGGGTCGCAAGCGGATGAGTAACATATGGTGGTTGATGTAAACGTCTTTACATTATCGAAACATGTTTATTGAGATGGTGTTTGCCCCTGATGCAAGTTGTTGGCTGAGCAGAGTGGGCTTGGTTTTTGTTCGAGAGTAAGGGCTCGTAAAAAAAATTATAAATCGAATAAACAGACTTGGACTTTAGTCCAAGTGGGGGAGGAATACGAAATTAAGGGAACAACATGAATATTATATTGAATCGATGAAATTATTAAAATTATAGTAACACGTCAATATATTTAATTCATTACTACAACTTTATATTAATACATTAAGAAAAGTTTACAGAACTACTAACCTAAACCGGAGAATCAGAAAGAAGCGAGAAAAGATCTTCTACACTCCAATCTTTGTCATCATTAGGTTGACTTGTACCTTCTCGAGGATTTGGAAGTGGTATGCTTTCAGTTATTGGAGGAGGAGCTCCAAGGTATGGGGTCTCGATAGGGTTGGAACCTGTAACCGCATGATTAGGGGCTAAATATTGACTCATTTGGGGCGTGTGTAAGTAGGGCAGTGATGAGGAAGGGCTCTAATTAGGAACCAGTTGGGGGTAGCTATAAGAAGGAGGAGACCAGGCTAGGTCACCTACAAAGCCTCAAAAATTCTCCTCACTCGAAGACTCGAGTAAACCAGGGTTAATACTACTCATACCAGAATTAGATGGCGGAGATTGCTGCTGTGTATGAGTTCTTGATGAAGTTTCCCCCTTTTCCTGAATTTTTTTTCCCTAAATACAACCTTATGAGCAGCTTGTATTAGCTTCTTTGTGCCGTCTGTTAGACCCGATTGTGACCCTTCAATTATCGCTTCTTTTTCTTTTTTTAGGTTGGGTATTAAATCTCCCGATAATTCTGTTGCCTCAATAAATTCATTACCAAATTCCTGTGGCACAAATAACTTTAGTAATTTCAACCTTATGATATAAAGGAATTAAAAAAAATGTAGTTCTTTACCTCAGCACGATCAATAAGGGTTTGCAAACTCGTAAGTTGTCGTTGGGGCCGATGATTGATACCTAATTCTCTACAGCGTTTTTTTAATTGTGTCGTTCCAATGTTGAGTTCCTTCGCAGCTTTCTCAATTGGTTCGTTAAAGTGTTCAGCTATTATTTCCCTACTTAATAAATGTCTGAAACCTCTTCCACTGCCACCTGCTATGTTTTCTGAACTAGAAGGTTCAAATCCAATTGTATTGTTATCATTCTGGATCATTTGAACATGATCCTGATTTTTTGACCCAAAGATGGACATTGATTCATCAAAATTAGTGGCCTCTATCGGTAATAACTGTTGGTTTTCAACTAAAATCTCAGGATTCTGAAATCCTTCTAGATTCCTTTGAATCAACCGAAGATGATCTTGATATTGAAAACCAACCCCAAACTCAGGATTCAATTCAATATTTATGTTATGAGTCCTCTGTAATTGATTATCATCCTGAATACCAGCCATGAATTCTTGATTCATGGGGACAAACTCACTGCTTGTTGGGTGCACGTCCATGAATGGATTGTACTCAGTTAGACCATCCACAAATGGGTCTACAAATAACACATGTCAAATGATAAAACAAAATAGAATACTTATAAATGGATCATTCAAAAGAATTTAACCTGGTAGAAGGCATGGAGTCTGATCAAGTGCAAAGTCAGATGCATGCACCGGATCATCTGAGTTAATGTTCAACTCGGGAAAAATTTCCGGCTCATCGTGGAGATGCTCTATTGGTAGTATATCTGGAAGACTGTACCATAATTCAAAATCAAACAAAACATTAGAAAGGTAATCGAAGTATGGATGATATATGTCTAGAATGTTAGAGTCACCAAACTCTATTAAGAATGCTTGGTTTGAAGTACCCTCTCCTTGCAGAAAACCAGGTCCAGTGTTCGACAGATCGCCCATTGAAGATCTGTTTTCCATGACTCGACTTTAAATATGAGTTCGTTTACAAACAAACTAGTGATAAGAGAGGATGAGACTGAAAATGAATGATACTACATACCTGTATATACAGTATCTTGCAGCTAGAACCGAAAGGACACACGGAACTGAAAGGACACCTCACCTTTTAATTACCGCAATTCAAACTAACTACAGTAGATGCGACTTTTCACTACCCCAAGTGACATTTTTCAAAATTCCCTGCTTGACTCTGGTGAGAACGAGATAATAAAGAGACTTTTGAAATAAAACAAAATTTTATGTCTCCATATAATGGAAATAGTTTAAAGAGTGTTCAGTACTCCAAAAAAAAAAAAAAAAAAACTTACAAAAGATGATGTAAATTTTATATTTTGGTGAAACACAAAAATTTGGAGATTCTACAAAAATAGACTTATTTAGCCAAAAAGTATTTAAAAGAAATGTTGAATTGAGGCAAATGTGTGTTGAAATATGACGAATTCATATAAATACGAAATGGTGTTAAAATTAGGTATTGCAAGTTAACTAGGTTAACTATGTATATATGTAGATTAGAAAGTACTAAATATGTATTGTAGATAGTAGCCGGTCAAGTCGATGTGTGGGACAGTGAGAAACAGTTAGAGTTTTTTTGTACATCTAGAGTAATTAGAAGAAAAGAAGTATGGAGTGAATGAGAATAATAGGACCTTAAGCATTATTACAGAGGTATGTGAATGTTGAAAGTGAAAGATAATTAAATCTTGTAAAGTTTCGGCAATAAGACGAGGAGGATTTTTGAAGGACACAAGGACTCGATGGGAAATACATAGAGGCGTTCGAGAATGCGGATTTCGGGACGAAATCCAAATAAGTGGGGGAGACTTGTAAGACCCGTATCCTGATTATAACATATACTTAAAATAAGAGTGTTAGGAATTATATGATCATTGGTAGTTATAAAGCTAAGAAAAACTTTAGTTACAATGTCATATGAAAATCAGCATTTTGTGTCGTTTTTAGAAAAATCATAATTAATTCTAGAAAAATCGTTTGAACCTCAAACCAGTGCACAAAGTTTAAAAATTGAGTCTAGTACAATTACAAAAAATAATAGTAAGCTTGAAAATGACATTATCTATGGTAAAAAATGCAATCTTTACTGATTAGTTCGGAATTGACAGATTAGATAGTCTGTTTTCAAAAATTCACAATAAATCATAGAAAAATCGTATAAATACGTAAAATACATCCCTGGAAAGGTATTGAGATAAATTTCTGGAATATCAAATAAAAACGTGAATTTCATGGGTTTAAAGTCGGCTAAACCAGTCTTGAACAGACTGATTCTAGAAGGTATTAATTTCAACAAAGTTATATTATTAAAATCTTTTGTCAAAAGTGTCATGCCATTTTTTATTCAAGAATTCAAGTATAAATACCCCTCAAAACATCTCATAAACCACACAACTAAATCTCAATCCAATATATAGAGGTTTCTAAGCACTAGAGTGTAAGCAAGTGAGCGGAAGGAAGCTTAAAAGCCTAACGAAGGAGTTATAGATCTCGACGACTGGTCATAAGGTAACTACAAACCTTTCTATAGCTTAATTAGGTATTGTAAAATAGTTTTTGTTAAGAAGTAGAATATTTAATAAGTATAACATATGTTATATTATACTAATTTCTAACAATAGTAAACAAAAACCTTAAAATGTCGTTATTATAACAATTCGTAATTTCCGAAAATAATACCGATTGATTTACTTACGAGGACGGTGACTAGGCCGATTACTTGGGATCTGGTTGTTGGATTTTCCGAAAGGCTAAAATGCTGAAAGGATCCTGCCACCCCATCTAATCTTCTACCTGGCCGTTCTTTACTTGATAAATCATGGAGTATCATATTGGAATTATTGAAGGGTTTAATGATGCGACTATAATATAGTTAAGGATTAAGAAATGATAGATTTCTTATTATGTTAACAGTTAAAGTTGAAGGAAATACAAAGCCGAGAAAGATAAACGATATAGTCAACTATAATCAGGTGAGTCTCCTCACTATACTATAGGTGATATTGCATGCGTAGGAAGGAAGATATGTTAGACTAAGGTGATCTTACCTGTTATGATAATTGTATGAATTATTGCTATGATAATGATTGTTTGTGGACGGAACGGGATAGCCCGCGAGCCAATAGGCGGAACGGGAATAGCCTGCGAGTCATTAGACGGAACGGGAAAAGCCTGCGAGCGATAAGACAGAACGGGAACTGCCCGTGAGTCTTCAGGCGGAACAGGGATAGCCCGTGAGTCTCACAGGCATATGAATGGTTATTGTGTGTTGTATGTTATGTGATGGATCGTATGGTATTTTGAGGAACTCACTAAGTTCCGTGCTTACCCTTTCCCTATATAAACTACTGTTTCAGGTACATCAGATACCATGGATGGCAAGGCGTGACGTGTATACACTGTGCTGCTTCATTGGAGGACTGTTTTTAAATGGAAGTTCCGCTATGTTGTGATTTCATTAACTTTTGTTAATCCTGGGATGTTTTCATTAAACTTATAAGTTATGGAATTTTGTCAAAATTAATTAAGTGGCTTTTTCTTATATTGAAGTGTCCGTTTATTTTTTTTTTAATTTTACCCTAAAATTTTGGGATGTTACATAAATATCTGAAAATCGTCAAATCAATGTTACACATTCAAACCCTAATTGTCAAATCCTGTTGGTGGCCGATGGCGGAGATGGATGTCGATGGCTCAGACATGGCTGGAGGTAAGTGGTTCGGCGGTAGGAGGAGGATGGGGAGTAGCAGATGCGTGAGAGTGGAGGCGGTATCTATGGTTGCAGTGATTTGGAAGCAGCACAGGAAGGGCAGAAAAAAAAAAAGGAAATGCGTGTTTTTTTATCTAGCAAGCGATGTGTATAAGCGGACTCGGTAAGAGGTAAACGGGCCGAGTAAGATGTGATTTTCTAGGCCATCAAACAGTGTGACTCGAACCGAGTCAGACCTTACCTCTTATTGGACCCAATAAGAGGTAAATCAAACACACCCTTAATTATTTTTTTTCAAATAAGTAAAGTAACTGAAATAACCTACAATACTCGCTCCTAATGGTAGTTTTTGAACAGGTTAAAAATGTTTAATGATAATTTATGTACAAAAAATAGTTTAGCGGCTAAATATATACATAGAGCATAGTACATTACTTCCTCACGACATAACCCTCATATAAACCACATATAGAACTTTAATTATACATATATGTTCTCATAATTATAGTAATTAGCGGTTTTCTGTTTTAAAT
Organism: Cichorium intybus; assembly: GCA_023525715.1. Classification (NCBI taxonomy): domain Eukaryota; kingdom Viridiplantae; phylum Streptophyta; class Magnoliopsida; order Asterales; family Asteraceae; genus Cichorium; species Cichorium intybus. The sequence continues at coordinate 29,618,333 of CM042013.1, read as the reverse complement.
AATATGAATTTGTTGAAAATAATCCAATAAAAATAATGTTAACAAATCTAATGCTATTTATAATTTATATTGAATAAATGATTGAATTACATAAAAAATAATGTTGCCTATCTGATTACCTGTGATCATGTAAGGTATCCAAAAATGAAGCTGAAGGTACAACTACTTTTCAATTAACTTAAGATCGCACGTTCTAACACTTCCCATTCACATGTGACAAACCTTGTTAGCTAACAAGTTATAAAGTCATCGTCATATGGCTCTTATGGAGTCAAAAATGGTGTAAGTTTCTTATATTAAATGTTGGTATACATTATGTAATTTAGGTTGTTAGATATTTGCAACTCGAGTCATAATAACGTACCGATGTATAAGAAATGTGAATTTTTATGTAATTTAAGTATAGTGCAATCAATACGCGAGGTTGAGGTGTTGACAAATAAATGCTAACTAATTAATGTTAGGTGTTGTTTGTTTTTGAAGAGGTAAAATGTCTGCAGTCTGCGGACCACATCTGCAGAGCATCTACAGAGAAGAGGTGGACTAAATGTCTGCAGACTGCAAGAAGAATACTGTTTGTTTTTTACAGTCTGCAGGTTGTGAAAATAAACTGAAATTTAAATAAATTTTTTTTAAGTAAAACACATGAGTACGTTCAATTTATGAGATTAACAAATTTAAGGATCAAAGTAAACATTTATTTTTTTAAATAATAAAGAATAAAAATTACGTAACCAAAGTTGGATTTACAAATAGTTTGTAAAGCTAAAAATTTACGTAAAATTCTGAACCAAAGTTCTAATGTTAAAATATATTTGTAGGTTTCAAATAGTTTATAAGTAAACATTTAGTGTATGTATTGATTTTTTTTATTTTTTATTTTTTGGAACGACAAATCTAATATATCTAATCTACTCCTAAAATACACCTTAAACTCCACATATGTCTCTAACGAGACTTGAACCTTCAACCTCAAGGAGGGAGAGCAATACCTGGTACCGCTCTACAAGCCCTTTGGCGTATGTATTGATAATCACTTGAAGAGGCGGAATCAAATCGAAATTATTGATAAGTTTTTTTGTTAGGTATGTTGTTTATATATATTTAGATTTCTAGATATTTCAGTTAGAATTTTTTCGAGATAGAATATATAGAAAAAAGTTCCATTATAGAAAAAAAAAAGCTCGAGTCTTGCTAAGATTTATTTAGAAAAATATTTATTATCTATGCAGATAAGAAAAAATATCTAAATGGCTATATGTCTTTGTGTCAACTAAACGTCTAAACCAATTGCTATTAGCAAAATCTTGCCTAGAGGGTCTCCGAGAGCTTAAGTAGATTAGAAAGTCATACAAAAAGTAGTAGTGAACGATTTAATTGCATTCAGTTATGCAAATACGAGGGATAACTAGTTGTTCCTAATAATATAGTTGTGTCTCTTGCATACTTACTAAAATGCAAATAATCTTAAAGGGCTATCAGGTGTTTTTAGATAACAAAAGCCGGATTTATTCATTTGTTCTTAGATTTTCTAGTTAACAAATAAGATATTAGTGAAAAATAGTGAATGAGTGTATAATTAGACCCGTGTAAGGCCATTTTGTGTAGTATGTTACTTTCCTGGTAACATTGTATGTATATTTCATAAATTATCAATATTGTTCTATAGAAAAGTATTATCTTACATATTATCAGAGCAATTTTTATGAACCCTAGCTTCCAAAACTATACAGTTGTCGATCTTCTCCTTATTAGGTCTATTGGTTGTCAGCACTACCCTAGCTTTTCTTGTCATTAATTACTTGAAAACCTTATGGCGTCATCAACATTAAAGCTTACATACCCATGATACTCGATCTTGGTTAGACCAACTATGATGTTTGTCGAAAACTTTTTGAAACACATTGCAATAAATTTAGGGTCGTTGATGGTATTGATGGTTTGCACAATGCCCCTATCGTAAAATGCAACAATGCTAATTATTAAACAATTGTTTACGTATAATTTATCAGCGTTTACTATACATGTTTCTTAAGAGTAGCGTTGCGGCTATACATGTATTGACGAACTTAGAAAACCTTATTCTATGACAATAAAGATGTTGCCCCGCAATGGGAGGCTAGTGGTTGAGGAGTGGAAGTCCAAATAGAATGTCCAGGGTTCAAACCCTGGCACACCCAAAATATCACTGTGATTGACCTCCCACGTGAGCCTTAGGACGAGTTGATGTGGGCTACTCAGACAATGCAGTTTACCATTTTTTAAATATGCTAAAGTCATTCAACTCAATATTAGTTGAGAAATATAACCAGGGACTCCTCGATCATTGAGTATTGCATTCGAATCAGGATCATCTCAAATATTCTTGACAATATTGATTGTCCAGTTCCAAAAAAAAAAACCTCGTTGCTTGCATGATCAATAGTTTGTCCCCTAATTTTGACTATATTATATGTCGTATCCAAGTATTAATCTCTTCTACCGACATTCTTGTAAAAATGATCCATGCTTCTTCTTGAGGAGCAACAAAAATCTTAAATTCATCATTATCAAATTTCATGTTAGGATCATGTAGCATTACCAACGATCTTCAATATTGCTACCAAAACTGGAGACAGTTGAGTAATGGGTGATGGAATGATCATTGGAAAAACAATAGCTGACGCCACCAACGTAGTCAAGAAATGACGCAACAGTCGGATAGATAGCTGCCATAGTAGGCATTATCACACCCTTGAGATTTGTAACACCCCTCATATGGTTTATTCGAAACGGTAACGTGAAATTAAAGTTCCAAGTTATTTGATAAAACGAGATTTATGAAGAAAATCTACCAAAAATGGTCCTTAATGGTCAATTCTTTAACATTTTAAAATGTTAAAAGTGTCAAGGAATATGATGGTTTAACAAAATAATCATGATAGAAAGGTAAATTAAACATCCTTACATACATTTGAATGATGATGTTGATAGGTTTTATATACCATAGATTCAGTTATCATTGCATCGAAAACAATTAAAATTAATCTAAGGCAAGCAACAATTACTAAAACCTACAAGGTTCCTACCTAACGATATTAACAACTACAATAGGGATCAAGAAAAACTAACATTGAGAAAAATCGATTTCTAGAAGACCTTTGATGAATGTAACACCCGGTTTTTAATAAAACATCTTCATTTAAATAAATATCAATTTATTCAATAATTAACATTTTGAAGATATTTAAAAATCATTTTAAACATCAATTCACCGCATAAATCTCCACATAAGTAGCATCAGTGTGTACCCGTCATGCCTGGCCGTCATTTACACCTGTACAACCTGAAATGGTAATTTAATAGGGAAGGATAAGCACACGGCTTAGTGAGTTCCAACAACTACACAACATATCAGCTACACATACTTTACCCCTATAGGAAAATACAGCTATTTATCACACATAACCTGCTCTACCCAGTACGTCGAATTATAGTCTTTTACTCAGCATTTCGAGCCGCGCATACTCTGTACGTCGAGTCATGCGTATCTGCTCAGTAAGTCTAACTTCATTGCTCAGTACGTCGAGCCACCCTATATATCTCAGTTTATCGCCCCCATATTATCCACATGCTAGACCTAAACATGTCTAGTACTAACTACCAACACCATATCCCAACCCATACAGCTATCACAGGAAAGTGTATTATCAATAAAATACACACAGCTTGGTATTACACATAAACATCTTATAAGCACACAACACTACAGTAAAGCACACATAACCTCCACACAATGTAGTGAGAAACTCACCTGATTATAGTCGACTACAACGTTTATCTCTGCTTCGTATTCCCTCTTTAACTGTTAACACAGTAAGACATCTATCACTCTTTACTCCTTAACTATACCATAGTTGCATCAATAAACCCTTCCATAATTCCAACATGATACCTCGTGATTTATCAAGTAAAGGATAGCCAGGTAGAAGATTAGTTGGGGTGGCAGGATCCTTTCAGCATTTTAGCCTTTCGGAAAATCCAACAACCAGATCCCAAGTAATCGGCCTAGACACCACCCTCGTAAGTAAATCACTCGGTATTATTTTTGGAATTACGAATAGTATAACCTCTATATATTATGGTTTAACACTTATAAAGTACTAGAGAAATACGATAGCGATTACTCACTTAAGATTGGCGTTTTCGCAAAGCCTTGGCATGTTTCCCGTTCCGCTCTTCCAACACTTCCCGAGCACCTCGTTACCGGCTACCGCTCGCTTGCTTACACTCTAGTGCTTAGAAACCTCTATATATTGGATTGAGGTTTAGTTGTGTGGTTTATGAGATGTTTTGAGGGGTATTTATACTTGAATTCTTGAATAAAAAATGGCATGACACTTTTGACAAAAGATTTTAATAATATAACTTTGTTGAAATTAATACCTTTTAGAATCAGTCTGTTCAAGACTGGTTTAGCCGACTTTAAACCCATGAAATTCACGTTTTGCTTTGATATTCCAAAAATTCATCTCAATACCTTTCGAGGGATGTATTTTACGTATTTATATGATTTTTCTATGATTTATTATGAATTTTTGAAAACAGACTATCTAATCTGTCAATTCCGAACTAATCAGTAAAGATTGCATTTTTTACCATAGATAATATCATTTTCAAGCTTACTATTATTTTTGGTAATTGTACTAGACTCAATTTGTAAACTTTGTGCACTGGTTTGAGGTCCAAACGATTTTCCTAGAATTAATTATGATTTTTCTAAAACCGACACAAAATGCTGATTTTCATATGAAATTGTAACTAGCTTTATAACTACCAAAAATCATATAATTCCTAACACTCTTATTTTAAGTATATGTTATAATCAAGATACGGGTCTTACAATGAAGAACAATTCCACAAGTGCCAAGGAAGGTAGTACCCAATAGAGAATACCTCTAATGATTCACAACCAATAAGTCCACATAAATTAAATTAATTAGGTACTTAAGAAAGCTCGCTATAGAATCCTAGTGAGAGACTATAGATCCTGCTGAGAGTAAAGAGAAACTCCGAGTCTAAGAATTATCTAGGAGTGGGGCGAGATTTTCAAGAGGCCAGAGGGTTTTTATAAGTGAAGGTTTATTAGAGATAAAGTTGATTTGAATGGTCAGTTAATTTTGTAAAACTCTTTATCTACAATGCTTTCCACCAAATTTTAAAGATGAAGAGTTTTATTGAATTTTATAAAGGAAGCGGGTTATGACTTTTATAAACTACGTGCTTTCTTTTGTAGTCTAACCCCAATACACATGCCCACTAGTATTTCCATGTCTAATGCATGATGTTGATATGTGTTCATGTTAAAAGCAATTTTAGTAGTCTCAGAGATCAAGGAGATTGAGGGAATTTAAAAAGGGTTTGGTATTAAGTTTGGACTAGTGATTTCACTTTACCTTGTTCTTATATTGATTGTGATGCGCTTGTATACCTTTTTAAAATTTATTTTATCGTGCTACAATATTTGATGTTTTGGGATGTTTTCCACACAAACTTTATTTTAATTTTTCAACCATTTTTAAAAGACTATTCAAACTACCAATACGGGGGATGTCTGAATTATGCATTACAACAATGTTAGTTTCGTTTACTTGTCTATTAAATTTGGTTAATATCATTAAATCAAACATATTAAGGTAGATATTCATTTTGTTTGCGATCAGGTTGTATTGGGATAGGTGCATGTTTTACATGTTCTTTCCACCTTTCAATATACTATATCGATACCTTCACAAATGGCTACCATCATCTTTAGAAAATATCATTGTATTATAACCCCCTATTAGTTTACACTAGCGGTGTACACCAAACCGTACAAACCGCATAAACTGCCCACACCGCGCTGTATAATGCAGTTTTGAAAATCCGTTGTGTGGTTTGCGGCTCGTAATATTGGAAAACCGCAATATGCGGTTTGCGGTTTATGGTCACACAACTGTGGTTAAAACCGCACCGAACCGTACTATATATATATATATATATATATATATATATATATATATATATATATATATATATATATATATATATATATATATATATATATATATATAAAATACAAAATTTACCACATTAAACTGCACAAACTGCACCACATAATGGGGTTTAGGACCTTTGTGTTGCGGTCTACGATTTTCAAAAAACTCAAAGCGCGTATACGGTACGATCAGTGATTTTGCCTCTAAACCACACAGCATCGCACCCGCACACCCATAGTTTACACTACGGGAAAACTAGTAATTTTGATGGTTAGCTTCTTTCCAAGTGGGATATGTAACATGTAATAGGAGTTTCATGTTCATTTGGGGATAATTAGAATACTCTCTACCATTTTGTCATTTAATAATTTATAATTTCTTTAATTGAATTGTTTTAGCATGAATTCTAGATTCAAGTTATATAATATCTTTGATTTATTTGTTTTTGCATCTGTTCTAATTTATTTTGAAACTATGTCTATCTAATATACCAATTTTATACATTTAGATTAAAAATTAGAGGTGTTTGAAGATGAAATGTCGATTGATATTTGGAAGTCATTCTAGCCGTTTCAATTGGCAAGCAAATACGAAAACGAAGCTTATATCAGGTCATATATTTGTATAATTTGCTTAAGTACTTAACTATTGTTTAGCTAGATGCACTTTTATTAGGGAAAATTTCATATTTACCCTAAAATAACCACAAAATATCATATTTACCCTATGGAAACACAAAATATCAAAAATACCCTTTTTAAACTTATAAAATATCAAATATACCCAAATTCTAGTTTTTAGCATTTAATAATTCAGTTTTTGTTAATTAAAACTAATTTAATTATATTAAAATCTTGATGGACCATTATACCCTTCCTTAACTAACACCAGGAATAATTGGAAACTCAATCAAATCGGAAACAATCGTGATCGTGTGCAAGCGTGAGCCCGACTGGAGCAATTGTCGCATTCTTGTTGGAAAGTTGATCAAGAAGTGATCGTGTGCAAGCGTAATTGATTTAGGAAGCGTAATTCTTGAGCAATAGAACATAGAAAGATTGGATTCACGACAAGAACATCAGGAAATCGTGTTGGAAAGTCGATCAAGAAGTGATACAGGAACGTAATTGTGATCGTGAGCAATACAACACCAGAAAAATTGGATTCAGGATTGTTACAGGTGAGTGTCAATTTTAAGGTTGGCAGTAAAATTATTAGTCGTTATTCCCATGTTGTGTCAATTCACGATTGTCAATTCACGATTATTTGTAGTGTTTGGATTATTGCCACTCAAGTCAGGAAGAGTTGAAACACTTTACTAGTCAATTCACGATTATTTGTAGTGTTTGGATTATTGCCACTCAATTCACGATTACAAAGAAGAAACAATGAGATAAATACAATCTAGTAATGCTAAAATGGAAAAGTTGAAACACTTTACTATTCAAGTCTCTTTACTTGAAATTTTCACGTGTGATGTTGTTAGCAATAACTGATTTTGTGTGATTAATTACTTTTGCAGAAACTGGTTTTGTGTGATCAATTACTTTTGTAGAAACTGATTTTGTTGTGATTGCTTTCATCATCAGGGACGATTTCTTGCAATTGAACCTATTTTGTTAAATGGAAAGTGCTTTAGACATTACCCTTGATGATACCTCGAGACCGGTATGGGAGAACATGAGCGAGTCTCCAATAATTGACGATGATTCTGCAAGTATACCGTTGTGCAAGTACAAATTAAAATTGAAATACGGTGGTTTCTTTCGGCTAGCAAAAAACAATTGTAAGAAGAGATATTGCTTTGGATATCAAAAATGCATCTATATAGACACATGGTCATACACTTTGAGTCAATTAAAGGAAGAAGTCATAAGGCGTTATTCATCAAAGAACAGTCCAGAGTTTTCAATTTCCTATGTTGACAAGTGTGCATCAGGCCAATCGTTTATTGAGCTTGATTCTAATGAAAAATTCATGGTTATGCTTAGAATGTATGAAGATGAGAAAGAAGTGACTATTTATGCAACAACAGAGAATAATATCCAATCAAGTAATCACTGTTTGCGTAACCAGTTATACGATGAACAACAAGAGGATTCAGACTATTGCCCTAGTGAAGAAAGTTATTATAGTCATCTTAGTTCTGATAATGAAGATGAACCAATGGATGATGATGAAGCTTATTCATTTAGTAAGACTAGTCTAAGCATGAAAGTGGGCACAAAATTTGAAAACATGGTTGATTTTAGGAGAGCTTTAAACCATTATGCAATCATAAATGAGTTTGACTACTTCATTCAGAAAAGTGACCCGACACGATTCACAGCAAGGTGTGATAACATAGATTGCGGGTGGAGAATTTATGCATCTATCATGCAAGATGGGATTACCTTTGAAGTAAGTCTATACCAAAATTATATTTAACATGATTTCCATAACAAATATATTTATGTTTAGTTAATTATTTTGCAGGTTAGGAAACTTACAGAAGGACATACTTGTACTCGAAGCAACAAGGGTGGTAATAAGCGTGCCACTCAAGGATGGATTGCAAATATAGTTACTGACAAGTTGAAATCTGATGGGGATTTCTCTCCTGTGGACCTCAGAAATTGGATTATGAAAACTTACAATGTTGACGTACCATATCTAAAAGTATTTAGAGGGAAAGAGCAAGCATATACTGATATGTATGGTGAGTGGGAAGACTCTTTCATGAACATGGATGTATTAAGAGAAGAACTACTTATTAGGAACGAAGGTAGCGTTGTCGAAATTGACTTTGATGTAGTTGGTGATAAGAAACTTTTCAAAAGATTTTTTATTTCACTGGCAGCTTGTTCTAAAGGGTTTCTTCTTGGTTGTCGTCCTTATATTAGTCTGGATGCTTGTCATTTAAAAGGAAAGTTCAATGGTGTACTAGCTGCTGCAACTGGTGTTGACGGTAATAATTCCATATTCCCAGTAGCTTATTGTGTGCTTGAATCAGAGAATATACAGTCATGGACATGGTTTCTTGAGTCACTTAAAAAAGCAATTGGGATGCCGAGTGGTCTTGTAATCTCATCAGACATGCAAAAAGGGTTAGAATTGGCAATCATGCAAGTTTATCCTAATGCCGAGCATAGAGAATGTGTACGACACCTATATAGTAATTTCAAGAAACAATATCGTGGTGAATTCTTTAATAAGAAACTATGGAGTGCTGCAAAAACCTACCTTCCTACCACACATGACAGATTACTGAAGGAAATTAGTGATGTAAGTGAAGGTGCCATCAAATATCTAAATACCAACCACAAAAAGGTATGGAGTAGAAGCAAGTTTAACACAACTTGCAAGTGTGATTATGTCACTAATAATATTTCGGAATCTTTTAATGCTTGGATTGGTGCATTGCGTTATCAACCTGTGTTTGATCTGCTAGATGCAATTAGAGAAAAGATCATGACACGTTTTGATAAGAAAAGGACGATGTTGAAAAAATGGAATGGCACATTGGTTCCTATTGCCAAGAATCATCTGAACAACATTTGTAGGGTAAGTATATTAAATTATAGTTCAATTACATATTTATAGTCATGTAAATAATATATTCTTTTTTTCAATGTAGAACTTGGGTGAATATGAAGTTTGTAGAAGTTGTGACAATCAAGCTGAAGTGAAGTGTAAGGGAAAACGCTGGGAGGTCTACCTGGATGAAAGAAAATGCAGTTGTCGAGTGTGGCAAGTTACGGGCCTTCCATGTGTACATGCAGCAGCGTTTATTGCTTTTACAAGGGAAGTTAATTGGGAAAAGTATGTTGATGCATGTTACACAATAGAGAAATTTAAAGAAGCATATGCTTTTGAAATTTCTCCGATGCCCGGAAAGGATCAATGGATGCAAAGTGACAGGGAGAAAATATATCCGCCTATTATCAAACGCCCACCCGGACGACCAAAAAAAAATAGAATTAAAGCATCGGACGAGTCTAAAAGAAGGCACAAGTGTCCGCGGTGTGGTGAGTTTGGACACCGTGAAAAGACGTGCAAGAATCCCGCATCTCAAGGTTTTGATCCAAGTGAAACATCCACGTCTAAAAGGTTACTGTAATTTCTATTTCGTTATTGTAATTTCATAAAAAAGATTGCAAAAACTTGTATAATGCTAATAATATTCTTATGTTTTTATTTATTTTAGGAGTCGTGGCAAGAATACAAAATCACGTGGTAGCTTTGGAGTTTCGGGGACGATGTGAAAGAAGTCATTAAAGTAGTTGGTCCTTTTGACAATTTTCTTATTTAAGTTACTGATGTTCTTAATTAGGGTTAGTGAACGGATTACAAGTTGTATATTGTTTTGCTTTTAGTACTTTTAGTTATTTGGATAACCAAAGTCTTCAATTGGAATATTTGGAAATTATCAAAGTACAATGCCTTTCCAGAAGATTTCATGTTGACAGTAAAATGACTTATTAAAGTACAACGCCTTTGCAGAATTTAATGTATTACAATTTGGTTATAAAGATGAAAATAAGAAATTTTATCAAAGTACATACAATGCCTTTCCAGAAGATTTCATAAAATGACTTATTAAAGTACAATACATTTGTAGAACATTTCATGTATTGCAATTTGACAGTAAACTGGCTTTATCAAAGTACAAGCCTTATTAACAAAAAAGAAACAAAAGTACACTGCTATAATTAGGTAACTTTATCAAAGTACAACCATTGTTAACAAAAAGAAATGAAACTGCAATGTTCTCGGACGACTTTTCTTTTCCATTATAGTGCTTGACTCAGTTCAGTGCTTGCCTCGGTTCAGAGCTTGCCTCATGGATCTTTTCTTTTCCATTCCTGCTTGCCTCGGTTCTGTTTGTACATGCATTGCCAATTGCTTTTTTTTTTGCTGTAAACTCTAGCAAAGATAAGTCAGCATCAATGTTAATCGATTACATTTGCAGCTTGGTAATATCCCATTAAAGCACAAGCAAAAAACGTCAATTAGATTTGGAGCTTGGTAATTTTTGTTGTAAACTCTAGCAAAGCACAAGCATTATCAGAATCTGGAACCATTAAATTGTTACCAAAATGCTAAAATTGGGTACCTTAATCGAAGTACAAGTCTCCTGGCTGCCTCAATTACCCCTTGACTATCTCAGTGAACTTTCTTTGGTCTGTAATTCTCTTCCAATTGCTTCGACATCCGGTTGAGGCTGTACCGTCGCCCAATTCTACTTTTCGATTTCTTAAACCTCGATTAGAAGTAAGCGCTGGCAAGAAGAAGGAGGATTGGATTTAGTAAACCTGGATTTAAGGTAAGCGTCACCCAGAGTTCGAGGGTCTGCGCCCAATTGTAGTTTTCGATTTCTTAAACCTCGATTAAAACTAAACGCCGGCAAGAAGGAGGAGGCTTCGATTTCGAGAGGGCAAGAAGGAGGAGGCTTCGATTAGAACTAAACCTGGATCATAGTTCGAGAGGGGAGGAAGGAGACGATGGTGTCGTTCGTTGAATGAGATCTGAATGGCTTTTGGGTTAACCGGTTAAGAGCTTTAGGACAAGGGCAATATTGTCATTAAGTTACTTTCTTTAATTTTTCTATTTTAATAATACCGGAAATAATTATAATATATAAAAAAAATATTAAAAATTAGAATTTAGGTATATTTGATATTTTATAAGTTTAAGATGGGTATTTTTGATATTTTGTGTTTACATAGGATAAATATGATATTTTATGGTTATTTTAGGGTATATATGAAATTTTCCCCTTTTATTAAACATGTCCCCTCGAACATGACCTTTGGGTTTTCAAACGGAGAACAATAATTCATTTATCATATCGGGGCACTATTACATATTTTTCACCTTAAAACTTTTGGACCTCCATGCATTTTACCTTTCAACTTAATATAAAAAAGATCATGTAGCCTTTCTATTTACGATTTTTCTTAACGTCGGTCAAACGCATTGTCTTCTCCATCATCAAACGACTCTTTTTCCTTTCTTTTGAACTCAATTTTTTTTTCATTCATCCCTCTTTATTTTCTAAAATTATTTTCCTTTCACTTTTATTTTCATTTATTAAACCCGAAAGCAGAACGCTAAAATGTAAAAATGTGATAGTTGGATGACGTATCTTTACATTCTACTTAAAATTATAGTCATGAAGTATGTATAAAAAATGTTATTATAATAAGGTTAGTTGGTACGCAAATTATAAGGTAGAAATGAACAAAAAGAAAGTTATAGTAACCTATAAAATGGTCACACACTTGAATGTCGAGCAATGAAGCAAATCCCCTCAATCGCTATCTACTCGCCATACGTCTCTCCCAACCATCTCTTTCTCCAAAAATCATGGCATCCCTCTCGAATCCCAATCCATCACCAATCTTCTCAACGACAAACACACCTCCATTGACCAACGTCCTCCTCTTTTGTCAATTCAACTCAAAATCATTCAACGTTTGGTCAAAATTCCATGGGTTCTTCATCATCCCAAGACTTATCTCCAATCCCCATCCCAAAAACCTGAGTAATTCAAACAAACAGAAAGACGGTGATCGATTCCCGATTGGTTTCCATACTAATTCCTCGTTTTTTTCCGGGGAAAACGAAGTCATGATTCCGATTGCAGTATGCACGAGAAAATGAATGGAGAGAAGAGGGTGATCACCTCTTCGGTTGGATGCTTAATCCTCATTCTCGTTTTCTCCGGTTATTTCCCAAGCCATGTTCGGTGTCAAGACGACCACGACGATCCTCCTGGGAACAATAAACGACCTAGAATTTCACCATTGTTTTCAAATTTTCTTTCGCAACAATTCAACAAGTCGATTAGGAGATACAAGGCTTCAATTCAAAGAACCCTACACTATTGCACTGAAGATGTGTGAGTATCGAGTAATACGCATCACTCGCAATCTCTTCTTCTATTCTAATTTTTCTAATTTCTACACATTCCCCTTTTGTATGTTTACTAATTTCCATTATGTTCTAGGGACAAAGACATAAGTGGAGCTTTCAACTTCGAAGGCAAGGACGAATTCTTCACAAACTGTCAAGTGAAGTTTAAAGGTACAATCTAACAAACCCTAATTATTTCGATATCATAGATCCACTGTATGGATCCTACTAATAACTTTGAAAATGGTTCAACAGATCTCGCAAAGAGATTATGTACAGCAGCGGAGCTCAGAGTATACTTCACAAGTTTCATAAAGAAAGTCGATGATTCCACGAAAAGCATTTCACAAGCTCATTTCCTAGACCCTAACAGAAACTGTAATCTAACGTCATGGACCTCTGGATGCGAAGCAGGTTGGGCTAGCGCCGTCAATCCAGGCCAGAAATACGAATTCAATGAGACAAATCCACGTAAAATCCCTTTCAGGACAGATAACAGTCAACCATGTTGTGAAGGTTTTTTCTGTCCTCAAGGTCTCACTTGCATGATTCGTAAGTCCAATTCACCAATTTCTTCATTTTTATTCCATGTTATACCTCAATTTCTTGACAAATTTCTGTCAAATTATGACTGAATGAAGCATGTCCGTTGGGTGCATACTGCCCTGTTGCAAAGCTGAATCCAAAAAGTGGAATTTGTGATCCGTAAGCTATTTTGGTTCCGAGTTTTTATCTTTTAAAGATCTTTCATGGTTTATATGGATTACTAAGATATAAATGGGTAGAGAAAATTTTCAGATACCACTACCAACAACCTGCAGGCAAGCCAAATTATACATGCGGTGCAGCTGATATGTGGGGTCCTGTACAGATGGGTAGCGACATGTTTTGTGATCCAGGGTATTATTGTCCAACCACAATTGAGGAAATCCAATGCCCAAAAGGGTATAATTGTACTTTCACACCCTACACTAAATTACAAGTAGTTCTGATACTGATATTGCCTTTATAACGTGTAAGCTTTTGTTTGGTTACAGGCGCTATTGCAGGATGGGCTCTGTGAAGAGCAAGGGTGAGTTCTTTTGATCTTTTTAAGATTCATATATCTTTTTACAACAATAGCAATGTACTTGCATTTGTTCCGTAATAGCAATGCACTTACGTAAAAAATATAGTACATTATTGTCTGTATTGGTAAAAAGGATAAAGTACCTTGCTATTTTCTGAAATGTTACCTCACATTTGATGTATCTGCAGTTTGCTTTACTGGATCTAGGTGTGAGAAGGGAACAAATATTCCAAGCATGAAGGCTTTCGGAATAATGCTCATTGTAAGTAGTTTATCGTCTGTGAAGGTTTCTTTTTTGTGAAGAATTGAGAATAATTAAACTAGTGGGATTTGACTTTTCTTTTTGTAGGTTTTGTTGACGGCTATACTAATTATCGTGTATAATTGCTCAGACCAACTCATGTCAACTCGGTACAAAAAACAGGCCAAATCCCGTGAAGCAGCGGCAAAACACGTACGAGAGACGGTACAAGCGAGAGAACGATGGCAAGCTGCAAAAGATATGACCAAATCCGCACACTTACAAGGCTTACAACAAAATCTCTCAAAAACAATTTCACGAAGAACCAGTGCAAGACACGATGTGAAATCAAAAATCCCCAATCCGTTTTCAATTGGAAGTAAAAAGGAAACAAAAAAACTCAACGAAATGTTGGAGTCGATGGATGATGGATCGGACAACCTGTATGGTGACAACAATGGCTTCAATTTGGAAGATTTAACGAAGAAAAAGGGGAAGACGAAGAAAGATCTTCATACTAAGAGTAAAATTTATAAATACGCGTATGGTCAAATCGAGAAGGAGAAGCAAATGGAGGAGATGAATAAGAACATGACGTTTTCGGGATTACTTTCGATGGCGCAACGGAAAGGTGAAGATATTAGGAAAAGACCTCGGATTGAGATTGCTTTCCAGGAGTTGACTTTGACTTTGAAAGGGAAACAGAGATATATTATGAGATCCGTTAGCGGGAAAATTATGCCGGGAAGAATATCCGCAGTCATGGGTCCGTCAGGCGCCGGAAAAACAACTTTCCTCTCTGCTCTCACCGGAAAGATAACCGGATGTACCATGTCCGGCATGATTCTGGTAAACGGAAAGAACGAATCCATCCATTCTTACAAGAAAATCGTCGGTTTCGTCCCCCAAGACGACATTGTTCATGGCGATTTGACGGTCGAAGAGAATCTCCGGTTCAGTGCACGCTGTAGGTACGCATTCTTATTAGTTATTTGTTACTTTAAAGACATCAGATTTAGAGGGAAAAGAAAACTAGCACCGCCATTGACCAAACGGTTTGACTAGTTGACTAATTTTGACTTTTTCTTTCCATTTTAAGACTATCTGCTGACTTGCCGAAACACGACAAAGTTCTCATAATCGAAAGAGTAATCGAGTCGTTAGGACTCCAGGGAATACGCAATTCCACTGTTGGAACGGTGGAAAAGAGAGGAATCTCCGGAGGCCAAAAGAAACGAGTGAACGTCGGATTGGAAATGGTGATGGAACCGTCGTTATTGATATTAGACGAACCGACATCAGGTCTCGACAGCTCATCTTCCAGTTTGCTTCTTAGAGCTCTTCGTCGTGAAGCTCTCGAAGGTGTTAACATCAGCATGGTCGTTCACCAACCAAGGTAAGTAAGTAAGTAAGCTCGCCGGAAAATTCTCCATCTCACCTCTCCGGGGAAAAACTCACCGGATTTATTTTGATTCTTCAGTTACTCATTGTACAAGATGTTTGACGACTTGATACTTCTGGCAAAAGGCGGAATTACCGTCTACCATGGACCTGTTAAGAAGGTGGAAGAGTATTTCGCAGGGTTAGGGATTACTATACCTGAGCGTGTAAATACACCGGATTATTTAATCGATATTCTCGAAGGTATGATCAAGCCAGGCGGCGACGTGACAGCTCAGCAGCTTCCGGTAAGATGGATGCTCCATAACGGATACAGAGTACCACCGGATATGTTACATCTATGCGATCAAGGAACAAGTTCTTTTTCACCTTCAGTTCCGGAAAACAAAAACGGTGAAATCCAACGAGATGTTCCGACGTACAATTTCTTCAGGACTCCAGATTTATCCGGCAGGGTAACTCCGGGCGTTCTTACGCAGTATAAATATTACCTCGAAAGGTGAGTAATTAATTCATAATCTTTTTTCCTTTCAAAATTATAACTTTACATATAAAATTTAGGGTTTTGCGGCAACGATTACGTGATGTTAGAGTACAAGCTGCAGACTATTTAATTCTGTTGCTTGCCGGCACGTGCTTAGGAACAATGGCTAAAGTGACAGATGACACATTTGGGGCTACCGGTTATCAGTACACCGTCATTGCTGTATGTAAGTGGGGAACAAGAAAATAAAATTAGAATTTTGATTTTAATCAAATTCAACAAACTTTATTTTTGATTTTCTTTGTAGCACTGTTATGCATGATTGGAGCATTGAGAACGTTTTCACAGGATAAACTACAGTACAAAAGGGAAAGCTCTAGTGGCATGAATAGTTTATCGTATTTTCTATCCAAAGATACATTGGACCATATAAACACAGTCATGAAGCCATTAGTTTATCTTTGTTTATTCTATTTCTTCAATTATCCAAGATCAAGCTTCGGGTCAAATTATATAGTTTTGGTTTGCCTCGTGTATTGCGTTACCGGGATCGCTTATACACTCGCGATCTCCCTCGAATTTAGTCAAGCCCAATTGGTATGTAACTTCTTTCAACACCAATTTTCTAAAAATAATATTTAATTATAATATAATAATATAATAATCTAATGATATTCACTTCTGTACAGTGGTCCGTGCTTCTTCCCGTTGTTCTAACTCTAATCGCGAATCAAAGCAAAAATTCGGGTATTTCAGTTATAACGCCATTTGTGTTTCCGAAATGGGCTTTGGAAGCTTTCATTATTGCAAATGCAAAAGAGTATGTTCTCTAGACTTTACCTTATAGAATAATATTTTACACCAAGTGCATAAACCTTAAAATGTAAATTTTCAGGTACAATGGTGTTTGGTTGATGACACGATGTGCTGCATTGAAACATTACGATTACGATATTCATAACTCAAATAAATGTTTATGTTTACTTATTGCCACTGGTTTAGGTACCCGTATTATAGCTTTCACTTGTTTGCTCACTAGACAGAGATAGCCCAAAAAAAAAAAAAAAAAAAATCTTTGTAAATTTGTATATTTTTCTTTTCACATTTTTCGATTAGATAATAAAGATTTTCCACATGTACGAAAATAGCACATACTAAACAATGGTTGATTACTTGATTAGATTAGTTAACCTCAATGTTGACTTGGGTTTGTTGGATTTCTTGTAATCTGATTAAAATTTGGGTCATTTTAGGCCGTCTTTCGGGTGTAACGTGAGTACAGTCAAGTGCCAACTCAGCAAGCTTCAACATATCTTCATGCCCTTCTTTGTCCCCCAATATTTCCAAGTCAAATATATCCATTGACCAGTCACTATTCAAAACACCTCTAACCCAATCCGAAAGATCCTCATGGTTTTCCCCTGGTTCTTTCCCTGTAATAACCTCCAATAACAAAACCCCAAAACAATAAACATCTGCTTTGTTTGTCATCTTCTTTCCTTCCACAAACTCTGGACATTTCCCGATTGCCAACTTCTCCAATGATCTCCGCGAGGGTAAAAGTGGAAAGTAGCCAAAATCCGTGAGCTTCGCTTGTACGGTTTCGGTTTCGGTAAAATTGATAAGTACATTTGATGATTTTAGGTTTCCATGAGCCACTTTTTGAGAAGATAGAGATTGGTCCAAGAAAATTAGACCCTTTGCAACATCCTCCATGATCTTTACTCTCGTTGTCCAATCGAGTGGTACTCTCCCAAACCCTCGACTTTCTACACATTTCAAGAATCAGATAAAGTTAGATAAAGTTATCTGTTATACAGATAGATAGATAGACAGATAAACAGATACGAACCATGTAATAACTCGAATAGGCTTCCATCTTGGATGAATTCACGAATGATTAGCTTTTCTTCTTTGGAGTAGTAAAAGGAAACGATTTCCACAAGGTTTTGATGCTTTAAGTTTCCGAGTAATTGCATTTGTTTTACGAATTCCTTCTTGCTCAAAGAATCCATTTCTTTGACTCTTTTTACAGCGACCGCCATGCCTGATTCCAATGTCGCCTTGTAGGTGGTGCCTAGTTTTCCGTTCCCGAGAACTTCAGCTGATGACCTCAGCAAATCATCCAAGTCGAAAACCGGTTTATTTTTGTCAAAAAACTCCAAGTCCATCGTTTTTTCGGGATCATCCGTACCTCGCGACCATTGCCCTTTATTAGCGACACCTTCGTTGGGATTCTCCTCTGCACATAAAAGATTCATCAGCTAGGAATTTCATCGAACACCTTGCATGCACTATAACTTAACCTACCTGTTGCCTTCCTTTTCTTGGCTTCTTTTTCTTGAGATCTTCTGTAACAACAAAACAAAAGCAAAATCACAAAAAATGGCACGATTGCAGCTGCAGCAGCAATCAATACAACAATCCATATTTTCAGAGGTTTCTTTTTGTCTTTTGGAGGAGGAGGAGGCGAAAAAGGGCATGGTGTTTCAAGGGGCTTTCCACATAATCCTGAATTGTGATCGAATGAACTGATTCCGAACCTTTGTAGGATTTTTGTTTCCGGAATTGGTCCAGAAAGCTGGTTGTATGACAAATTGAGAGAAGTTAATGATTCTTGATTGAAAGGTGGAATCGAGCTTGTGATCTCGTTCTCCTGAAGCTCAAGTGTCTCGAGCTTCAGGAGGTCGAGGTAATCCCGCGGGATAGGACCGGAAAAGCGGTTTCCGGAAAGGAATATGGATTCCAGATGCGTGAGATTGGTGAGGTTTGGAAGGTCTCCGGAAATGGAATTGTTGTTTAAGTTGAGTTTCGATAAAAAAGTGATGTTTTGTAAGAATGCAACCGGGAGTGTTCCTGCTAAGTTTATCGATTCCAGAGTTAGTTGAGTTATGTGGGAATTGGTACAAACAATTCCCATCCACCTACTCATATTGTTCCGACATGGTGGACCTGTCCAGTTCCCATGTAGATTGAAACTGGACTTCATAGAGTCCCGGAATGGAATCAGTGAATTCCTCTCATCCTCGTAGAATTCTCGTGTTACCGTGTCTGAATTCACAAACATGAACATGGTAAGCGTGAGTTGGAATATGAGAACTTGATAAAATCTTGGTCTGTAACGCATGGTGGTGGGTGGTGGTGGACGGAGGGTGGTGGCGGGAATTGGGATTGGGAGGATGATTTTGTTGAAGAATGGAATGATGTGAAAGACATGGAAGAAAAGTGATACCTTATTTTAACGTATCAACCAATGAATCATCTTTGGCATTGGCATAAACTATATGATTACAACTTATGATGACTTGTTTAACAACGTACGGTACAATGCAAAATAGATAAATATTTTATCTTTTTCGATTTGGTCGTTTGGATCTTTTAAAAAAGAATATTTTTTTGAGCGTTAATTGGATGTTTGCTTGATTTGTTTTTCTTCCTAATAGAAATATCAATCTGTTATTTTCTACACGAAGTCTTTGATTTAGGATTAGAAAAAAGGGTAACATTGAATTAAATTAGGTTTCACGTGGTGTTGAAAATGACGCGGAAAATATTAATTAATCAAATACATAAAAAAGATTAACAGCTTTGCTTGACTTGAAATCTTAGTTGGAATCCTTGGTTTCTTGTTGGGTTTTCTCTCTTGGAATCAACTTTCAACAGCAAGATGACCAGCTTGACAGGGGACAGATATCTTAATAATGTAAACTTTTGTCTGAATATTCTTGTCGTTATGACATAAATAACTTTTATATGATATAAGAATATATAGTCATAATGCATATATTTACACAACAAAACTCATAAACGTCGTTGTTTTCAGTAATAGTACACAGATCTTAACCACTGACACACATGTATATTACACTACCCAACAGCCTTTCAATGGCCGATACCCGTTTTTTCTAACATTTACATACTCAAGTTTTAGAAGAGAAGGTACCTTCTTCCTATTCAACCATTGAACTGCCTACAGAATAAAGTGTACCAAAGGCTGATTCGAAGCTGGAAACAAGCAGAATGTTAGCATCAGATGGTAGACAAAACAAAAATCTGAAACTAAGAATATTATCCAGTACTAATCTAATCTACATAGCAGTAAAAGCAATTACAACTTGGAAAATTGGTAATTCCAGCGGTATCAAATCTGGGATGAACATGGACGTTTAATAAGGTAAGGAAACTTCATGCTAAGGTGATAGGAACACAAGAAGAACGGGTATGAGATAATGAACTTGGACAATAAAAAGCACAAATGGAACCGAACGGAGGTTGAAAGACAAACCCTAGCATTTAACCATTGCACCGAACTCGCTAAACATATAAATGAAGAACAAATACGTATAGCAGCTTTTTATGGAGTCGAGTCTACGGTTATATGTACAAAAATAAAGCGAATTCGAAGCAGTTTTAATTCTAGGACATCTAAAATAAGTACAGCAGTTAAACTTGATTTTGGAGAGGTGAAGATGTATCTAAAATTAGCATATGTAAGAAAGTTAGGGTTTCAACCTTAAGGGTAAGAGTAGCAGCAACAGAAACAACGACAGCACCGTTTGAAGCAGCTACAATAGAAGTAACGAAAAGGTGATTGACGCGGCTTTGAGGAAGATGATGCAGACGTCTCCATCCGTCGGGACGGTGATTGGCGAACGGCAGGGAGGCTCGGGCTTGCAGTGGCGGCAAAATCACGCCGGGTTCGTTTGTTACCGGTTTTGAGTATATTATCATCTTTTTAATATTCGATCCCTAAACTCTTCCTTTCCTCCAAAACTAGCTTTAAGTTTGAGGGTGCTCAATTTCGTTAAAGTTAGATAATTAATGTGATCTTTTAGTTAATTTTATCTAAAAATAAAATTTGTGACCTGTAGTTGTTATCTTAGTTAATTACATGGAATGGAATTTAAGTGTCTTATTTATCTATATATTAATTCCCGTAGTTTTTGGTACTTGGTGTAACGTTTTTTCCGCCTGCTCTTTTTTTTTTTTGTTGCTTCCTGGGTTACGCGGATCTTCCTCCGGGTCATGTGGATCCGGTTTGGTTGATTCGGATGTTGCGTCTTCTATATTAACATTCTCTGGAATTTGCGTCTTTCCATTGAGATCGCTGCCCCAGCGCTTCCGGTTCCAGAAATCCTCTTCTTCTCTGATCGATTGTCGCTTCTGCTGAAATCAGTCGATCGGAGACCGCCATAAAGTTCTTCCGTCTTCCGTAATCAAAAGGTACCTTTTTCGTCGATTTCACTGTACATTCATTAACTTTCTTCATCATCTTCTTCTTCCTCTTAATTTCATGTCTGCTTTTTGAAATCTGCTGTGGATTGTGTCTTTATGCAGACGAATGACGGAGCTAATTTTCGAGGCAAAAGATGCGGGCGATTGGATTTACAGAGAGAAGGAGCTGGAAATCTCATTCTCGCTTATAATGGATCGTCTCCTGATTTTTTATGCTCTATGTTAATGTACGTTGTTCTCATTCTCGCTTATAATGGATTCGACCAATTTTCAGAACTAGCAAAAAATTGAAGCCGATGCGATGATGTGAGATGTTTATCTGTAGATTCAGTTCTAGGAATCAAACAAAAATTCTCGAGCACCAGGTTAGAACTAAACACGTTCATGAGTCCAAGGGTAAAATCGTCTTAAACCCCACTGCCTTTTGTTGAACTTTGACTTCCAGCGATAGAAATTATTATCTTGCTTAACAAAATGGATTTCTATTGCTAACTTGAACCAGGGACCCAAGCCAAGGGTATATTTGTCCATCTTTGCTGACACTAAGCATTTTTAGGATAGTAATTATAACCAGAGAACCAGAACCCCACCGAATAAGTACTTATATCCGGCTTTAACCCCAGCAGCTTTACCAGGGGCAAAATATGTCCAAAATCAGAAATAAACTCCAAAAAGAAAACAGCAACCCGTCATCCGGCCAACCCTGCTTTACCTCTGGCGACCCGTGCTTTCTGTTGATTTCTGAGTTCAAACTCAACTTCTAAGTCTAACGTTTTTTTGCCTCTTTATAAAAATGATAACAAAAAAGACGAAACTTTCCTGGATGTATGATTTTCGGGGTCCGTAAACCATGAGCATTGTTGAGCACTTCTTTGAACTAGAAAATATAAGCGGGAGACAATAAAGAAGAGAGTGTTGGGTCTTTAGATGGTGAGGGGTGGTAGATAAATCTTAGAAGAAATGACAGTCAATCTTTGGGTATATAAAAAGTCATTACATGCTTTTAGAGAAGTGAGAAAGTTATGGGTGAAAATGCATTAGTTTTATTTATTATTTATAAATCATAGTATCTTTAATATTAGTATTAATGGGAAGTGATCCGTATAGAGCAATGGGAGAGAGTTAACTAAAGCTCAAAGAGTTATGCATTAGTTTTATTTATAACTAATAATATCTTTAACATTAGTATATTTGGTCCATGTTTAGTTATGCATTAGTTTTACTTATTCTGTGTTCTTATGTTTTTTATAAGTTTACATAACTAAACTTACTTATGATGTTATAATTGGGCAGGAACAGGCGACAATGGTGCGTGATTCACTAATTTATTGATGGTCGATCGCTTTCAATTTTGAAGCATCAGTTTGTAGCATTTATGAAAGACTTGTAGCAAATGAACCGATGTGACATCTATCGTTTTCACTTCTTTATTGTTACGGAACATCAATTTTGCAACGTTTATGCAATATGGACAATGTAACAGGTGCTTTCGGTTGCTGTTTATAACCATTACAAGAGAATTTATCATACCTTTGAAAACCAAGATGTTGATCATCTTGATGGGTCCAACTGGCTTAGGTTTTCACTTATTTCTTGATTCCTTTTTTGTTATCGTATTCTAAATTCTTTCATTTTCATTGTTATATCATTAATTTGACTGAAACGACAGGGAATACATTACTTGCAAAGACCTTAGCTCGAGTTGTGAATGTTCCTTTGGTCATTGCTGATGCTACTACATTGACACAGGCAGGTTGGAAGCTCTTACAGCTTCCAAATTTCATTTTTTCAATGAATTAGATTGGTTACACTGGCTTTAGGGCACGTAATTTCGAAACTAATTTGGGAACTTTAGGATTGATAGGTTATCTTCATTCTTTGACTTCTTTCAGGTTCGACTTATACTTTCGGAAAAACCCATTTGGTGGTGAATACACAGTTTTTACACCGGTCTAGAAGAGTGCATAAGGTTCATTGCCAATTTCAAATTATCAAAGGAAAAGATTGCTTTTGTTCGTGAAACTTTATCTCCTACATGCGAGGTAAGCTTCAATTCACTTATCCCCATAAATTTTTTTAAAATTTGAATCATTGTTCATTGATATCAATTTTCTGCTTTTGAATTGTTGATATTAGGATGCCTTCTTTGATTATCTTGAAGGAATTGATTGTTCGGATGTTGAAGTGTATGCAATTGTAGAAGGGTCTGTTGTATTTCCCAAAATACCCCTGATGAGGGCTGAAGGTCCAGTGGCTGTGAGTTGATTTTATTCCTATACTAAAAATAATAATAATAATAAAACAGCCCACAAAAAGGTATAACGATTTAATCACCATATCATAAAATAACAAAGGTTCGGATGTTGAAGTGTATGCAATTAGTGGAAGTGATTGACGCGTAATTATTTTATGATATGGTGATTAAATCGTTATACCTTTTTGACCATTTATAAAAATCGTTTTTTTTTCAGTTATTAGGTTTTGAAAAAGGTTAAAGTACATAGAAGCATAACGTGCTTTTGCCATTTTATCAATTTTG
Organism: Cichorium intybus; assembly: GCA_023525715.1. NCBI lineage: Eukaryota > Viridiplantae > Streptophyta > Magnoliopsida > Asterales > Asteraceae > Cichorium > Cichorium intybus. The sequence continues at coordinate 29,594,450 of CM042013.1, read as the reverse complement.
CCATTAAACTATTGGTTTTTAGAATTATGATACTAATATCATTTTCTGTATTTTTTATACCTTTCCCAAACAATTTGAGATCCAAGGGCAGTGATGGTCAAATTGTTCCACACAACGTTTGCATCTAGGACAATGCTTGGAGCGAACATGTCTTATTATATATAAAAAAACTTAGCACCAATATAAATTAAAAAGAATAAAAAATAAAAAACTAAAGAAACCCTTTTACACAAACCTTGCAAGTAGGACAGAGTTGAGACCAATTTCCACTCCAAGAAGCAGTGTTGGTCAAATCAATGGTCAACAAAGAACCCTGTGTAATTCCCGAGGGTAAAATCGTCATTTTACCCTTATCTAAAACATTCGCTTTTTACAAAACAGACATACCTTAACATGAGCATTATTCTTTATCCCTCCTGACATATTCACATTTTGCCCTTTTGCATGTGTCCAACTTCGGGTTGTTTAGCATAATTGTGCTTCTCTTCACCATCGACCACCGCTTTTGCAATTGGCAGATGACCATCGCCGCTGAAGTCCACCGTTGTCTGCCGTCTTACCAACATCCGCCATCGCCACCGCCGCCGTTTACTGTATTGTCGCCATTATATGGAAATTCCGTTGAATTTTGTTTGATTCAATGTTTTAAGGTCTTGGAGGCTCCATTGTTAGGACGAATCTCTCTGCATCGGAAATACTTAAACTAGCTGACCGTCTAATTGCTAACTCGAAGGCGGTTCACGACGTAGTAGCTTAAGTTCTTTTTGATAAGGTATGTATCATTTAAAATGACCACAAACTATTTCCAACGAGTTATAATTCCAGATAGATTTCATTCTTTATAGGCTTGTAGTTTATTAATTCACCGAGTTAATTGCTTCTACACTTTTGGTGCCTGTTTTTTTCACACTTTTTATGAATTTGCAGGTCACATATACGAATGTTCTGTTACCCCTTGAAGAACTGGAAGCACGTCGGTTCCCACTGGTCCAGTTTTGTGTCTTCCCCAAACTTGTATCTACTTCTGAAGAAATAGGAAAAGCAAGTGCTGAAGCAGAAACGAGAATAGATGCTCATGTCTTAACCTCCAGGTCTTACTTCTTACAAAAATGAATTATCATATGCTTGTAATACATTATACAGTTTATATACATTCTTTTCCATACTCACACAAGAAATCAAGATCTCACATTTGGTATATATAAACCATATGTTAATCTAAACTATTCAGCCAGCGGGAAGATGTATATCGTGTTGTAAAAGCCTTTGCAGCAACATCAAGGCAGCCGTGCATAGGACGACACCCTACTAGTTATTATTAAAGTTAGAATAGTCATCTTGGGGAAAATATTTAACGAAACAACGAGTTGAGTGAAAAGAATTGGGTTAATGTGTTGTAGGATACTAACCTTTACCTTATTTGACATGTTTATTTTCTCCTACCTACTCTTTTCATATTAACAAATATTATGAAATTTATTACAAAATGTAAGGAAAAATAATCATTTAATCTAATTTACACAGTTTGTTTAATTTAGAGAAACCAAACATTTACATTGCTTTATCTAAAGACATTCAACAATTTTATTCGGCGTAATCGGGAAAAAAGAAAGAAGAAATGATCTTGTATATGGATTAAGCCAAAAAACATTGGTTCAACGTATTACCACACTACCTCTTACCTATTAGTACTTCTTTTTTCTCTCACAACTCTTCTAACATTAAAATTCATGAATGTGTCAAAGTTTATTGATATTTTAATTTGTATAATTAAAAGGTCAATTAAGAGTTTTTTTGAATGACATCTCACCTCAATGTTGAAATCTGTGAAATTAAAACTCGAGTCAACTATATTTTTGAGTGTTTCATACCAAATGATCTTATTTGAACGATTTATTCAATCCATAAAAAACAGCTCTTCTACATACAACATCTTATTCATACAGTTATCATTACCCTACAACCATTTTACTTACACATAATTGATAGAAAAAAATCTATTATACTTGGTATCTAATAGAACCCAATAAACATTTGGACTAATTGTTGAAATGATTAAAAAATGTATACATAATATTACTAAAATAATTACTTTTAACAATATTGTAACATAATGATCATGTACTTCGTCAAGAGGGATTAACAAATTCGCGATGGAAGATGTAATACACGGAATTTAGGGCTAGAAGTTTTAACCCTTATATGAAAATCAATAGAAAACAAATGAAAATTTTAAGTCAAATAAATAAATAATTAAAATAATTAAAATATAAATAATTAATATGAATATGATAAATTTAGTAAATTAAAAGTAGGTGTTTAAGTAAGCTTAAATACTTAAGAACTATTGTTAAGATAATATGTGGTTAGGGTTAAGTTAGTATATATAAAAGCTAGTTGAGAGGTTGGGGTTAGTTTAGAGGCAAATACAAGAAATGGAACTTGAGGGACCAAAGTTATCAAATTGGCAAATTTATGCCTTACATACGCATTTTGGGGCTAGAGATTTTACACTTTTAGGCGTAGTTATTTTGAAAAAATCTAAATAATATAAAATAGTTAAAATAAATAACATAGCAGAAATTTAAACATCACTGATTCCCTAGTGTTGTGGAGGATGACATGTTGAGCACTTCCCAAAGAGTGACCCTAGTTCAAATCTCACCCAAGGCAAATAAGGGTTGGCCAAAAATAGGGTGTGATGTCGTTCCAAACCAGCCACTTATCTCAATCGTCAAAGTCGGCTGCTCCTCCCCCAAAACCTTCAAATACCTGGTAAGCTGCTACAGTCGACGGACAAACTGTTAAATAGTAAATTTTAATCATTTAATGTGTAACACCCCATTTTTAATATATTATAAAACCATTAAAGGCATCATTTACAATAATGTCTTTACATTTTATAAAGTTGTTGGATTGTATATATAGAAATAGCGAAGGTTTCTGAAATCACAGACCGAATCAAGAATTGTGTAGACATTGTCCAAGTTTGATATTTCGACTTTAATGCCTAGGTTAAACAAAATTCAAATTATAGGGATAAATTCTTGAAGAACAAACTTGAAATCAGGCACATCGAAAATTCATGTTTTTGGATGGTCGGAGAAAATTCGTGTTCTAACTGTATCTCAAATTGAATGTTATTTTGATCCTTTTGAACTAGAAAATCGAATCCAAGAAAGTAGGAGCAGTTAAAGGGACGGTTAGAGGCTGACCATCAGTGCTAGTGTCAGCCCGAGTCTATCAGCACCAACGCGTGTCATGCTGATGCTGAAATTTGTTTTTGTTTCGGGGCTCTGCCCCTAAGACCTCGTAAGGGGGCACAACCTCGTTGACCCCCACTATTTGGTTGTACCAGTATGAACTTGGGTGGTGTTTGTTTTTTAAGAAGTAAAAAGTCTGCGGACCACATCTGTAAAAAAGAGATGGACCAAATGTCTACAATCTATAATAACAAGACTGTTTGTTTTTTAAAGTTTGCAGAGTACTAAAATAAACTAAATTAGTTCCCAAATTATGTATTTTTGTATATCTAACATTTTGTTTTCTTAATTACTTTTTCATAAAAAATTATCTATAGTTTGTACAAAAAATTATTTTTTAAAGTTAGAAGAGGTTAGCAGATGAAAAAAGAATTCAGTCCATGTCTGCGAGAAGAAGAGGACGCGCGTATGTTTTTACATCTACGGTGTTCTAAAAAACAAACAATATGCAAAGGCTAACGTTTGCGCGCCGTCTGCGGGCTGAAGACGAAAGAGGCCAATAAGATCTGCAGACAAAAACAAATACCCCTTTAGTCAGATACAAGTGTGGACTCCCGCACCTCCTAACTTGTATTAGAATTAAAGTTTAAACCCATTGACATAGTTATTATATCTATTATACTAAAATGTAAATGTGACACTAAAATCACCAACAAAACCTTGGTCCCAACAAAAATATTTTAGATAATTAAGTCCACAAAGGGTGTTGCAACCAATACCAAACTGTAACGCCAAGCTACTTTATTATATAATTATAATAAAAGGGTAAATTGGTCATTTTACCTTGTAAGGGTAAAATGGTCTTTTGGACAGAAAAGTATTTGGTTTGAAATAATATTTTGAGTTTTGGACTTAAAATGTTATAAAAACTGATTTTTGGTCGTTTTACCGAAAAAGGGTATTTTGGTCATTTGACCAAGTCAACGACCAATTATGTAAAAATATTGTTGGTTGTGGCCAAAATGTAAGAAATGGAAGTTTTATTGTAATAAAACTTGATTATTGTGGTCAAAGTTCAAGGAAATGAACTTAGGGACCAAATTTGTAAAATTTGTGGTATAAATAGAGAGTTTGACTCTCTTCTTTGACCAGCCATTGTGCAGCAACGGGAGGAGCAAGGGGAACACGATTTCAGCAAGTCTTGAAGGAATTGAGGCAAGAAATGGGAATCAAGGCTTGGAATTGATGATTTCTAAACTAATTAAGGTTAGTAACTTGATTTCTAGCCAAGCTCTTGTGTGTTCTTGGTTTGGTATTTTAGAAACTGAAATTTATGAATTTCAGTTGTGATTATGTGGTTAAATTGGTTTATTACTTCCATTGAGTCATGCTAGAAAGGACTTAACTCAAGAAAATGGAAGTAGGTTGTTATTAGTGATGAATTTGAAGTTTGGGGTTGTTAGAACTAAGAACCCTAATTCTTCATTTTGATTGATTTAGTTGTTTTGGATGGTGGAAAACCTTGTCAAGGTATAAGGTTTTAGTCCTAGAACAAACCCCAATCGATTAAGGACTTGATTAAGGCCTTAATGGACCAAAACTGCTTGCTACAGTGCATAAATCGCGGCTGGACAGGAGGCACCTGCAGGTGCCAGGCGCGGTGCGCCCAAAATCCTGGCGGGGTGCGCCCAGGCGCAGTGCGCCCATGTCTGGGCGGGGTGCGCCCCTCAGGCAGGGACTTTGAAATGCTAACTTTTGCTTGGCTTGTCCGTTTTAGCTCAAATTTGGACCATAGGCTCGTTATGGTCTGAAAAGTTTGGGAAAATTTTTAGATTGAGTTTCCGACCCCTCGGGGGCACTGTAGACCGATCCGAATGCCTCGGTGAATAGTAAAATTCATATAAAGTTAGTAAACGGAAAGTTTATTAACTAGGCATTATTTGTGATGATATTTTATTGAACTCTAGTGTATTAGAGTCTTTGTAGATGATTATTAACCTATTATCATTTGGTATATAAATGGATAAATAGGTATGGGACAAAATGGTTGTGGTGCACGCAAAGGCAAGAAACAACCGAAATTGAAACGCAGCTAGCATCCAGGTGAGTAATCTCACTGATATCATATGCGATATATGATGATTGTATTGTTACAGGTTGAAACGGCTTCGAGGGACGAAAATGACAAGTGTAAAAATATATGTAAAAGACAATACCAGATAAGCCGTGAGTCATTGCGATGACAAGAACGGAGCTGTGAGTCAATACATATATATACACTATGATGTGACAATACCAGATAAGCCGTGAGTCTATAATAGACAAGAACGGAGCTGTGAGTCAACCTTTTATTGACAAGACCGGAACCAGCCGTGAGTCAGTAAAATGAAATGACAAGACCGGATCCAGCCGTGAGTCAATAAACTTATATAGACAAGACCGGAACCAGCCGTGAGTCTAGGCAACAGCGGGATTTTCCTGTGAGCCACATATTTTAGGCAACAGCGGGCTAACCCGTGAGCCATGGTTTACTTTGATGAGCCGAACTTATATAGACAACAGCGGGCTAACCCGTGAGTCTAGGCAACAGCGGGCTAACCCGTGAGCCACGGCAACAGCGGGCTAACCCGTGAGCCATATGTCTCCGATGCGGCCTTCGGGCTATGATTTTGTTACAGGTACATGGTGTAGCCTTTTGGCTATGATATCGGGTTATTAAACCCAGCTGGTACAGCCTACGGGCTATGAATTGTATATTGATAATGTTTTGATGCAGCTTATATAGCTATGATACAGCGTACGGCTTAAATAGCCATGATATACGGTGCAGTCCGATGTGACTGAGAGAGATGGGACAGAAATAGTTGTATATGGTTATATGTGCAAATAACTGACGTGGCTTGATAATTGCAGGTTATCATGTTATAGTCTGTAAGACTATAATTTAGGATGTGAAATCCTAAGAGATATTTGGTCAGCCAGTAAGGCTAGGAGTTTGGATTCGATGTCCAGACAAATACATGATTGTATTTTATACGTGTTATTTGCAGGAATGATTACTCATTGAGCTTTGTAGCTCATACCGTTTATTATTGTCCCTGCAGGTTAGCATGATACTGATAGGGGACAAGATAGAGTCCGTGACTCGTGAAGTAGGACTCGTAGATGCTGTCAGTAGCAGCCCGGCTTTAAAGGAGTTATGGTATTTTTATACCCTCCTTGATACACTTGTACCCGTTTTATTAAAATATACCCCTTGTTATGGTTTTATGTATTGAAACCTGTGTTTTAAATGAAAAATTTTTCAGGGGTGTTTTTGTTTTAAAAGCCGGGTGTTACAAGTTGGTATCAGAGCCGTAGTTTAAGTGAACTAGGTGTCTATAACGTAGATTCCTGGACTTAAACCCTGAAACAGTAGACATGATGAACTGTTAGGTGTATATAGTTGTTATTATACATATATAACCTAACTATTGCTGACTTCTAACGTATAAGAAGTATGAGCAGCGAATCGTATTTTGAGGAATTTAGGGCGTGCAGCTTTGAGAGGCGAACCAGCCCTTTTCCCAAGGCTCCATCGAACGAGGGGCAACGAGACAAGTAGCGAAAAAAAAAATCCACATGACGAGCAATGTTAGCTGATGTGGTCAGATAAATGAATCTGTTGCTCACCTTAGTAGATATTCAAGGTGAAAGAACAGTAGTTGAGACTACAAGAAAAGTAGAAAATAAAGTGGACTTCTCAGAAGAAGTTGTCACAACTTTGGGTCCAACCTTATAGGGAAAGGACCAAAACAGAGCCACTATGTATAGTGATCAGTGCAGGAAAGGCACTAAGGAAGATTATAGAGTTGAGACTCTACTGTTGACATGCTGAGATTGCAGATGATAGGAGCAGATTGCTCGAGCTTGTTGTATGGGACGGAAGTGGTTCCAGCGTGGAACTATAGATCACTTCTTTATGAAATACTCACATGCTAAATGTGGAGTAACGGGTGATGAACCCAGGAAAGAAAGAAAGAACGAATGGTCGAAAAGGACCCATGGTACCATGAGCATCCCAGTAGATTGTGGAAGAAGCTCGTGAGGAGACTGATATAGTCGCATATGTCATTGTTCTGAATATAACTTGTGTATGTTATATTTGATCCATGAAGCTATGCTTTGGATCGATGATTCGATGTTTTGTTTGAAATTTTCATCAATGATTTTGGATGAAATATTTGAAATAGCTATTGTAGATAGCAAGTATGTTCAAGATATTGAACACCTGGAAAGTAGTCTGCTTAGGATTTACGGGACCTTTTTCCCTATGAATCTGAAGCCGATGACTACCAGTGAATCTGAGGCAATTATGCTTATGAATTGGTTAGCAATGAATTATGCTAACATGAATTGTAGAAATATGAACATGATGGTTCAGAAAGCAGAAATGAGCGGATGAAAATCCATGGTAAATGATCGTTGTTGAGAATACCGGTTAGCTTCTTTGCTTAAACTCAGAAAAGAGTTAGTAAAGGAATAATGTTGTAGTTGGCATACGTGGTATGGGCCAAGCTTAATAAAGTGGTGATAGTAGTGTACTACTTTAAATAATTTTCGGATGATTCTTTTGAAAAGAACTTCCAAGATTTCTGCCAGATTGGCAAGAAAAGCTTATGATTAAGCTGGTATTGGGAGCCGTTCCTGTTATCTAGGCTCTGTAATAATTGACCTCTGCAGAGATGGCAGAGTGGTAAAACAATTGGAAGAAATTGTTTTAAAATTGGGATCTCATGTGACTGTAGTGTCATCAAATGGAGCCCTATCTTGTTTGAAAAGAAGAAAGATAAGTTGATGCATATGTGCATTGACTACTGAGAATATGATATTCTCGAAACCAGATTGAAAATGAGGTACAGTTGTACCAGATACTGGAGTTACTTCACTGAGTTAAGTGATATGTTAAATTCTCCAAGTATGAAAAATTTGGCTAAAAGAAGTTACATATTCTTTGGGCATGTTAACAATGCCATAGATGATAAAGTAGAACCAGTGGAAAAAAATGATACCGTGATAAAAACTGGAACCGCCTGAGGAATCTGACTAACATTGTAGTTCCTTGGATTTGGCGGGTTACTATAGGAGAGTTGTAGAAAACTGCTCCTTGATTGCTGGTCAGTTGACTAAGGTTGACTAATAAAAGTGTAAAGTCTGAGTGGTAGAAAGACCACAGATATGTTGTAAAGGTTTGGCATAAACCTTGTGTGAACCTCTAACGTTAGCAATGATGCTAAGCAGAGAAGATGGATTGGATCGTTGAAATGTATCCAACTTTGATTGTGGATGCATGATGTTGCAATAGCAACTATGATTTTGGTATTAAGCTTTTGAGACACTATCTATATGGTGTAAGGCTTACCGTGTATAAGGATCATAAAAGTTTGAAAGACTTAATTGATCAAAAAGAAGCTATATATGAAATAGCAAAGATAGATGGGTTACTTAGAGATTTCGGGTATGAAATCTTGTACCATCTCAGAAAGGCGTATGTGGTTACAGATGCCTTGAATTAGAAAGAGTAACCTTTGTAGGTTACAACCACGTGTATGAACGTGGCAAATTGATTACCTGAGTTGATTCGGGTAGCACAGAAAGATGTGTGCAAGTCTGAAAACGTGAAAAGTGAATAAATGATTGAAAAGTAGCGGAAGTTAGTTGGAATATCACAGTGATTTAAAACCCTTGGTGGTTGTGAATGTGAATTCCAAAGTCAAACGAAACATAAAAATCATCTTGAAAAGATGCATTTTGTATCAGATATGCAGCATACCCGAGGCAATACCAAACTGTATAGGTCGATAAAACCTATGTGTTGGTAGCCGGGGCTGAAGAAAGACATTGAAAGATATGTGAAAAATGTTTGACTTGTGTGTAACTACAGTCAAAACATTAGAAGTATGTGGACTTTTGGTCCTAAAAATGAAATGGGACGAAAAATATCATAGACTTGTAGTAAAGTCTTTGCAAGTACCGTATGGGTATGACACCATATGGGTGAATTGCAGTTTGATTGATGAAATCAGTGTAGATTTATACTGACTAAGGAGAAGTTAAGAGCGGAAAAGTAGTGAAAAACTACAAAGATAAAGAAAATTGTCGACGTGAGTTATCGGCACGGATGGTATCGGACCGAAATAACAGAATTATTCTTTGAATTTGGCATAAATTTCAAGAATAATTAGTTCAAAAGTACTAGTAAGTACTGTGTACGAATCGCAGATGGATTGACGAGGTGAGACAATGATGCAGATCTTAGGAGTTATGCCTGAAATCGGCATAACAGACCCTAGCGGAAAACTAGACGACCGTTTATCCTTGGTAGAAATTGTAGATTAGTATAGGTATTATACTAGTGTTTTATTGACTCGTAGGAAGTATCGCTTAGACTACCGTGATGCACGCCGATTTACTAGACAAAAGTTGAGGAGAAGCCGTTGATTAAACCCGAGATTGTATCTCAAACAGAAGAAAAGATTTGGCAAGGTCGAAAAAGCTTGGAAATAGACCAAGATCGACAAGAGTAGTATGCGGATTTTCGAGTAAAACCATTGAAACCCCAAGTAAGGGAAGATAGTGGAACTCAAAATGACCCTCCGGAAGGACTAGAAATTGATGTGGGACAAAAAAGGAAAGTTGAGTCCTTGTTGATTGAACCTTTCCGTATATCCCAATCGCAAGAATTGCGGTGTATTGATTGAAAATCCTTGATGAACTTCAAGATGATTGTAAAGTTTTCTATGGGTCTCAGGGTTCTGAGAACATAGATTGATAAATGCTAACGAATCCCTCATGTTGAAATGAGGAAGATAAGTGATTATGGTACCCGGGACAACCGGATGAGTGATATGCGAGTGGTGATATAACCACGAGATACGAAGTTTGGTATGGTTAAAGAGCTATAGCAAAACCATGAAGGTTTCCATATGATATGAGAAACCGGAATTGTAACGAGAAAGAAATACCCTCGCGTGATAATATGATTTCGGGGACGAAATCTTTTGAAGGAGGGGAGAATTTGTAACGCCAAGCTACTTTATTATATAATTATAATAAAAGGGTAAATTGGTCATTTTACCTTGTAAGGGTAAAATGGTCTTTTGGACAGAAAAGTATTTGGTTTGAAATAATATTTTGAGTTTTGGACTTAAAATGTTATAAAAACTGATTTTTGGTCGTTTTACCGAAAAAGGGTATTTTGGTCATTTGACCAAGTCAACGACCAATTATGTAAAAATATTGTTGGTTGTGGCCAAAATGTAAGAAATGGAAGTTTTATTGTAATAAAACTTGATTATTGTGGTCAAAGTTCAAGGAAATGAACTTAGGGACCAAATTTGTAAAATTTGTGGTATAAATAGAGAGTTTGACTCTCTTCTTTGACCAGCCATTGTGCAGCAACGGGAGGAGCAAGGGGAACACGATTTCAGCAAGTCTTGAAGGAATTGAGGCAAGAAATGGGAATCAAGGCTTGGAATTGATGATTTCTAAACTAATTAAGGTTAGTAACTTGATTTCTAGCCAAGCTCTTGTGTGTTCTTGGTTTGGTATTTTAGAAACTGAAATTTATGAATTTCAGTTGTGATTATGTGGTTAAATTGGTTTATTACTTCCATTGAGTCATGCTAGAAAGGACTTAACTCAAGAAAATGGAAGTAGGTTGTTATTAGTGATGAATTTGAAGTTTGGGGTTGTTAGAACTAAGAACCCTAATTCTTCATTTTGATTGATTTAGTTGTTTTGGATGGTGGAAAACCTTGTCAAGGTATAAGGTTTTAGTCCTAGAACAAACCCCAATCGATTAAGGACCTGATTAAGGCCTTAATGGACCAAAACTGCTTGCTACAGTGCATAAATCGCGGCTGGACAGGAGGCACCTGCAGGTGCCAGGCGCGGTGCGCCCAAAATCCTGGCGGGGTGCGCCCAGGCGCAGTGCGCCCATGTCTGGGCGGGGTGCGCCCCTCAGGCAGGGACTTTGAAATGCTAACTTTTGCTTGGCTTGTCCGTTTTAGCTCAAATTTGGACCATAGGCTCGTTATGGTCTGAAAAGTTTGGGAAAATTTTTAGATTGAGTTTCCGACCCCTCGGGGGCACTGTAGACCGATCCGAATGCCTCGGTGAATAGTAAAATTCATATAAAGTTAGTAAACGGAAAGTTTATTAACTAGGCATTATTTGTGATGATATTTTATTGAACTCTAGTGTATTAGAGTCTTTGTAGATGATTATTAACCTATTATCATTTGGTATATAAATGGATAAATAGGTATGGGACAAAATGGTTGTGGTGCACGCAAAGGCAAGAAACAACCGAAATTGAAACGCAGCTAGCATCCAGGTGAGTAATCTCACTGATATCATATGCGATATATGATGATTGTATTGTTACAGGTTGAAACGGCTTCGAGGGACGAAAATGACAAGTGTAAAAATATATGTAAAAGACAATACCAGATAAGCCGTGAGTCATTGCGATGACAAGAACGGAGCTGTGAGTCAATACATATATATACACTATGATGTGACAATACCAGATAAGCCGTGAGTCTATAATAGACAAGAACGGAGCTGTGAGTCAACCTTTTATTGACAAGACCGGAACCAGCCGTGAGTCAGTAAAATGAAATGACAAGACCGGATCCAGCCGTGAGTCAATAAACTTATATAGACAAGACCGGAACCAGCCGTGAGTCTAGGCAACAGCGGGATTTTCCTGTGAGCCACATATTTTAGGCAACAGCGGGCTAACCCGTGAGCCATGGTTTACTTTGATGAGCCGAACTTATATAGACAACAGCGGGCTAACCCGTGAGTCTAGGCAACAGCGGGCTAACCCGTGAGCCACGGCAACAGCGGGCTAACCCGTGAGCCATATGTCTCCGATGCGGCCTTCGGGCTATGATTTTGTTACAGGTACATGGTGTAGCCTTTTGGCTATGATATCGGGTTATTAAACCCAGCTGGTACAGCCTACGGGCTATGAATTGTATATTGATAATGTTTTGATGCAGCTTATATAGCTATGATACAGCGTACGGCTTAAATAGCCATGATATACGGTGCAGTCCGATGTGACTGAGAGAGATGGGACAGAAATAGTTGTATATGGTTATATGTGCAAATAACTGACGTGGCTTGATAATTGCAGGTTATCATGTTATAGTCTGTAAGACTATAATTTAGGATGTGAAATCCTAAGAGATATTTGGTCAGCCAGTAAGGCTAGGAGTTTGGATTCGATGTCCAGACAAATACATGATTGTATTTTATACGTGTTATTTGCAGGAATGATTACTCATTGAGCTTTGTAGCTCATACCGTTTATTATTGTCCCTGCAGGTTAGCATGATACTGATAGGGGACAAGATAGAGTCCGTGACTCGTGAAGTAGGACTCGTAGATGCTGTCAGTAGCAGCCCGGCTTTAAAGGAGTTATGGTATTTTTATACCCTCCTTGATACACTTGTACCCGTTTTATTAAAATATACCCCTTGTTATGGTTTTATGTATTGAAACCTGTGTTTTAAATGAAAAATTTTTCAGGGGTGTTTTTGTTTTAAAAGCCGGGTGTTACACAAACCATAGTGAAGTGTATTACAATTACAATTGTCTAAGTACAAGAAAATAACTGTATAATTAAGCTTTACCCATTCTAGCTTCCAAAAAGTCCATATTCTACTAAGTACCAAAACACCCACCTATAAGAACTATGCTATTCTAATCTTGTCACCCAAACCTGTTATACATGGTATTAAAAACAGATACATAAGACAATAATGCCTTGTGATATATATGAGTCTTAAACATAAATATCTTCGTCAAAACTTAGTGAGAAATCTTTACTTTCAACAAAATAGAAGAAAACTCTACTTTCAATAGTAAATTTAAAACATTTACTTTCTATCTAATTGTGTGTGTAATGTAATGTATGTAATGCATAGACAAAACCAAATGCAATATTATGTCATTAATACCATAACATCGGGCCTTCCCGGCTTCATTAGTTCTAACTTTTTCCATTCGTTTATATTCCAACTCTTATTCAACTCGACTATGTAATGACTCCTAAATTTTTATACATCGAGTCTTTTCACAATTGTGATACTCCATGTCTACTCAACACTAATAGAAAGAGGAGATCAATCCAGCATAACATCATAATATAAGATATCCACCTTGCAAAAAGAGGTATCTTATATTAGTGACGAGTAGACACATGATGTATAAGATACCATATTTTACATTATTGTAACTTTACAAAATCTAAACCTTTTTCAATGACCTTCTCTAGTCTAAAAGCATTATATTCGATTACCCGAACATCCTAAGTTTTCAAATTTAAGGATTTTACATGAAGGACCAAACTTTCCAAAATTAAAAACTTAAGTTTTGACCTTGATTTAACTGGTTGGGGTCCAAAATGTTAAGTATTTACCTAAATAAGGTCAATCTAGTAATATATAAGTTAGAAGTTAATTTTGGGGCCAAATTGGGGTTAAATGTAAAAAAGTGAACCTTGAGGGATCATATGTGTCTAATTGACAAAATAAAAAACATTAAACCCCAAAAAGTCCCTCCTTTCTTTTCATTTGAATAATGGTGATGTTAGAGAGAGAGAGAGAGAGAGAGAGAGAATTGAATTTGAGGAAGAATTAGAGGGCTTGAAGTGAAAATGAAGATCTAGTGTTGATTACGAGTCAAAATCTTCAAAAGAAGCTTGCGAGTTAATAAATTTAATCCTTCTTTTATTATCTAAGTCTTTAACATCTAGAAATATCGTCAAGTTTAATCTTTATAGTTAATCTACTGGTTCACTTGACTATAGTGTTAGATTTTATGCTTAGAACACAAGTATAGTGATGTAATCTCATTCCTATGATGAAATTGAGGTCATGACACTTTAATGGAGGTTTTAAGACCCTAGCTTCATGAAACCATCACTAGATACCAAAGATTTAGATTTTTAAGCAATGCATTAGGCTAATAATGTGATTTGGGTGTAAGTTTATTGAATAAAATGTTCAAATAGTAGCATGAGAACCTTTAATTTAGTTGATGGTGAGGTTAAGAGATCTAATGGAGTTTTTGAGTTCATTTTTGGGCAAATCTCTCATGAACTCATGAAGTTATGATTGGATAATGTTTAAAACATCTAAATATAATTTTGGAGTAAACTTTTCCCACCCTAATTACAAATCATAAGTGGAAATCAAGTTTAGAAGTCATTAATGGAGTTTAAAGTTGGAAAACAGAATTTATCAAAGTTGTGAAGTTATAAATCATTTCATCTTCATCTAGCAATTCAATTAATGGTTCATTATGTGATTAGGATGTTAATTAGTAGATAAAACATGTATTTGAATGTCTATGAACATCCTAAGTCATTAAAAATGAAGTCACAACCTCACATATATTAGGAATCATTTGGCCTATTTATAGCATTAGGGTTGGGTTTTCATGTTATGTGTTGTCAGACTAATCAGCTCGACTGCTGGAATCCAAAAGCAATTCCACTCGACTGAATAATGTCGTGTAAGGAAGTAAACTTCTTCATTAAGCATCTAATTCAGCTATAGTTGCTTTATTACTTTCCTATGCCATTATGGATGACATGCAAAGTATAAAATAAGATGTTTAGGATTACGAACTTTTATTATGTTTTTTAGAATGAACTTTTATTATGTTTTTTAGAATGTAACTAGTTGATAATTACAATTTATGTTTAAGTTTAGTTGAAAATTAAACATCTAAACAAGCTTGGAAGTGAAATGGAACATTGCAATTAGTTGAGGTGAGTTCATTACGAATAACACATGCATGTCCTTTATTATATACTTTGTACAGTGATATTTCTTTTAGTTGTTACTCTATGTGTATATTCTATATGATATACTACACACACAAAGGTGTTTCATTCATGAAATTATTTTCATTAAGAGTTTTGAAATACAAACAACTGCTTCTATTTTGATATGAGTTTTGAAACCATGATCATATACACCCATTTTGGATGAGATTGAGACTTGTGTAGCCACTTATGACTTGGGTACCCCGAAGATAAGCAATAAACATGTCCTTTATTTGGTAGAGATAATCCCTTCTATGAGTGTGTGTTATTAATGCATAAACCTATATTTTTTTCTTGATTTTAAAGCTAACTGTTAACTGTTATTTCTGTTATTTCTCTTTATCAGTAAAAATTTAATTTGGTATTAACCACACATTACTGCATATATAAATATAATTAACTAATCAAATCCATATTAACAGTGACAAAATCAAATCCAAATCAGGTAAAAATATCCTACATTTCACTGTAAAAATATACAACCTTCTTTTTTCACCACCACCGTCACAATACCGCCGGCCACTATCACCGGTCAACACCGCCGTCACCATACCGAGAACAATATTCAGAGAGAAAGAGAAGGAACAAAAATGCTGAAAGATACCGAGTGACACAGAGAGAGAAGGAGAAAGAATGAGAGAAACACAGAGAGTCGGACCATATCTCCGGCATCACCACCGACTTCACCATACCACCGGAGAGAAACACATATCGAAAGAGAACCGGTGGGTGGTCCCCGGAGATAGAAATGGCAGTGAGATACATAGATCGAGAGAGACAGAGGCGTCTCTTGTGCATGCGGCGGTCGGATGGCTAGGGTTCTCTCAAATGTAACATAATAGGAAATGAGGATCCGGTGGTGAAGGTTCAGTGGCGTCTCTTGTGACCGCCGGGTTGTCGGAGACGTGATGACGAAGGGTTATTCAGCCGAGTGCACCTGCAACTGGGTGATTCTTTCTACGAGTGAGATGGAGAGATGATGACGAAGGGTGATTCAGCCGAGTGATTCTTTTTACGGCGGTGGTGTTTGGCCGCCGGATTCGTTGAGAGAGAGAGAATGAGATAATATGACGGCTAGGGTTTGCATCATAATGGAAGATTAGGGTTTTCTAACTCTTTTAAAAGAATGGGAATGGGCTGAATCTAATTGGGCTGGGTTTTAAAAGAGACGCCATTTTTTAGTTTTTACCAATTGGATTTTTAACTTTATTTTATATAATTATTCTATATAATTTTTTATACAATTATTTTATATAATTTTAATTGGTTTTTTAAAAATCATATATATTTTAATTTTTTTATATAATTTTAGTTTTATAACCATTTAATTTGTTATAATTTGTAGGGTTTATCGAAAAAATATTAATGTTGTACGAAGATAACTGGAATGAAAACAATGGATCGTCTTTGGCAACATTGCCATTTTTTACCGATCGGGTATAATATTTTTCATCGTTTTTTATATAATTTCGAGCAGTAGCTGTTTGTCTTGGGCATGACGAAGATCGGTGGCTCGATATGCGAACAGAACTGTTAGACGAGTTATATAGTAACTACGAAGCCTATGCTAGAGTTTTCGAGGATGGAATCAATGAACTGCATACATCATTGTCTTTCTTTGAAAAGAACGCACCACCACAACATTGGATGGTTATGCCTACATCTGGTTTCTTGATTGCGAACAGATTCGGTGTAATCGTTACTTTTTTAACCAAGCGGGGCTCCTTGACTATCTTTCCTCTATGGAAAGGTCCGGAAGAATTTTCGTACCATCGAATGATTACCGTTTCACTAGTATATGATGGTCATTACGTGATGGTGCAATTAGAAGGAGATTTTCCGATGCCTACCATTTCGGGTTACTGGATCCATCATAGAGCCCCGTGTGCAGCTAGATGGGAAACCGAGTATAGGGCACGCCTAGAGCTATATCGTCAACTGAGACCTCGTAATCCCGAAACCGAACGTATAACTATAGAGGATTGTTAAATTGATATGATTTTTTGTTTCAAAATTTTTGTGTTTATGTATTCGATAATAAAAAAAAATGTATGTGTTATCAAATATTTATAAACAAAAAATGAATGTTTTTTATCCCATATTTTTGTTTCAAAATATTTGTATAAAACAATTTTTTTATTAATTTGAAATACAAACTAGTTTCTTAATCCGTTATGTACAAAACTAGAATTTATGTACGTCTTTAACGATCTAGTGGCATTTTCCTTAAATTAGAAGAAAATGAGATAATTACCACATCACTAAACTTTAATTATTACATGTTATTATTAATATTTAATTATTATTTAATTATTATACCTAACAACTAATCATTAAGCAATCAAAAAACAAATAACTAATCATTACATAAATTAAAGATGTCTCTTTGATAAAAGTAAGTGTCTCTTCAGCCTCTGTCTTTAGAATACAAATGGACTAAAGTTATGTCTATTTTCACGCCTCGATTTTGAGGTAACATCCGAAACGTACACATGTAAAAGCACAATGTACAAATATTCAGTGCGTATTGTAGAGTAAAAAACACAAATTAGGCCACAACAAGCACAAAACTACCATGATGAAGTCTGCCTCCCGGACTGCATTAATTTTGGCCACCGCTCTATCCCACCGCTCCTTAAACCCTAACCCCATCACCCCCTTCTTCCTTCGCACCGCCACCGCTTCTCTTCCACTGATCTCCTACACCACCACTGTCACGCGGCGGCCACCTAGTTTCAACCTTTTCTGCACTTCAATGGCAGCCGGTGACTCCTCACCTACTTCCGCAGCTGTCGAAAAGCAGTTCGATGAGTTTCGTTACAGTCTAGAAGAATCTGGAAACTTACGTGACCGCATTAAAGCCGTTGCAACTGAGATTGATTCGACTACGAGGATCATGCACTCCATTCTTCTCCTTGTACACCAATCTCGACCTATTCCTGGTATTACATTTTCCTTTTCAAATACAAATAGTTAACCTACATGATGTTCATGAAATGAACTAACCGATGTTGTAACGAGATGGATTTAGGGTTGAAACCTGTGATTGGCTAATTGACTACCATTGCAAATTTTGTGAAAGCAATCGGTTAATGTGATAATACATCATCAATTTGGGGTCAAACCTGTGTTTGGATGCCATTGCAAAATTGACATATCTTGACTTATTCTTTCCTTTCTCTGTTAAAATTAGAGGTGCTTGAGAAGGTTAACTCCCAAGTTGACAAACTCAAGCAGCTTTTCAGTAAGCTTGCAGAAATTGTCCGTGAAAGCCCTGGTCAATACTACCGGTAATTTCAACACCTGAAAATTATTAATTTGTAAGCCACTCATCATCACATCTTGTTGTTGGTTATGTTGACTCTGTTTTCCAACAGATATCATGGTGATTGGAGGACCGAGACACAACAGGTGGTCTCTCTTCTTGCTTTTATGCATTGGTTGGAGACAGGAAACCTTTTAATACACACAGAAATGGAGCAAAAACTAGAGTGTGAGTCCCAATTTGTACTTTCTTAGTTTCTTTTAAACAATTATGGACAGATTTATAAAATATTCCAAGGTCTTGATTAATGCTATTGCTTTTGATGGCAGTGAATAAAGAGTTTTGGCTTGATGTTGAAGATTATCTTACTGGTGAGTGACTAAAGTTCTATACATTCATTTTCAAATATGTTGCAATTTTATTAATGTAGTTTCTTATTGCAGGAATCTGTTTTATGTCCAATGAATTGGTAAGAATCCGTTCGTAGCTATCCCTTAAATCCTTTATTTTTTCAACATATATGATGAAGTAATTTTGTTTTGCAGCCTAGGTATGTGGTCAACCAAGTGACAGCTGGCGATTATGATTGCCCTAGAAAGGTTTTAAAGTTTTTAACAGATCTTCATGCATCATTTCGCATGCTTAATCTCAGAAACGATTTTCTGCGCAAAAAGTTTGATGGTATGTTTTGCATTTTTTGTGTTATCCCCAAACTACCCCCGGTGTTGAAGTTAAGTGACTTAACTATTTTTCTATCCTTTTGTTTTTGTAGGAATGAAGTATGATTTGAGAAGAGTTGAGGAGGTTTATTATGATGTGAAGATTCGAGGGTTGGGATCTAAGGGTGACGTGGAAGGAGATCAAATTATACAAGAAAGTTAGATTTTTTTTGGAGTATGTAAAGGATGTGGCAGCTGAATTATGGTTATTGTTTTTTTGGATAATTCTATATTTTTGCATCTATGGTGTTTTGTATTGTGTGTTCAAATATTTGAATTCAACCTATGCCTAAAAGAATACAAACGTAAAAGAAAATTAATGGAAGACCTGTAAACTCTAACTTAACATTTTGTTGGACCGATTGATTTTTGTGTATGTAAATATGGGATTTAGCTTCTTGAAGCAGTTAGAGGGTATAAAAAAAGGTGTAATATGTATATAAATATTTCAATATGTAATTTTAACTTTAAGAAATGATCATTTTAACCTATAAAACCACAGATGGGCTCTTATTAAGTACCGATGGGGTGAGCCGCTTTACCAATTTATTTTCTTTTTCTAATTATTTTCTATTATTAATCTTATAAGCGAAGAGTCATATTTGATCATCAATAAGAGTATAATTAGGGTCTGGGATATGATATGGATTTATAATCAAACAAGAAACTTTGTTGTTAATAAGTCAATTTTAAATAAACGTGTAGCTTACTTGACTATTTTTTTTGAAATACGAAATCAATAAAATAGCTAGCAAGACAATAGAAAATAGTTACAATATACAAGCATTAAACCGGGAAATACACCAATCAAACCAACTAATAAACTTGAACTCCTATCTAAGCTTAATCCAATTGAAAGTAACTAACTGGCGATAGTCTGCCGTCTTAAACAGGGAGCTGCACATATTACAGAAAACAAGGGAGTTACGGGACTTCCATCAACCAAACCACAACGAATAACAACACCAAATAAATTTCTTCTTCTTTTTATAAAAGGCCGATGACAGCAACAAACTATGTAGGTCAAAAATTTTGTTCAACACCACCAAAGACAACCCACACCACTCAAAGAACCATTTCCAGATTTGATACGAGAAGCTGCAGGAAAAGAAGACGTGGTCCATTGATTCCACTCCACCTAGCAAAACAGACAAACAGTCGGGGAAATGTTAACGCCCCTGTTAACGAGATTCCCAGCTACCGGAATCCTATTACAAATTAACCTTCAAACAAAACAATTGATTTTGATAGGAGCCCAGTTTATCCAACCAAACTTGCACACCCCATCCCAGACACCTGATTATTAGCTATCAACATCCTAAGAGATCGAACAGAAAACAACCCCAACTTATCGACCTTCCACGTCCACAGATCCGGATCTATAGATAGCGAGCAGTTAGCCACACCGTGGAAATGATCGTAGGATCACACTCATGATTGTAAGATCGTGATCCTATATCGATCTAATTATCCATTTTATATAATTTGATCTTCTGTATCCAAAAGTATAAAATATAAAGTCGTTCCTAACACCAGAAATCAATCTCACATATTAGTTCATGAATGTTAATGTATCCTACATTGGTGCGACACGGTCCTATAAGTTTGTATATATATGTTGGAGTCTTCTCTTTCTCCATAAAGGCTCTTTTGGAGAAACTATATTGGGTTCCACATATATTTACATGGTATCAGAGTCAGTGTCCCGCACCCCTGTAACCTCATCGAGCCTACGTCTCTGAGGGGAATGTTAGTGTATCCTACATTGGTGCGACACGGTCCTATAAGTTTGTATACATGTTGGAGTCTCCCCCTCTCTCCACAAGGGCTCTTTTGGAGAGACTATCTTGGGCTCCACATATATTATCCCACTAACACTCCCCCTCAAAGACGTAGGCTCGATGAGGTTATAGGGGTGCAGGACACCGGCTCTGATACCATGTAAATATATGTGGAGCGATATTTTTTGATATATATATATATATATATATATATATATATATATATATATATATATATATATATATATATATATATATATATATATATATATATATATATATATATATATATATATATATATATATATATATATAGGGATGGGTTCAATGCAGAACCAAATTAAATCACCTAACTGCAGAACCATGTTGTTAACCGTAAGATTAAAATCTAAGTAAAAGGGTACGATCGTCAAAAAACTTAAATTGCTATGTTCATCAATGAACATATGTTCATCAATGAACATCAATTTATTCTCATATTCTGTATTGCATTTTTTGATGTTTCTGTATTTTCATCCATGAATATGTTCATCCATGAACATAAAACTATTCTCCTGTATCGCATCCATGAACGCAATGTACATGTGTATCGTATTATGAGGTTAGTCCTCTATGTTCATATATGAACATATGTTCATTTATGAACATTGTGTTTACAACTGTGCAGAATATGAAAATACACTTTTTAAAAGTACAATGTCTAAAAGGAACACAAATAGCAAAATCATGTATGAATATATGTTCATTTTTATCAAAACAACAATGGAGAAAAGAAAATAGATAGAAAAACTTCATGAAAAGTTCTTCTCCTTTAAGAAGTTTGTAGCTGTCCACAACAGAGAGGCCCCGGTTTAATTTTCCTGTATACATCACATTTTGTTGTAAATTGATTATCAATTTTCAAAATTATAGGCCCTGAAAAATTAAGGTAAGTGAATATGTAATACAAAATTTCTTGAATAGATTTGGAGTAACTGATTTTACCTCCAGGTACATTCTAATCAAGCATCTGCACAAAGTAAGAAAAATCATTGTTAAAGTTGGATATGGCTAATAGTTTCTTGCTATTAAGATGATTTGATACATGACCATGGAAAAACTTCTCCTACTTAATTGTTTTGTTGTTCAACATTTAATTGTCGATACACCGGTACATACAAATAGAATTAAACGAAATTGGACTCAAACACATATGTTCACTAATGAACATATATGTTCACTAATGAACATTATGTTCACTAATGAACATATGTTCATTAATGAACATTATGTTCACTAATGAACATATATACATTGCAAACCAAAAAGTTATGAACCACGTTACCGACATCAAAGCAGGAACAAATAGAATTAAACGAAATTGGACTCAAATACATATGTTCACTAATGAACATTATGTTCACTAATGAACATATGTTCATTAATGAACATACATTGCAAACCAAAAGGTTATGAACCACGTTACCGATTGGACTCAAACACATATGTTCACTAATGAACATATGTTCACTAATGAACATTATGTTCACTAATGAACATATGTTCATTAATGAACATACATTACAAACCAAAAGGTTATGAACCACGTTACCGACATCAAAGCAGGAACAAATGAATAATTATTATTTGGAAATTGTAATCAAACACATTCAATCAGAGAAACAATGTAATTTGAACTCTTGACGTTCAATCAATTGTATCAATCCAAGGAACTGAAAATAAACAAAAATTGAGAACATACCTGTGATAAACCCTAGAATGAAGAACAGTGGAATTGGGCGGATGATCGGAACTGTGGAATTGGGACTGTAAACTGCGCAATGGAGATGATCGGAACGTTGATTTCTTCGAACTGCACGAGATGCTTCAGTTTGTGACTATAAACGAAACCCCAAATCCTCTGCGATTGGACGGATTCACGAACAGAAATCGAGAACATACTTGTGTCCTGGGGCGGCGGTGTGGAGTTTGTAGATGCATCGCATTGATGCAGATTTTGTAGCAGCGTAACAGTGGTGGATGATGGGTGGTTTTGAAGGACGGTCACGAAGGTTGGTGGTGTTGATGAACATATACAACAAGAGATGAGATTGAAGAAAGAGAGAGTACCGATCAGAATTATTGATCATATTCATCGAGGATCCAAGCGATTGAACTAGACTGGAGAAAGAATGGGATCGATGAGAATAAATATATTCGATTTATGCAGTTTTAGTCGTATTTGATACCCTATTATGCCCTTGGGTGTATGGGATTCCCTACACAACAAATATAATTTTATTGTACACCCATTTTTAATCTAATCCATTGATGTAATGATCTGATGGTTATAATATTGGTTCTGCAGTTAGATGATTTAATTTGGTTCTGTATTGAACCCATCTCTCTCTCTCTCTCTCTCTCTATATATATATATATATATATATATATATATATATATATATATATATATATATATATATATATATATATATATATATATATATATATATATATATATATATATATATATATATATATATATATATATATATATATATATAGGGGTGGGTTCAATGCAGAACCAAATTAAATCACCTAACTGCAGAACCATGTTCATCAATGAACATAAATCCCAAAAACCCCAAAACCAAATATCGTAAAGGATTTTACCCTGTAATCAGCGTTCTCCAATTCGACCAACATCTTCTCTGCTAGGATTTAGTTGAGGTATGAACTGTTTTTTGTAGTTTATTCGTGCATAATATTGGTTTGGTTATGCGTATGTAATCAAAGATCGTAAAAAAAATTTACCCTGTAAACGTATGTTCATTATTGAACATATGTTCATTAATGAACATATGTTCATTAATGAACATATGTTCATTAATGAACATATGTTCATTAATGAACATATGCTTTTCTATTAGCTGATTCCAGATTGATATTCACCCTGTAAACGTATGTTCATTAATGAACATATGTTCATTAATGAACATATGTTCATTAATGAACATATGGTTTTCTATTAGCTGATTCCAGATTGACATTCACGTTTGAATCGCGGATCATTCATGTATCGATATATGCAGTTGAAGCTTATTACCTTTGTAGTAATCGATTGTTGATTAAATCTCTGGACACTCTTTGAACTTGAAGTTTTAGAAGTCAGAATTGATGTTACTGGGATCGATCACAGAAGCAGATGTAGCAGATGTATTGATGGCCTTCGGCACACCTTGAATCAACTGTTAAAAAATATTCGACAAAGGCACTGTGATTATGCCTTCGATCGTGTAAAGTTGGAACGAAGAAGAATAGATGGATGTGAACGAAGGGTGAAATCGATGGTGATGATGATTTGGGATTCCGAAGGCTTTAGATGTTTGATGAAAGAATCGAGATGCGAAATCAGAAACAATCGAAATTCAAGAAAACAAATCGAAGAAGGTAAGTGACGACGACCGTGACCGGAGGAGTTGTCCGTCGGAGAGATGAAGGGTAAGGTCGAGAGATGTTAAGCCGTTGAATCCACTGAGCGACGAGGGTTTTTGGGATTTATGTTCATTGATGAACATGGTTCTGCAGTTAGGTGATTTAATTTGGTTCTGCATTGAACCCATCTCTATATATATATATATATATATATATATATATATATATATATATATATATTGAAAACCATATAAAAAGATATATATATATATTTTTTGTAAATATCAACCATTAAGAAATTGATTGCCATTTTAAGGAATAATACAAAAATTTAAGATTATTTTATAACAAATCATTAAAAAAGTTAAATTCGATAAAAAACAGATTCTTTGCCAGCATAGCGGAAGCATGCTATGGACGAAATTGCACTTGTTTGTATGTAATTGTAACTAATGTAACTATTGTAAAAGTTAAAGCGTTAGCTCCGATGTGTGATAGCCAATGATAATTTACGTACGGCTGCGTTGTCATTCACGCCTACTCAATACATGTAAGAACCCCCTAATTCTCTAAAACCAGATAACGTACGTGAAGGAACAATGGTGTTTTCTTGCAGGTATTTCTCCCTATCTTTTGGAGAAGAGATGGAGTACCTAAACATTACAAAATCTTCAAGTGAAAGCTATCATACGGCCTGTTCGGAATTCGACGGAAAACGATTTGGATATATACCTAATTTTCTGGATGAGTGTTCCGATTTAGCGGAGAGACCAGCCAATCCAAGGGTATTCACACTTGCTGAGCTGCAAGCAGCCACTAGAAATTTTTGTAGGTCTTCAAAGCTCGGGGAAGGTGGACGCGGGAGTGTCTGTATGGCTAGGATCAAGAGTTCGGTGTATCCTTATAAGACGATTAAGGTGTCTGTGAGGCTTCGCAATAGAAGATTCCAGGCAATTGTTACTTATTAAACTCTCATTTTCTTTTTCGGATGTTAATAATCTGTCTATTGTCAAATTTACAACATATTGCTGATGATCTTGGTTGAACTGATTCACCATAACTCAAACATGCATGCTCGACACACTTTTGGCTGATAGAAATCAAAGGAACTTATCTTCATAACACTTTTGATTGGTAGAAGTGAATGAACATTTAAGAACTGTTACGATTTGAAATCCTAAACTTGTCTATTCTCTTACATCTTCAGCAACAGGGTCACAAGCAGTTATCGACAGAAGTAAATGAACTCTGGAAGATTGAGCATCCAAAACTCGTCAAGCTAATAGGTTACTGTCATGAGGTTGATGAACATGGAACACTTGAGCTTATGGTTCATGAATATATGCCTAATGGAAGTTTGCATGATCATTTATATGCTAAGTCAGATGCACCTCTCTCATGGGCCAGAAGACTACGAGTAGCATTAGATACTGCTTGTGGGTTGGCATACCTACACGAGGGAATGGACCACCCGGTATTCAATTCAGACAAATTTTTTTATTTGGTTTAGTTTTCTTTCTTTACTATGCTAAAACTTAATTTAAACACGTGGTGCAGGTCGTATTCAGAGATTTCATACCCTCTAACATTCTTCTAGACAAAAACTGGCATGCTAAGCTTTTAAACTTTGGCTACACTCCCTTACGCCCTTCAGAAGGACAGCCCCATGCATCAGGATATGCAGCTCCTGAATATATAAAGACAGGATATCTGACAACCAAGAGTAACGTATGGAGCTATGGAGTCTTGTTGTATGTGCTTATCACAGGTTGGCCTCCATTAGACCCTCATCGCCCCATGAACGAGCAAAAGCTCTTGGACTGGGTGAAACCTTACTTATCAGATGACAAATTTTGCCAGATAGTCGACTCTCGGATTGAGATAGACGATCTTGGTTTACGTGAAGCGAAAAGACTGTCAGTTATAGCCAATAATTGCTTGCGCAAAAACCAAAAGCTACGACCAAAGATGAGTAATGTTTTGGGGATGCTTGATCAGCTTATGAGGACGTCTCTAATGGAGAAATCTGGTGACAAGGGGCTCCGAGATTGTTCAGATGAACCTAATGATTCGATGAAATTAATGTTTAAAGGGAAGAGCAGATTCGACTGTTTGCCTTGTATATGTTCGTCTAAATAGGAGTTGAATGCTAATACGAGCTATTTGTGTATAGTTGTATTTTGCATTGTAAAGTGAATGAAAATAGTACTTTCATTAACGTAGAGACTTGGTTGAGTTATTTGAACATATACTTATAAAACAAGATCAATATCTCAAAAATCCTAGGGTAAAAAAAGTTTTTTCAGGAATCCTTAAACTCACTTTTTCTCGTTCAAATATTACTTCGGTGTAGCATTTTCAGCTGGTTTTCATGCTTAGTTGACATATAGATATATCCACATTGTGCTGGTGATTTCAGTGTTATCAAACAATCTATAGGTAGTCGGAATTTACACAAGTAGTCAAATTTCTTTGCTAAACTCAAGTACAAGTCAGGATGTACGGATCAAAATAGTTTATTCTGGATACAAAGAATTACAGCGTTACAAGGGCCGTACACATTTTCTCTATGTACAAGCTTGGTTTGGGCCGGTGGTGCAGAACCTAAACACTTTTTGGGGACTCAGGGCCAGTCAAGGAGGAGTGCAGTCCCCGACCTCCGATAAGGGGGACTCCCCCTAACCCCCGCCCGATCTTCCGACAATGATGTCAATGGGACATCAGGCTCCACAAATCTCTAGCCCTTGCATTTTCTTTAGGTCTCTAGAAGCCTTTTTGAAGCCATGCACGAATATCAAGTACCTTTAGGTCTCTAGCCCTTGCATTTTCTTTACTCATGTAGCTGGTTCTTCATATCAAGGACCTTCTTCATCTTCAAAGTACTATCACTTATCAATTATCGTATAAAATGATACTTCATCTTGATGCATGTGTTTCGTTCTAACATGTAACACCTGATTTTTCGCAAGGTGTACTACACACTGGTTATTACAATGTAGGACACAATATTTATGTTTCATGCTCAAATTGGTTAAGAAGTTCTTCAACCAAATAAGCTCCTTGATAGCGTTTGCTATAGCCGTATACTCTACTTCATTGGTTGAAAGAGCAACACACTTAAATTCTAGATATCTAATTAATGGTTGTACCCCCCAATTGCGAACATAAAACCTTATGATCTTCCTTAAATCCATACAACCCCCAAGCCCGAATCAGTGAAGCCTTATAGCACAACCTTCCACCTTTTAAAACATAAGGCTATGTCTATGGTCCTTTTCAACCACCGACTCCGCCACCTCCACCACCACTATCACCACTTCTACTACCTCCTCAGTCACCATCACTACCACCACCACCACCACCACCACCAACAGAACTGCTACCGCCACCACCACCATTTTTTACTATCATCTAGAAATCAATATTGTTAATGGGGTGTGTGTACACATGTTTGTTTGTTTTGTATCATATATGATTAATGTGGTTTAATATCATTTATTTAGCTTGCAAACTTTACTAAAAACATTCTTTTTGCAGGCTGCAAACTTTTGGTCCACATCTTATTTTGCAAATATAGAAAAGGACTACAAACATTTTACCTCTTAAAAAACAAAAAACATATTCGCATGAATGTATTCCAAATCATAGCAAACCAAACAATATTCTAAATAGAATGAATTTTAATTTTGATTCAAAGATTACAAACCAAACTCACAATAAAATTTTAAATCTTCTAAACCTAAATTATTTGACACATTCAAAATCCTAGAAGAAAAACAATAAAACTTTAAATCTTCTAAATTCAAATCAATCTAAATTTTAATCATTTGACACATTAAAAATTCAATAAAAAAATCTGGCAATCCAAACGTCTCTTTAGGATTGAAAAATCGTACTAATAGTTGATTTTTGTGGATAATTCGACATTTCTCCTTTAGTCGCTCCTTCTACCTAGCCTTCTAGGTCGATAAAAACCATTGAGACGTTCAAACTAACATCGACACATACATATGTTTTGTCTGAGATTTTCCCTTTTTCTTTAGTGACATTCTTACTTTTCCACATCAACTTTCCACTAAACTTAATTTAATAAAAAACTTTTGTCATAAATCTTCTCTAATTGTTGACTTTTTTATAAATTAACTATTATATCATTTATCCATCTTAAATATTTGATAATGATCCATCATATAATTTATCATTTGTTTCAATTAATTATGTCGGTTTTTCCCAAAAATATAAAAGATGATAATATTTTCATATATGTAATTATAAAAACAATAAAATTTTATATGACCGTGAAATTTTATAATATTTGATATTTTATTTTATTTGAAGTTTTGACAAATATATTTCCATTATATGTTTTTCATAAAATATATTTATTTTATTTTTCATATTCACTTAAACAGGTCTTGGTCAGTGGCATGGTCCTCGTCCCCCATCTTTGAAGTCCAGTGTTCAATTTCCATGTGAGATTAGATTGTTTAAGATTAGATATGAGTAGTTAGATTTGTTGTTGAAAAAAATAACTGAAAATAATAAATATTTAACATTTACTTAGGACTAAATTATACAATTAAATTTTATTAGAATTAAAGATCAAAATAGACAAAACAAATAAGATGGTTAAATAGTTAGAATATATAAAATGGTTGGAGTCACCTATTGAAAAAACTAGTACTATTGAAAAAGCTAGTACTCATAGTAAATTTTTTTCATCAAATAATAAAAAGATTTTAGAGAAGTTACTGTTAAAAAATTTAGCTATGGAAACATGAGAAATCCGGTCAGGTAAGGTGAGACTACCGTCTAATTACTTTAATTTATGCGTTCATGATGAAAGACTAGTTGATTGAAGTACAAAATTCCAGATAAGAGGTTCAATGTTTAAACCTTGACACGTTTAAAATATCGTTAGTGTTAAGCGATTTATTGATAGTGGACATAGCTTGATCTTGTGATCGAGTGAACCACTTAATTTCTTTGTGTTGATCTTTGCTCATTCTTCTTGTATTTCTTGTTGCAAGAAATCGTGTGTTTTTATTATCATAGAAAGGGTTGTTTTGACCGTATATTGTTCTTGAGAGATCAGGTTTACGATCTCACTTGTTGTTTTTTACCTAACAGAACGTGTTGGACAGAGTTGGAAACTCAACCCGTTTAATAAAATATGCGGTAAATGTTGCAAAATTTTAACTAAATTTACACAAAATCTCGATTTTGAAATTGTGTTATGTTTTTGGAATTAAGTCAATAATTTTTTGGTTTGTTGCAATTTTAACCATCTGACCAGTCAACCAGGTTGCCTGCTGACGTGTCAGTTTTTGCCAAGGTTCTAAATGGCGTGAGGCGTGACGTGGCGGCAATGTCAAGCCTCAAGTTTTATGAGTCTCGGCGAGCGATGACGTTTTTCAAGGAGTGTTGTAAGGAGGCAATTTTATATGAATGTAAAATTATATTATATATAAATATAGATTTATATCAAACATATCATGTTTTTAGATGTGTTTTATTAATAAATAATAACAAAAAGTTTATAAAAACTCAAATTTTTATGCCTAATTAAGAAATGCAACATAAAGAAGAAAAAACGTGCCTCAAACAGCAAAAACTCACGCCATGGCTCGCCTTGGCACGCGTCACGCCTAGCCAAGACGCTTTGGACGTTTTCGGCACGGCTACCTCACGCCTTGACGCCATGACACGCCTTGGCGCCGCCATGATGTGTTATTTAGAACCTGGTTTTTGCTAATGCGACGCTAACATGACATGCTAACTTGTCATAACGTCAAAATCGAAAAATATAAAATGTCGTGACTTATTTGTAAAAAAATACAATGTTAAAATAAAAAAAATATGGTCTTAATTGCAAAAAAAAAAACACAATATCAAAATTGAATTTTGATAAAAACTTAGTTTTTTTTGTGACTTGTACATCGTACATTGAAATTTGTACATACTAACAAAATTATCACTTTCTAAATATTTTACTAAAAGAATTATTTATTATTGAAATAATTTGATTTTTTAACCTTTGTATATACTAAAATGTATATACAAAGCGGTTAAAAAATCAAATTACCTCAATATTAAATAATTATTAGTAAAACATTTAGAAAATAATAATTTTCTTAGTATATCTAAATTTTAACACACGAGACAAGTTACAAAAGAAATTAAGTTTTCATAAAAATTCGATTTTGACATTATGTTTTTTTTTCTTGCAATTATCTCACTATATATTATTTTTTTGATGCTGACCAGTAAAATAGTCAAAATTGCAACGAATCAGGAAACTAAATGGTTTAATTACAAAAAAAATACAATATCAAAATCAAATCTATATATCTTATAAAAAAAGCACAAATACTAGCACCATATCAATTTGAAACCCCCATGACCTTTCAAATTTCTTCTAAAAATGATTACAATTTGGCTAATTAATATGAGATAAGTGAAAATAAAATAAAAATTTTAAACTTATTTCTTAAACTTACAATTTAACATACTTAATTTATTGGTTTAAATTAGAAGTAAAACATTATATTTCTAATGCTACCACATTATAACTATTAATCTAACATATTTGATCTAAAAATGATGCTAAACTCAAAACGTAATTCGCGATGTTGAATAAACTTGAAGCAGTTGTATGGAGACGACTTTTTTATATAGTTAAAAAGTTCAAATAGAATATTAAACGTAAAACCCAAATCGAACTTTCAAACTAATCGAATTTTGACCAAAATTATTTTTATCTTCAACTTTCAACTTAACATACTTAATTTAACATACTTAATTTATTGATCTAAATTAGATGTAAAAAATTATATTTTTTAATGCTACCATATTATAATTACTAATCTAACATATTTGATCTAAAATTGATGCTAACTTCAAAACGTAAATCAAAATGTTGAATAAACTTAAAAATAGTTGTCCTAATATTACTTGTTAAATAGTTAAAAAGTTCAAATAGTATGTTAAACACAAAACGTAAATCGAAATGCAAAACTATTAAATTTTGACCAAAACTTTTTTATAGTAATTAATATCTATAAAAATGGTAGTAATTTTATTAATTAAAATAATACCAGTTATAGGAAAAATAAAATAAATATTCTAAACTTAGTTCTTCAACTTTCAACTTAACATACTTAATTCAATGTTTTAAATTTGATGTAAAATATTATATTTTTTTAATGCTACCATATTATAATTAGTAGTCTAAAATATTTGATTTAAATATTTTGCTAAATTCAAAACTGAAATTGAAATATTGAATAAACTTGAAACCATTGTCCAAAGACTACTTTTTCAAATAGTTAAAAAGTTCAAATAGAATGTTGAACCTAAAATCTCAATCAAAATATCAAACTAATAAAATTTTGACAATAACTATTTCTTTAATAATTAAAATATATAAAATTGGTAGTTATTTTATTAATTAAAAATAATAATAGTTGTAAATAACATAAAATTAAACAATATATTAGGTTTCCTTGAAAACAATAGTGATATTTGAAATCTTAATAATGCTCAAAATAAAAAAGGTCAAATCATCATTTATTAATATTAAATATATCTATCTAAATTGATTAAACAAAGTAATGTTGAATGTAAAACCTAAATTAAAATGTCGTATTAAAAAATAATTTAATAGAATATATTTTTTATGAATGTTTCCAACAAATAGTTTTTTAATAAATTAAATATAATAATAGTTATCAATAAGGCAAAGTTAAAAAATATATTATGTTTTCTTAAAAAATGATTGATATTTGAGATAACATGATTACAAATGATGCATATATAAATTGATTAAACATCATAATAATTAACAATAAAAAATACATATATTTTTATTTTCACATGTAATCAATAAATAGAGGCTACCGAAATGCTATTTATATGTGTATCTATTTTATGATGAATTTAAAATAATTATAATATGCCTCTATTTTTATAGGTGTATAGATCAAATTAGCGTAAGAATTACTATTTAATAGTTGACGTCAATGATATAATCATTTTCAACAACATATATTTGACAAAATTTAAATTAAATCTTTTTAACCTGCGCAACGCACGGGTATTCGACTAGTTTTATATAAACTTAGTGTCTATTTTTACGATATATCGTAAAATAAACCAAACCAAACCCAACTCAACCAAACTAACTATCTTGTCGACATCGCTACTTAAATCATATATCACAATAGAAATTTTATCAAAAACGAATCTGATATATTCTTTGATAATATGACAAAATGAAATAAATGGTAAATAATTGACTTCTAGAACAACACTGAATTATAATATTATACAGTCACCTCCGAAATGAGACGGAAACTTCCACTACCACTAACCAGATTCCTTTTGGTTTCCATGGAGTGGAGTAAAATATGCATTACACTTTCATTCGCATTTTCGTTTTTAACTTACGCGTTTGAACTCAATGATTTGAAGGGAAGAATGGTGTTTCATTGCAGATGTTTCTCATTCGAATATGAACCCAGAAGTCGAGCAAAATCAAGTTCGACTGACACGTTTTATACTGCTTCGCCGGATTTTAAACGGCCCAAATCCGATTATCTTACCTCCTCAAGTTTGGCGTTAAACGGAAGCAATCTGAGGGTTTTCACATTCGACGAGCTCATGGCAGCAACTAGCGGTTTTGGCATGTCTTCCAAGATTGGAGAGGGTGGATTTTGGAGCGTCCATATGGGCACGGTTAAGAGTTTGGAACGTCCTTTTGATGACATTCAGGTGGCCGTAAAGCTTGCCAAAAGTGTGTACAAAAAAGTAAGCGTATAAGATTACGAGATAATTGAGAAAGAGATATATAGGTTTTGAATTCCGTTGATTATATTGCAAACAGGGGCATATAGAACGGCTAAGGGAGGCGATCCTTCTTGGGGTTGTTGATCATCCAAACCTTGTCAAACTAGTTGGTTACTGTGTAGAAGATGAGACAGAAATACAACCTATTGTAGTTTACGAATATATGCGTAATGGAAGTGTGGAAGATTGCTTAGGCTATTGGGAGTACCCATCACATTGCCCAAATGTGATGGGCGCCACGTCATCGCCACATAGGATTTTATCCCATCACACTCCATCACATTACCCACTTTATACCCATCACATTTTCATCACACCACATCATCTTTTCCAAATAAAAATAATTCAACAATAAAAAAAATACTAGGTTCCTATTGGCTGGTATATATGTGAGAGATAATTTAAAAAAAAGAAAAAAAGAAAGAAAAACCTCATTGGCCGTGATCAAATGTGATACCCATCACCCTCCATCACGGTAACCCCCATCACGGAGCACCCGGGGCGGTGTGCACGCCGTGATGGGCTGCCACCGTGGCATCACGGAGCCCCTATCACGGGGTACTCCCTTCAGCCTTATCTACAACGTCCACAACACCTCTCTCGTGCACTATGAGACTGAGGTGCTGTTTGTTTTTGAAGAGGTAAAAGGTCTGCAGTCTGCGGACCACATCTGCAGAGTATCTACAGAGAAGAGGTGGACTAAATGTCTGCAGACTGCAAGAAGAAGACTGTTTGTTTTTTAAAGTCTGCAGGTTGTGAAAATAAACCGAAATTTAAAAAAAATTAAGTAAAACACATGAGTACGTTCAATTTATGATATTAACGAATTTAAGAATCAAAGCAAACATTTATTTTTTTAAATAATAAAGAATAAAAATTATGTAACCAAAGTTGGATTTACAAATAGTTTGTAAAGCTAAAAATTTGAATAAGATTGTGAACCAAAGTTCTAATATTAAAATATATTTGTAGGTTTCAAATAGTTTATAAGTATGCTTTACAATAAAAAAACGTCTATTATATGATATAACGAATTTAATTATCAAAGCAAACATGTTTTTTTTTAAGTTTGTGACATTTTTTAAAAGTTTTACAAATTTATCTTCATTTTGTTTAAAAACTTAGAAAAATAAATATTGTTACTTCGAAAAAATAATGTTGATAAAAAATCGCAACTATTAATTAAAAAAAATCAAAGTGTTTTTAAAAACAATATGCATATTTTTTTTTTCTTTTAATCGAAGGTGGTCGGCGGCTGCGGTTTGGTCGACGATGCAAGGAAGAGAAAACGCGAGACCGGTTGGAGGAGAAAACGATATGCGTATTTTTTTTAGGTTAAAATTGTATTAATTTATTACTAGAAGATCTCTGCAGACCCTTGAAGACATTGGTCCATGTCTGCCCCAAAAAGAGGACGCGCAGACCTTTTTAGGTCTGCAGTCTTCGAAAAAACAAACACTCTGCGAAGGCCCATGTCTGCGCGCCGTCTGCGTGGCGCAGACAAAAGTGGTCAGGAAGATCTGCGAAGAAAAAACAAACAGCCCCTGAAAGTAGCTCAAGATGTTGCTCGTGGCTTGGCTCATTTACATGAAGGAATGGATTATCAGGTATTTCAATGGCCCCCTACACCAAAAAAGTAATTAACTATGCTTACAAGACCAGTAACTCGGTTTCTTGCAGGTAATTTTCAGAGATTTCAAATCATCCAGCATCCTTCTAGACGATCAATGGAACGCTAAGCTTTCGTTCAGATGGCTTAGTTTGCATCCTCACGCACTCAACCACATGCCAACCTCGGTAAGCTACTTTATATTGGATTTTTAATCTTTATTTGGAAACAATCATCCATCTTATTTCTCTTATGAAACGAAATGTTTGCTGTTATTTTTCTTGGGAAAAAAGACTATATAAGATCGTCGCGT
Organism: Cichorium intybus; assembly: GCA_023525715.1. NCBI lineage: Eukaryota > Viridiplantae > Streptophyta > Magnoliopsida > Asterales > Asteraceae > Cichorium > Cichorium intybus. The sequence goes on along the minus strand of CM042013.1, from coordinate 29,559,412 downwards.
CAGCCATTGACCCATATTGTATATACACGCATGCGATTCTCTTAAATTCTTATGCTACTTTATATTGTATATTGTATATACACATATATCATCCTCGGTATGCTACTTTATATAGTATTTACACGTAGTGGGTTCTCTTAAATTATCTTAAATTCTATTATGCTACTTTATATTGTACATATACCTATGTGATTCTCTTAATTTCTATTAATGCTACTTTATATATTGTATATACACGTATGCGATTCTCTTAAATTCTATTATGAAAATAGCTTCATTGCCTTTACAAATATTATATACACACAAGCTATGGGTCGAATCCATTTTGGGCCATAATACGTAAAGGGCTATCTATGCTAAATACAACATACATGGCTAGATAAACGTATACACGTTAACATCCTCTGCAGTTTTATCGGTAGGTGATTACGAACGTTCAAACTGGTTTGAAAATCAATGAAAAGAGAGTTAGATAAGCCCTTTGAAAAAAATGGCAGCATACTGAGCGGTCGATGGAACATGAAGCACACAAATGTGACCTAGAGAAACTTTGTCTTGAATAAAGTGGATGTTTATCTCTATGTGTTTGGAACGTTGGTGCTGAACGGAATTGGATGACATGTAGATGGCGCTGATGTTATCATAGGTGATGATCGTGGCTTTCAGTGTTAAATTGAAGCGGGTTATGTATCCAACATGTCTCAGCAACGATGTTACCTATGCCTCGATATTCCACCTCTACGCTAGATCTAGATATAACTCCATGGCGTATGGAAGAGAATGTAATAAGGTTGTCTCCAAGAAACACACAATAACTTAAGGTAGAGCTTCGTGTAGTTGGCTGGCCGCCCAATCGACATCCAAATATGTAGTTAGAGTCGATATAGGAGAGACATAGAGCTGCAATACATACTCATTGGTATTGGGAATGCATGTAAAGACGTATATGTTGAACGGCAAAGACGATGTCTAGGTAAATGTGAGGTAGTGAAGGGCACTCACCAATGAAGCACTAAAGGAATCTAGTTTGTGAACTGGTTTGGTTGGAGTTCTGCAATCCTTGCAGTGAAACATCTTGGCCTGTGAGAGAATATCAGATATAACTCCATGGCGTATGGAGTTATATCTGATATTCCACCTCTACGCTAGATCTAGATATAACTCCATGGCTTATGGAAGAGAATGTAATAAGGTTGTCTCCAATAAACACACAATAACTTAAGGTAGAGCTTCGTGTGGTAGGCTGGCCGCCTAATCGACATCCAAATATGTAGTTAGAGTCGATATAGGAGAGACATAGAGCTGCAAGACATACTCATTGGTATTGGGAATGCATGTAAAGATGTATATGTTGAACGACAAAGACGATGTCTAGGTAAATGTGAGGTAGTGAAGGGAACTCACCAATGAAGCACTAAAGGAATCTAGTTTGTGAACTGGTTTGGTTGGAGTTCTGCAATCCTTGCAGTGAAACATCTTGGCCTGTGAGAGAATATCAGTTGCGTATTTCTGTTGAGACGAAAACACACCATTGGATGATAGCAGAGACAACCAAAAAGAAATTGTGTGTACCAAGGTTTGTCATGGAGAACTCCTGACTAAGCAGAATAACAATATGTCGGGGGACATTAAATGATGAAGGCATGATAATAATATCATCCGCATATAGGAGTCGGTATGCCATAACATACGGTATCTACATGATGAATAAAGAGGAGTCGGTACAACTGTGCTGAAATCCAATGTGAGCAGCATATTGCGAAAATCGATGGTACCATACCTGTGGGGCTGCTTGAGGCCATATAGTGATCTTTGAAAATGACAAACATGATCAGGAAATTCGAGATCCCTAAGACTCGAGGCTGGTGTATATAGATTGTCTCCTGAAGATGCTTAAAAAGAAATGCATTCTTCACGCCAAGCTGATCAATGGGTCAGTAGCGTGAGACAGAAATGCTAAACACGGTACAAATAGTGGTCGACTTGACGACTGGACTAAAATTCTGATCACAATCAATACCCTGTTGTTGATTACGAGCGTTAGCTACAAGTTAAGCTTTATAGCATGAAAGTGATCCATCTGCATGAAATTTGTCGCGAAAAAGCCACATAGATCTACCAATATTCACCCTATCTAGCCGAAAAACAAGCTTCCGAGTTCCATTCAAGATAAGAGAATGAAACTCATCTTTATAGCCTTATAGTTAAGGTCTGTAACGCTTGTAAGTATGGCCATGGTATAGGGATACAAAAGACGTATGTAGGTTTAGGCATTTGATGGGGTTTGACGATGCCGCTTATGCATGTAGTCATGGGATGGGTTAGGGGAGGGGGTCATGTGGAGGACACGATGAGTGGCTTTCGGTTTGGGCCAAGGATGTGTTTGGGGCCATAGGGGGTGGTGGGGGTGGTTAGGTTGAGACTAAATAAGGTTATTAAGGTGGATCGAGTGATCCACAATAATTTGATTGAAGGTATGAACGGAAGAGTGGGGAGATGTCAGGAAGGTCATCAAGGAAATCATAAGAGGGTGCATTGTTTTGGTTGACCAAACCAAATGGTAAGATTTTTTTTCAAAGATGACATGATTTGAAATGATGGTTTTGTGAGTTGATAGAATGAGGAACCTAGAACTGTGATGATTAAACGAGTATCTAAGAAAGACACATAGGTTAGAACATGGAGCAAGTTCACGGGGAATTGTGAGGTATGGAAAACATAGACAACCAAACACGCGTAGATGGGTAAATATACTATGAGTAAGAAAAAAGGCGATAATTAGGTATTTCATTTTGAATGGATGTGGATGGAAAGATATTTAGTAGGTGTGTGGTCATGTGAAGTACTTCAACCTAATAGATTGGAGGAAGATGGGCTTGGAATAGAAGAGTCAGTATTGTTGGTGGTGCGAAGCATCCTCTTGGATTTGCCATTTTGTTGTGAGGTGTGGGGGTATGAGAAACAGAATTGGATATTGAATTGTGTTTGGACTATTTTAAAGAAGTCAAGGAATTTGTAAAAAACAACTTTGGATTTTTGTTTTTGTGTGTAGACCCAAATGTAATATTTGAAATGATCCGAAAAGACCACTAACACTTTCAATGGAAGATATCCACACATCAAAATGAATAATATCAAAAGTAGAGTGTGAAGCACTTCTCACATCAACAAGCTTAGATAACGACAATTGATGAATTTTAAAAACATGAGATAGATTTATCCAAAACTATAGATTACAAGGCTTTATTGTTGGGATGACCAAGACATTGATGCCAAGTGTTAAGTGGAGGTCTGTATGGGTTTGGAATGAGAAACTTGCTGTGTTCGGTCGACATTATATGCATTTGTGACCCGTTACTGACTAATGTAGAAAATAAATGATCGAGAATACCGGCAATGACATGAACATGATCAGTTTCCCCAGTATCTGAAGTCCTTTCACCCATGTCGAAATCATTCAAAGACATGCTACCACACATTTGAGGCAGTACGGTAGGCTGGTCGGGCTTAAACTAAGTCAGGGTGGCTGAGTAAAGGCTGTACAGGGATGTCTAGCAGCGTTGGATTAGATTGTTGCAGCATGCTTCTATAGCATGCCATTTTGGCGCTAGGGAGTCGGACCAAGCATACTCGGCATTTGAGAGCTATTGCCACTTGTTGAAAGGAGTGGGGCTGAACATTATTGCACCAAGAAGGCCAGCGTTGGGCTATTGGCCGGAGTAGACCCAACCCAAGGGTTAGTTTAGCGGTGGTTGTGGCTGCCTTCCGATAGAATTGGGCTGTTGGCAGCGGCGATTAAGATTATTCCGACGATCATTATTCCGAATATTATTCCCTCTCCCGTTATCCTGGGTGTTGGCGTGTAGAATCGTCGGTGAAGAAGAGTGATCAACATGAAAGGGTGAGTGAATAGAGCGAGATTACACCAAGGACAACCATTCTTCTAGAAGGAGCATTAACTGTCTCTGGGAAAGACAAGGCAGTAACGATGATCTATGTCGGATGATGGTGCGACGCTATATAATCAAAATGAGAGGCCATTGATTGTATATATGAAGAGATGTTTGTCTGAAACCTTGGAATCAGAGTTAAGATTCTCAAGGAGGTCGGAAAGTCCCTTGATCTTTGAGCAATAGGCGGTGACCGAGGTCACCATGGTGATAGAGCAGAGTTCACTGTTGAAGAGTTGCATTGAGCTAGCTTCCTTATTTTCCCGTAAAAGCTTTTCGAGGTTTTGCCACACTTGTCTTTCCAATGCATTTTTCTTGAGAACCATTTGGAGAAGTGCTTGAGAAATGGTAGAGTAGATCTACATTTTGAGAATAGAATCTACTTTCTTCCATTGGGTGTCGATCGTTTTTGGAACCATTCAAGGTCAATAACAAGGGGTAGCTAGATGGGATTTTATGTTAGTGATATCAAAAGCTTTGTGTGGTCTGGGAGGATTGGCATCCATGAAGGTAACCTACGAGATCAAGAGGGGAGGCCGACGATAGTGCTGTCTAGGGTTCAGTCTTGATGCATAATAGAGAGCCGATAGAGAGAGAAGAGATAAAATAGGGAAGGAGAGATTTTAGGAGGATTTTGTGGTAGGCTGTGATATCATATTATGAAATTATATTGATTGCCTTTTGAAAGAGAGATAATACAAGGATTATATACACATAAGCTATGAGTCTAATTCCTACAGGCCATAATACACAAAGGGCCATCTATGCTAAATACAACATACATGGCTAGATAAATGTATACACACAAACAAATTCACCCTCGTTTTACCACTACTATTCTAACAAAATGTGAGAAAACCAGCATGTTTTAAGGTTTATATGCATTCATAATTGACCTACAAGTCTGCAATGTTAGTTTTCATTTTTAAATTTGTAAATTTGATTCCTGATACAATGTCATCAGGTAACTGTAGGATATTTGGCTCCAGAGTGCAATCGAACATACATTGAAACATGGCATCTCACGGCAGCGTGTAATGTATGGAGCTATGGTTGCTTCCTGTACGAACTTATAACGGGTAGGCTCCCATTGGATAGCAACCGTCCTAAGAACGACCTACAAATTGTAAAAAGGGTGAAATCCTACATAGACTCAAAAAGGACGCAGTTAACTGTTGATCCAAGACTCGAAAATGATTACTCAATTAAGTCAGCACACAATTTGTGGATTATAGCGAAAAGATGCTTGTCTAAAAACCCAAAGTCTAGGCCAAAGATGAGTGAAGTCCTCAAAATGGTTGACAAACTCATTGGGGTTCAATCACAAGGCGCGTAGTCTTACACATCTTACAGGAATCTTTTTTTAGTGGTTCCTATTAAGTTGAAGAAAGTTTTTAAGCGTAGCAAGTACATGCTAAACGATTCACAATAAGATTTTGGATCTCTTGAAAGTTTGTTGATTTTGAGTTTTTAGGAAGGAGCGGTATTGTGTAATGTGTATCATAGCGATAAATAAATGACATTTTGTCGCGTAATTGCTGTGTAAAAATCCATGCGCAAAATAGAGAAGTCAGCACGTTTTACTACAATTTCGTCATAATTTAAATCATGATTAAAAAGTGTCGTAATTAAAAAGCAACTTTCAGACTTTTTTGTTGATGGAAGGCCGTGTTTTTAAAATTTTGTTGCAATAAAAGTAAAGGTGACTTAGTTCGTGAGCTACTCGGGACCGCTCGCTAAAAGCTTGGTTCGAGACCGATTTTAAACGAGCCCTAGACGAGTTCGAGCTTAATATAAGACTCGTTTATTAAAAAAATATGATTCCGATTTTCTCCGTTGTTCCTTCAAATCCACAAACAAACTGATAATACCAATATTTTTAATCCTTATAATGTAAACCTGTTAAAATGTTAAGGTTTTTCAACAATGAACTTACCATATAGTTTATCACATCAACATTTCGTGGAGAACCGAACACAATGTCAATTGTCAACACCATTTCTCTGATTGTGGTTCATAATTCTTGTTTAATGGATAACCCTTGTGTGTAACCCCTTTTCTCTTGCTAATGTTAACATTGAAGAAGGTAATTAGTTTTTTGGGTGACGAGTAATGTATACACAAGGATACTGATAGAGCCAATTAGAAATGGCTAATCTCTTAAGAAACAATAAGAAGAAATAGGGACCAAAAGAGAAAACAATAACCATTACTTCCAACCTGAACATACAAATTTAAATATGCAATTACCTAAGTGCTAACTAGAATTAGAAAACATGCATGTATAGTGACAAAGTGGGTTCCAAAAATAATGCAACTATTCTTTGACTAATTAACCATCTATCGGATAGGTTAGAAGCTATTCATGGTAGTGAGTGGGTCCGGATCGTATCAGATACGTTTTGAGTTCTTGCAAACCGGACCAATTGCGTAATTTTGTCTTATTTTAATTAACAGCCCTACTCTTCAATTGGAAATTTCCACTTTCGATTCATTTGGGTCAACATGGAGTCCAAATTTCCGAAGTTGCCATGGCCAAAATTCCATGGAACTTTCTTTCGCATTTCTGTTTTTAAGTTCTAGTTTTTAGAAGTGAATCATTTGAAGGAAAATGGTGTTTCATTTCCGATGTTTCTCGTTCGAATATGAAGCCAGAGCTCCGGCAAAATCGACGACTGAAACCTTCTATACAGCTTCATCGGATCTCAACCGCTCCAAATCCTATTCCCTTAGATCCTCATATTTGGCCCTAAAAAGAACCAATCTGAGAGTTTTCACAATCGCCGAGCTGAAGGCAGCGACTAGCGATTTTGACATCTCTTCAAAGATCGGAGAGGGTGAATTTTGGAGCGTCCACAAGGGCACGATTAAGAGTTTGGAACGTCCTTTTGATGACATTCAGGTAGCTGTAAAGCTCGCGAATGGCCGATTGATGGCAAGTTTGTCTCCTTCTGTTAAGAACTTCTACTTTATATAGCCACGATTTTCGCTAATACTCTTGATTATGTGGTAACAGGGGCATAGAAAATGGCTAAAGGAGGCGACTCTTCTTGGGGTGGTTGAGCATCCGAACCTTGTCAAACTAATTGGTTACTGTGTAGAAGATGATGACAGTGAAATACAACGGATTCTAGTATACGAATACATGCCTAATGGAAACGTGAACGATCGTTTATCTTCAATGTCTGAAACACCTCTCTCATGGACCATGAGAATGAAAGTGGCTCAAGACGTTGCTCGTGGCTTGGCCTGTCTACATGAAGGAATGGACTATCAGGTATTTAAAATCAATGTCCCAATTACAAATGGACATGCTTACAAGTTACATGACCAGTAACTTTGGTTTCTTGTAGATTATTTTCAGAGATTTAAAATCATCCAACATTCTTCTAGACGATCAGTGGAATGCAAAGCTTTCAGATTTCGGATGGCTTCTTTTACGTCCTCAATCTCTCACCAATGTCCCAATTACGGTACGTTACTTTACAACGAACATGTTTTTTATATCAAAATTCTAAAGTTACCGTGATTAATTCATCAGGTAACAACGAGATACACTGCTCCAGAGTACATCGAAACAGGGCATCTCACGGTTGAGTGTGACGTATGGAGTTACGGGACCTTCTTGTATGAACTTATAGCGGGTAAGCTCCCATTAGATAGAAACCAGCATGAAAACAAGCAACAGCTTGTAAACATGGTGAAATCTTACATTGACTCGAAAAGGTTCCGGTTAACTGTTGATTCAAGACTCGAAGATAATTACTCAATTACGTCAGCAAAAAAGTTGTCGATTATAGCCGACAGATGTTTGTCTAAAAACCCGAAGTCGAGGCCAAAGATGAGTGAAGTTCTGGAAATGGTTGACGAACTCATTGGAGGTCCATCACAAGGAAGCTGTCTTGATACATATGTCGGGAGTCTGGTTCGAGTGATTTTTATTAAGTTGAAGAAAGTTTTGAGGTGTAAAATGAATGTGCAAAAAGATACGCAATGACACAAAGATAAAGGCGAAAGAGGGTCCGTTGATATCCGGATTTGAGAGTATAAAGGAGATTTCACGAGATTCGAGTGGTTTCTATTAAGTGGAGTAGTAATTTGTTCTTTTTACCTTTTACAGATTTAACCAATATGTAATCTATTTGAATCTACCGGTCAAGATGTAATGACTTGTTATTTTCTGTTGACTTAATAGTTGACTTGTCATTTCCGTTGACTTAAAGTAGCCTGCCTCGATGGCTACCCGGTTGCGAACGGACCATGTATAAACCCAAAATAAGTTGATGAAAAAAAAAAAAGATTAAATATGATGAGTTTTCCCAATCATAGTCGCTACATCCACCACATAAAACTCCAAGTCACGCCTATGTGTGATTGTATTAGCGATAACATTAGATTAGTATTCAGTGGCGGAGCCTCTTAGAGGCCAGGTCGGGAGGGGCAATGGCCCCCCGGTTTTAAGCATAGGTATACATGATATATATGTACTTTTTGTAGGAGATAATCACCAAATGTAAGAATATCACTAAGAAACTAAAAGGTTAATGAACAAAATATAAGAATATCACTCAAAAATTCAAACCCACACTTCTCCGATAAGAAAGCCAACAAACTAGGAAAGTCTAACTGTTAAATTCTATTAAAATACAAAAATTCTAATATAATTTTCAACTTTTTTAACTCAATCTTTGAGTTCGATAAATTAGTAAACACTAAAGAGTAAAAACATATGTCAGCCATCGGAAAAATAATTCTTCAAACTCACCCAAATACTAAGCCGTCGCCGGATTTCTCATCTCCTCTGTAGCTCCATTGTTCGTCGGATTGCTCCCCTTCTATATGCGCTCTTTGCTATCTGCTGGTTGTCGGACTACTTGCCTCTTTCGTGCACCGTCTTTCCTCTCCCTCGGTCACCGGAGTACTCACTTCAGACGTCAATGAGCCTGTGACCACAACTCTCTCTCCTCTCCACCAGAAAAGAAGTAAGTTCTCGCTATTTATTTCTATCACTAAACTAAAAATTTAACCTATGCTGTATTGACGAGACTAAAGTGTAAATTAAGGCTGCAAAAGCAAAAAAACAGACTGCTCAGTCTGCTATCTATAAAATATTAAAGATTTATTTCTTATTTGTAAACAAAAGAAATACGCGTGTGTCCGTGGCAATTGTGTTACTTCATTCTACTAGGAGGAGACTAAAAGTAAGGTAATTAATTGATTTGGCTCAACAAGTAGAGGTAATAAACAGCCAAAAAACAATTTTTATTTAATTTATTGTTTAGACTTTTGATATGTTATAATTTTGAACCAAATAAAAGTTATTTTTATGATTTTGTTAAACTTGGCCCCCTCATTTTTAATGTTCGTGTTCCGCCCCTGTTAGTATTAGGTTTATTATTTTCATAGTTTTCATATTATAAGTTTTCTTATCATGTATTAGAGTTAGAAACTTAGAATTATCTATAAATACACGTTATGATTGATGAGAATGGACGATCAATAATTATTCTTAATATGTTACATTGTGGTATCAGAGGATTAGGTTAATCCTTGAGCCGCTGAGACGCGGCCATCACCGCTAACAACATTTTCTAGCCGTTGCTGGTGTTAGCCTAATTAAGTTAGTAGGTTCGTGCTGTTTTGTATATCCATTTTTCATTCAATAATAAACCCTAGCTGTTTTTCTTTATAAGTTTACATGATATTGGTGCTTTATTCGATCCATGCCCTTTGATTTGATCATGGAAGACGACGTAGCTGGACCAGCTGCGTAGATCGAAGTGCATCGGTTTTTTCATTATCATATTTGTTGGGTATGTTTCTCGTTCTAGTTGGTATTTGATTATCATTACTATTGACATTCGTGTGGTATTAGTTGCTTCGATTGATTCTGGTTTTTGTTGGTATTAGTATTAGAATTCGTTTGTTTTGCCTTTTTATCAGTATGGCTCGTAAATATGACTCTCTTTTAGTCTATTAGTTTTCAATCAAATGGAAAAAATTATGCATATTAATCAAATGATGAAAATGTTGCTAACTATGGAATTTTACTTGATACATGGGAGACAGATAATTCCAAGAGTATAACTTGGATAAAGAAACACTGTAATTCAATCTATTGGCACCCTATTGATAAAGTAAGATATAACTAAAGAGGTTTGAGATAATCTGGATGGACTATACACTCAGTCTAATTTTGCTAAGCAGAATTAATTAGAAACATATATTCGAGTACTTTAACATAATACTATGAATGTTCAGGATTTTTTTGTCGCTATGTCTGATTTGTAGGATTAGTTGGGCCTTATAGAATCTATTGAGTTAAAATCATCTAGACCATACATTGCTAGAAGAGAAGAGTAACGTTTGGTTCAATTTCTTTTAGCATTACAATATGATTTTAAAGGTTTACGTAAGACAATCCTTCACCACTTCCCACTGTTGACTATGAATTGATTGTAGATGAGACTCGTTGCAAGTCCTAGGGGTCTAAAGTTTCCATTACTCCCATTGTTTTTGCGTCCTTAACCATCTCAGGTCACAAAGAAGTCTAGACCAGCCTCCAAAGTTGCTTTTGATGAATACGCCTTCTGTAAACAGAAGAATAACTAGAAATCCCAATGCACATTGTTATTTAGTCGAGCAAAACAACAACAATGACCCTATGAACAGTTTCAGCTTTCACAACAAAATAGACCATCCACAACAAAATAGACTATTTGGAAAGTTTCAGTAACGTCCTCTTGCTCCACAGTTTTTGAGTGGTTCAAACAGTTCATTTCCTGTAATTCTGCTGTCATGTCAACAAAATAGATTCATGTTAGCATCTATGTCTCATCCAGATCTGTCATCATCTTGTAATTGAGGTATTCCTTCATTCTTATGGATATTGGATTCTGGTGCACCACACCATATGTCACATCACTTGTCATCCTTTGTTTTGTTATCTCTTGGTTCACTAGTCTCTATTATGTATGCTAGTGTTACATTGATGCTAGTAGAGGGTGTTAGCTCTATTTAAATCCTTCATATTTCCCTCACTGATGCCTATTATGTTCCTAAACTTGCCTTAAACCTTGCTTCAGTCAGCCGACTGTGTAAATCTAATTATTGGGTTTTCTTCTCAGATCTACTTTGTTGTGTACATAATCCACGGTCTTAGATGGTGATTAGGATAGGTCGTAGGCTAGGGGAACTTTACGCCGTGGTGCAGCTCAATGCTTTTGATGACACTATACAACAATATTCTTGTATCTATACCTCTCAGAAAAATGGTGTTGTAGAAAGAAAGCATAGACATATTGTAGAAACTACTTGGTATATGTTATTATCTTATGAGGTTCCTAGTGTTTTTGGGGGGAAGCACTTCTTATTGCTGCCTATGTCATTAAACGCATCCCTATTGCATATAAATTTAGGATTTCTCCTGACACGTTGTAGTCGTCGATGCAGTCAAAAATACTAGATATAACCTTACAACTCACTAGCTAGCGACAAGTAAGTGTCGAACCGTGGAGTCAGTGGTTGGCGCTCTGTGTCGATAATGCGATCTATAGTGTCTCTCTATAGACGGTGAATCAATAACACGTGGGAAACACACAAAACTCAAGCAAAAACCAAAACAAACTCAGATCTGATTACAGATCGAGAAAACGAATAATAAACGAAACGATAACCGAATGATTACTTTTAAAAATCCAAACCAAACTCAAATCCAAAACCAAACAATCAAATCTCCAAATTTACTACCAACTATTTAAATACTAAAATCAGAAACTACAAATCCAAACAAACATCGAGTAATTGACGGAAATTCTAATTACGGAGTACCTCGATACCGAGTTGATAAAATAATAAAAATACCAAATGATCTAACCAAACTATCGATGCAACTGAGAAAAATCCCGAAATCAGCCTTTCGGATCCCTCCTTGACATGTCACTTTTCTAGAGCATATTTCGTGTTTCTCCATTACTGCTCCGTCACATGACATGACATAGTCTAATATTAGGGTGATTGATCCATTTAGTTGTGTCAGTGTTACGACTCCATATAATGTTTCAGTTCATGATAATCACATAGCTCCATAAAGCACTTACAGATTTGTCTATGACTACGACCACTCCCTTTCCTATTGCGACTTTGAATCCTTCGCCACTACGAAAGTCTACCTATACTAGTTTGGATATTCGTATTATTTTCCATTGTTTGCATCTTTTATTGTCATTATGAATCATTAACCCTAGAATTTAATAAAAACTATAAAAACAATCCTATATAAATTCTAAAAAATAAATAAAAATACATGATGATAGTAATGTGTATGAGTGTGTGTGTGTGTGTGTATATATATCTATATTATAAAACGTACTGGGCCAATGTACAAGTCTAAAGCAGTCAACACAAAAGTTACAACACCTCTTATGCACAAAATCGATGACGGTTTCTCATCCTGTAACTTCCCACTATCTCTGTAACTTCCCACTATCTCCGCATCTCTCAACCTCTCATGTTCCCACTATCTATATAACTTCTCACTATCTCCACGGTTTCTCATCCTATAACTTCCCATTATCTCTGTAACTTTCCACAACTTCCCATGTTTCCACTATCTCTGTAACTTCCCACAACCTCCCATGTTCCCACTATCTCTGTAACTTCCCACTATCTCCACATCTCTCAACCTCCCATGTTCGTTGTTGACTGAATCAAATGGAATCGTCAAAAAACTCCCCACCTCCCACCTCTTCTCCCACTCCATCTTCAACCTCCCATCTCCTCTCAACTCCTTTTTTCTCTCTGATGTCTGCCTATATAAAGAGAGGGAGACCCCTCTTCGGCCACTCTTTTTTCCTCTCTCTTTCTCTCTCCCTCTCTAATTTCGTGTCACTCACTCTGTCTTTTGTTTGTATAGGTCTCTGTCACTTACATTTGCAATTGTATTATATATATTGAATATTGTTTGCAAGTTTTAAGGTTCTATTTTTCTCATTTCCACAGATAGGAGGGCGGAAATTGGAAGAAGAGGAAGAAGAAGAAGAAGAAGCACCAGGAGCGTCGGAGTTTGTTTGTGGTTCGTTACCATTTGCGGTTCTGTTCATATCTGCTTCAACATTATGCTAATTTATTACTAATTGTTGATTGGGATATTGAATTTAGGGGCGGCGTCAGATCTTCAAAAGGGGGCACCTTTACATGACAAAAGGACTCTAGAGTTGATTCTCGATAAACTTCAAAAGTAAGTATCGTAGGCTAATATTCAAAACTATGCTTTGTTCGGGTTAAAGCTTTTTCGATATGTAAATTTGCAATGGTTAATTGTGGCAGAAAAGATACTTATGGGGTTTACGCTGAGCCAGTTGATCCTGATGAGCTTCTTGATTATCATGATGTGATCAAGCACCCAATGGACTTCGCCACTATGAGGAAAAAGCTTGCGAAAGGAGCGTATTTAACTTTGAAAGATTTTGAGGTAAGTTTATTTTGTTTTTCCTTATTTTTACTGAATTCTTTCGCCTTTTATGTCAATTCTTGAGAGTATAGTTGGCTTCTTTATCATGCATGCAGAATGACGTGTATCTAATTTGCACAAATGCAATGCAATACAATGCACTAGATACAATCTACTATAAACAGGTATTCAGTTTGGAGGTTCACATGTTCCCTTTTATTTCACCATTTTGTTCATTTTATTCTCACCATTTTAACAATTTGGGAAGGCAAGATGTTTGTTTATTCAGTATTCCATTGGCTTTATCCCGGTGAAATTCAGTTTTCGGTACAATGATATATACTTTTTAATTTGGGTTTTTTCCCTAATTATTTATATATTATTTAACATAGTTTTTGATTTCAGGTTAAGGGTTGATGTTGATTTCGGATTTTGATACATGATTATCAATAAACCGTTTCGATTATGTTACAATAATGAGCCAATGAGGCAAGATTGAAGAATTATTCTTAACTTGGAGACCTTTCTGGTACACAAAGAGGAACTAAGGAAACCAACTTGAGTTTTCACTTTTGACTTTTGGTTCTTGACTTGGATACCTGGTAAGTACGAGTTCTTGAATTTATTATTCAGTTTCTGAAACTACTGCTGTTTGAAATATCGGTTTAACCCGGTAATATAGGTTCTTCATCTTGTTCTTCACAAAAGTCTCGAACTTACTAAAGGTACTTTTCAAATTTCATTTATTCTTTTCAAACTTGCACTTAACTTGTTTGATGATATGCCTCAATCATTTCAGGAAGAAAGAACCTTTCACAACATTGAAGCTTTTTTGTGGTTGTTTTTCATTATTTAACGAGAACACTGATAAACCTTTTTCCTAGAGGATATTTGGGATATTTATCAAAATTCGATATGATGAATAATAAAATGATTCATGGTGATGATGGAGAAAAGAAATCAAGAAAAGACCAACATGAGTTTATAGGAAGAGCATCTTGGGGTCTGTTGGTGGGCTGTCTAAGTTTTTTTAACTTGTTTCTTCTGCAAACCTGACATTTTCTTCATTCATAAGCTAATTCTCCCGATTTTGGTAAGGATTTTGATGTTATCTGTAGACTATTCGTCGCTTTATATTGCAAATTTCACTATCTTCAAATGATTATTCAATAAAACTTACGTAAATAGGCTTTGAAGAAAACGTTCAAGAAGCTGGACCATGATGTAAATTTACAAGACTTTGTGGGGGCAAGGTTGTCATTAATCCTTGCCAATCTTCTACTTCTTTCTTCCCTTCAATTTAGGACATCTAATCTTAGTTTCTTTTGGTTTTGGTGCAAACAGTCAATCAGGTGAGGTCACAAGACACTCCTCTCTTCTACTTTATATTTTAAAAAATTAAATCAAAACTTCTGTTAATAATAATTTTTAATATTTACTAATATCTTCAGAATTTAAGCAATCATGCAATGATGTTACGATCTCAACTTACTGAATTACATAAACAACTAAGGTATCTTCGAAACCTTTACATATTTAATATTCTGTAATTCTTTTCCTACATTTTTTAGTATGGTTCTTATTTTCCTACAATTTTTATGTATTAGTTATTGGAGTAATCCATACAAGATTGAGAATATTGAACATCTTAAACAGATGGAAGATTCCTTAAGGGAATCACTTGACAACATTCATACACATAAGGTATTATAACATTGTACATTTGTACTTTCAGTTTTGTTCTAATTTAGGCATTGTACTTTAGAAAAGCCACCCGATTATAGCATTCAACTTTCAAGAATTTTCTTATTATAGAAGTGAAAATTATAGCTATACTTTGGTAGATTTTATAAAGCACAATCTTGTAATGAGAAGAAATGAAAGTACGATGTTATAATAAACAAATCAATTGAAGTACATTGCTATTTCTTGATTTAACCTTAAATGCCTTGTTTTTCCAGGAAAATTTTGGACAACAAAAGCTTATTTCGCTAGATTGCACGAACCAAGTACTATCTCTTTACAAAATTCCAATTTTTCCCTTTCCATCATACATGAAGAATATTTGATTTACAAAAATGTTGCATTACAGTTCCAAAATGGGATGCATTTGCCTCTAATGATGTCCAATACCCAAGAAGATCAAACCTTACCATGGCTTCCTCTGACTTTTATTTTAATTTGAACTCGGGAACGATTTCATTCTGCATATTTTTAGATTGTTTTAGCACCCTATTTAATATTTTTAGTTTTTTTACCATCCTACTTCCCACTTGCCGATAACTACCCCACGATGTCGACGATAACTTCCCACTCGCCAATAACTTCCCCACTCG
Organism: Cichorium intybus; assembly: GCA_023525715.1. Classification (NCBI taxonomy): domain Eukaryota; kingdom Viridiplantae; phylum Streptophyta; class Magnoliopsida; order Asterales; family Asteraceae; genus Cichorium; species Cichorium intybus. The sequence continues at coordinate 29,543,675 of CM042013.1, read as the reverse complement.
CCGATAACTACCCCACGATGTCGACGATAACTTCCCACTCACCAATAACCTCCCACTCGCGGATAACTTCCTACTGGCCGATAATTTCCCCACTCGCCGATAACTTCCCACTCGCCGATAACTTCCCCACTGGACGATAATTTTCTCACTCGCCAATAATTTCCCCACGATGTCGACGATAACTTCCCACTCGTGGATAACTTCTCCACTCGTGGATAACTTACCATTCGCCAATAACTTCCCCACGATGTCGACGATAACTTCCACTCGCCGATAACTTCCCCACAATGTTGACTATAACTTCCCACTCGCCTATAACTTCCCCATGATGTCGACGATAACTTCCCACTCACGGATAACTTGCCCACTCGCCAATAACTTCCCCACGATGTCGACGATAACTTCCCACTCGCGGATAACTTCCCCACTCGCCGATAACTTCCCACTCGCCGATAACTTCCTCACTCGCAGATAACTTCCCACTTGCCGATAACTTCCCCACTAGACGATAATTTCCTCACTCGCCAATAACTTCCCCACGATGTCGACGATAACTTCCCACTCGTGGATAACTTCCCACTCGCCGATAACTTCCCCACGATGTCGACGATAACTTCCCACTCGTGGATTACTTCCCAACCCACAGATAACTTCCCACTCGCCGATAACTTCCCCACGATGTCGACGATAACTTCCCACTCGCGGATAACTTCCCCACTCGCAGATAACTTCCCGCTAGACGATAACTTCCCCACGATGTCGACGATAACTTCCCACTCGCGGATAACTTCCCCACTCTCGGATAACTTCCCCACTAGCTGAAAATTTCCCCACTCGCGGATAACTTCCCACTCGCCGATAACTTCCCGACTGGACAATAATTTCCTTACTCGCCGATAAGTTTCCCATGATGTCGCCGATAACTTCTCACTCGCTGATAACTTCCCCACGATGTCGCCGATAACTTCCCACTCACTGATAACTTCCCCACGATGTCGTCGATAACTTCCCACTTGCTAATAACTTCCCTACTCGCAGATAACTTACCACGATGTCGCCGATAACTTCCTACTCGCCGACAACTTCCCCACTTGCCGATAACTTCCCACTCGCCGATAACTTTCTCACTCGTGGCTAACTTCACACTCGCCGATAACTTCCCCACTATATGAAAAAAAAGTTTGTCAAATGGTCCATCTCTCGCAAAAAATTCCTACATTTGGGCAAAACGTTAAATAATTACTTAAATGGTCCAAATAAAATTTCAAAAAGATATAATGCTATATTAGAATAACTATTGGATGTACATTGTTATTTCTCACATTTAGCACCTGGGGTAAAGAAGCAACAATGTACTTTGATTTTTTTTTTTGTAATACAACATTGTAAATCTGTCAAAATAACATCATACTTAAAAAATGATATTTTCCAGAAACATATAGACTTTTGGGTTTACCATTAATAGCAACACACAATAGAAATAACAGTTTTTTATTGGGTAGATTCTTCAAAGTGTCGTGTCTTAATCATAAAATCTATCACTAACAATGTCCTAATAATAAAATTTGAAAGTATAGGGTTATAATTAGGTAGATTTTTCAAAGTTTTACAAATACTCTGGAAACCATTACCTTTCAGGGTAGTTTCCTGATTTGCCCTTTCCCCTTCATAGAAATTCATGCTGCTAAGATCCATCTCCATCCTTACAAGGCTATATTGGTAAATAACTTAAAAAGTTATTGGTTGAAAAGTTGTTCATAGGTCAAGATAAGGAACTATAACTCCTAAAAAAGCAGCCAATTGGCGATCTTTTCTTATAACATTTAGGTTTCAAAGATGAATTTGTAAGAACCTGCAATCAATTCAAAGATGAATCTTTAAGAACCTGCACAGAAGTTAATTGATCGATCAAAATCACCTCCATGAAGCATCACTTGACAAGAGGTTTAGGAGTCCATCCTCATTCAGTTCAAAAATAATGTTATTAGGCATACCTCATGCTAAACTAAACCCCTTCGTAATAATGCCCACTTTGAAATTTCAACTAAATCCATCAATTTATAGTTAAATCACTTCTGCAAATACAACAACAGAATCAGACCTGGATAGTATGTTGTTATTGGCAAAATAGAAAGATGAAGTACCTTGCTATATTTGAAAAAATCCATTTATCAGCCCTTGATTGCTTACTGTTCCATCTATGAAATCGTCCCTACGGACATAACTTGATGCATCCTAAACCAACCTATTCGACCACCAAAGACCCATCTATGTCTGCTACTGTTTTTGCTAAAAGTGTAATAAATTATTATTCTCGACTGAAAATTCAAAATCTATAGTACTATCGATTGAGAGTAGAGACGACTAAAATTATAATATGATAGTAGCGATTGGGATTGCATCAATTGAGGGTTGTTGACAACTGCTTCGGATTGCCCTTGGTGGTTACCAATTCAAAACTTTGACCAATTCTGATGGTTAATCGTTGGTGGAGGTGTGGTTGGTAGTTAAGAAAGTTGTGGGTAGTGGGTGAATGAAGTGGAGTTAGTGGCCGGCGGTAAGTCTAATGGTTAATAGTTGGTGGAGGTGTGGTTGGTAGTTAAGAAAGTTATGGGTAATAGGTGAATGAAGTGGAGGTAGTGGCCGGCGGTTTTATCACCCCACACATCTCTCTCCCTCTATAAATACCTCCTGAACTATCATTTATTGCTTTACTTGAGTTTAAGCGTATTGAAGTTTTGTTGTTTAAGCTGGTGTTGTGTTGAAGGTTTTACCATATCAAATTCTAAACGGGTACTTTCTTCTGCTTATCTATTGTTTCTTTTTTCATTTATTAACTTTATTATATATTATTTAACTTATAATATTATTTATTATTAGAAAAATTATACTATCGAAAATCTACTTACTTGTATCGGTAAATACACTATTTTCGTCAATGAACAAATGTGAATACGTTCGTCAATATTTTACTTTTTATTACCATTTTGCATTTAAAAGTTATATTGGAATGATATTATTTCTTTTAAGAAGATGTTTTATGTAATATTTGTCAATTGATAAATTATATCGCATAATCTGTTATTGAAAATAATTGTAGAACAATGGATGCTCATACATATGTTGATGCCTTTGCATCACTCTTATTCGTTCATGTGTGCTATCATATTGTACCCGTAAGAGTGCATTTCACTTGGATCGATGTAACATCTAACCGCATGTTTATATTCCTCCTTGATCAATATGCAAGTTTTAAAAGTTATTTGATTTTCTATACACCGTTAGAATTTGTTCTAACATTTGGATTAATAAAATATTATGTGGTCAAATAGAGAAATAAAATGGTAGCGGTTGTCCTTCCAAGATTGATGGGAGTATATAATGGACGTAATCTTGAGGGAATCTTTTCGTACTAAGTCATGTCCTAATAGAACCATCCTTTTATGAGTACCCGAGGTGTGAAGGGTATAGTGTTATTTGTGATGATTGGTTTATCTCTATCGGCGATAACAACAACCTCTTTCGGTTGCCAAATGGTGTCGGAAGATGGTTTCCGATATATTAGTTAGTGTCATCGATATGGAGTCTTTTGAATGATAGGACCATACGAAGAATGCTCATAGGTAAACCAAAAATATTTATTGTATTTATAAATTTTTAATCAAATATGATAAAAATACACTTATAAATGCAAAATTGGTAGTTACTTTAATGGTAATTGGTTCAGACATAACCATTTTTGAAATCGTTGCTGTTTTAAGCAACGTACTTTTTATAATATGTTTGTTTTAGCAACTTACTTTTGAAAAAAGTAGTGGATGGAAGCAGTAACTGATCCATGGTTTTCTGATTTTTTATTACGGGTTGGTGATGGAAATGAGGAAACAGTGGATGGGAGCTTCATCCGGATACCTGATAACATGGCCATTCCATACACAGGTGAAGGTAACTCACTCGATGCTTTAATTGATGCAGTATTTCTATCTTTGCAATCTAACGGGGATGATTTAAATTTTATCATTTCGAGAGCGATATTGTCAACAAAAAAAGGGTTGATGACATTAATAATAAACTTATCGAACGGTTTTTTGGAGATCAAAAATTTTACTATAGCTTCGATGAAGCTGAAGATGATAAGAATAACTTATATGCTGTAGAATTCTTGAACTCTCAAACTGTTAGTGGTCTGACCCCTCATTACCTTCGGTTAAAAGTTGATTGCCCAGTGATACTACTATAGAATATTGATCCCTCGAATGGATTATGCAATGGTACTAGGTTGATATGCAGAGCTTTCCAGCGAAATGTGATTGACGTAGAAATAGACGTTGGCCAACATGCCGACAAAAAAGTCTTTTTGCCATGAATTCCGTTATACACGTATGACGAAGACATGTTCCCATTCAAGCTGAAAAGAAAGCAATTTCCAATTCGTCTTAGTTTCTCTATGACGATCAATAAAGCTCAAAGACAAACAATTCCAAATGTTGGGGTATATTTACCAGAATCGGTCTTTTCACATGGCCAACTTTATGTGGCATTGTCCAGAGAAATATCTCGTGTCAATACAAAGGTATTAGTAAAGCGGGCCAAAAAATTCATTCATGATTGATGCTACACATCAAATGTGGTGTATAAAGAAGTCATATATGATGAATAATGTATAATCGAAATCTTAATCATTAACAAATATTACCATATGTATTTAATATAATGAATTGATGTTTCTTGCAGTGCATAACTATGTATTTGTTCGTCGAGCTTTATCTATCAATGTTCTAATTGAACAAATTTTGTGGATTGTCGTGGGTTATAATTTATACTGTTCAAAACAATACATATTTTCAAATGTATATTTTATTTTGATTCAAGTAAGAACATTTGTGTTCTTGGTACTATTAGTTTGGTTATGTGTATTTGTTTGTGTGCCCATGTGGCTATGTGTTAGTTTATTTTGTATTTATTGCATATGTGTGTAGATCAAGCAGAGTAGGATTACAGATTGAACACTCTAAATCGTAAACCTAACTCTACATAATAGACCTTAAACTTTACGTCGTAAACCATAAACCATAAACCATAAACGATAACCTATAAAGTTGAGCGTTAAAACGTAAACCCTAAACCGCAAACTACAAATGCTAAACCTAAACCGAACATCCTTAACACAAAATGACTAACCTAACCAACCTCGACAGCCCCTCCTCCCTCCCCCCCCCACTGCCGCCGCATCGCGAATATAACTTAGAGAGACCAAAATTATTTCGAAAAGAAAGCATTTATCGCAAACTATTTTTAAAAATGAAGATCTTCACTAAGTTGGCCACATGCTAGCAAAAGTCTGCAAATCGTAATAAAGCTCAGAAATTTATCTTGAAAAATGATGGTTTTTGTTTTTTATTAATATCATATTCTATGGATTTGACTGTTTGACTATTTTTGGCAGGTGAAGACTGTTTTTATAGATGGCCTGCCAACTTCATGGGCCGAGGGTCGAGCACAGGACCTACTAAACAAATATGGGGAAGTGGTGAAAATTGAGCTTGCCCGTAATATGTCTTCTGCAAGATGAAAAGATTATGGATTCATGACATTTGGAACACACGGTTTGTTTTAACATGTGCTAAAAGCATTAATAATGAGGAACTAGGAGATACCAATAACAAGGTTACTTTTGTAATTTATCGTCTGGTTTGTAGAATGTTTTTGGAAGGTGTGGAACCTGTCAAAAGAATTGGAATATGTTATGTACTTTCTAGAGAGACAAATGTATTTTATAATCATTATTATTTTAAGGATTAATTGCAAATATGCTAATACTAATTCGATGAACCAACTTCTTTTTCGAATGAAATGACCAAATAATACAGTTAATCGTCTACCCATTACCTCTCTCCCTCCCCACCGCCGCCGCATCGTGCGGGGCCGCTGCTATTATATATATATATATATATATATATATATATATATATATATATATATATATATATATATATATATATATATATATATATATATATATATATACACACACACACACATATACATACATACATACATACATACATACATACATACATACATACATACATACATACATACATACATACATACATACATACATACATACATATATATATATATATATATATATATATATATATATATATATATATATATATATATATATATATATATACAATTATAAATAAGTCTGTAAACGTACCGAATGTTCATTCGGCGGAAAGTTCGTTTATTTAATAAATGAACGAACATGAATACGGATTCTTGTTCGTTTAGTTAAACGAACGAACATTAACAATGATATCGTTTGTTCAAAAATCATTACTTAACGTTGGCTAGCACTAAAAAGGCCAGATAATTATTCGACAAGACACATCTCTTAACATTTTTTTACACTAATACGTTTTCATTTGAAACGCACTACATCATACAATACATAAGCTCTTTCCAGTTGCATTGCAAATACGTCTTGGTTTCCATGTAAACAAATTTTAAAAAGTTGCCATATCAAAAGTCTTATATGGGGCCAAAGGAAACCGAGTCCGCAACTTCCTTTCACATCGCTATTTAATTCAATTATTGTGAAATCAATGGGTGGAAGGAAGAATGGTGTTTCATTGCCGATGTTTCTCCTTTCCGTTCGAAGAAGACCAAGAGATTGAATATGAAACCAGAACTGAAACAAAATCGACTTCAACTCACACCTACTATACCGCTCCGTCGGATCTTAATCGCTCCATACCCGAATTTCATGGGAAGACGTCAGGATTCTCAAACTTGGCCAATAAATCAAACATTCTGAGGGTTTTCACAGTCGCTGAGCTCAAGGAAGCAACTAATAGCTTTGATAGTGATCGGAATATTGGAGAGGGGGGATTCGGAACCGTATACAGGGGTGTGATTAAGAGTTTCGAACATCCTTTTGACGAGATTCAGGTGGCTGTTAAGTACGCTAAAGGAGTAATGAAGGCAAGTTTGTCTCCTTTCCCTTTCCTCTCTTTATGGTCAAACTAAGCACAAAAGCCTTTATCTTTGCATATCTAGGTTCAGAAAATTTCCGTTAAAATGCAACATTGATGCCAAAGGCCATTAGGCCAAGCGGCACAAGGTGTAACATGTCTTCCAAGTGGTTTGGGTTCAATCCCCACCGGAAGCAAGGTGAAATAACTAACTAGGTGATCTAACATAGGAAGTAGAAAAAAGCCGTTCTAAAAAAAAAATGCAACATTGATTCATTCTACACGATAGAAGATTGATTTAGCACCCGAACGTTTTCCGATTTGTTGTTGTTATGGATCCATTTATGATAAAGATAATTATTTGTCTAAGTTTCATTGAAAATCTCGATTATGTTGCAACAGGGGCACAAAGAGTGGTTAACAGAGGTCAATGTTCTTGGGGTAGTTGAGCATCCGAACCTGGTCAAACTAGTTGGTTACTGTGCGGAAGAGGGTGAAAGAGGCATGCAACTGTTTTTAGTATACGAATACATGCCTAATGGAAGCCTAAGGGATCATCTATCTACAAGATCTGAAACACCTCTTTCATGGCCCATGAGACTGAAAGTGGCTCAAGATGCTGCTCGTGGCTTGGCATATCTACACGAAGAAATGGATTCTGAGGTATTTAAATGTTTCACGATATCAGAAAAATGATGAATAAAAAGTAGCTTGAAAATGTACATGCTTACAAAACCAGTAACATTGGTTTCTTGTAGATTATTTTCAGGGATTTTAAATCTTCGAACATCCTTTTAGACGATCAATGGAACGCCAAGCTTTCGGATTTTGGGGTGGCTCGATTAGGTCCTCAAGAAGGTCGCACTCATATCTCAACCATGGTAACATCCATGAAACTTGTCTTTAGACACTTATAATAGTTCACTTTTTATGATAAAGTTTCTAAATTTTCTGTGATATAATGTGATCAGTTTCAAGGAACAGTGTTATATGCGGCTCCAGAGTACATCGAATCAGGGTATCTTTCATCCAAGAGTGACGTATGGAGCTATGGAGTCTTTCTATACGAACTTATCACGGGTAGGCGCCCGTTGGATAAGAATCTACCTCGAGGCGAGCAGAAGCTTCTAGAATGGGTGGGACCCTACACAAACTCCAAAAATCTCCATCGTATTATCGATCCGAGACTTCAAGGAATGTGCTCAATGAAGTCGGTTCAGGGGTTGGTCAATATTGCCAATCTTTGCTTGCACAAACATCCGAGATCGAGGCCAAAGATGAGTGAGGTTTTAGAATTGGTTAATGCACTCATTGGGGTCCTATCACCAGCAACAAGTCCTATGCAACCTCCAATCCCGGTGAATAATATTACTAGCAAGGAAGTTATTACCAGTATCACCATGGATAAAAAGGCTCAAGATGACACGAAACATGAAGGAGAAAAAGTTTCCATTAATATCCAACTTACAGAACCGGCTAGTGTTTCTCCAGTACATGAATCGAAGCCCTTGAGATCTTGGTTTAGAAAGAAATGGTTTTGTGTATCGTAGCAATTTGTAAAAGACATTGATCTTCATGCTCCATGTTCGGTTGTATATTGGTCCTGAAATGCGCTGTGTATTGAGATTAAACCAAAAGCGCATTATGTGGATACATTCATTCATGAGATACTTTGCCAGGTCTTGGATGGACATCAAGATCAATCACTACATATTTTTGTTGCATATTAATCATTAATGGGGCATCTTCAAATATTTATTCATCTAAATTTAGGATGTTACAATTGCAATAAGCTTGATTCTTCTCTAAACGATACCAAATCCATTATACAAATCTAACAACATTTGTTGCTCTGCATCAATGACATGATCATGCCACGGCTAAGGAGAACATTGCACGGTTTGGGAAGCATTGTGCACAATTGTGCTAAAGTACAATGGCCACTTTGCACTAATCATGTAGCAACAAGTCCTTTGAAAATCTCCTCTAGAGCTGCCACCATGGCTCTTATTGTATCAGGAAGGTGCTGGCTGAGTGGCTGTGGCTCTCGGAGGTGGTCATGGTGATGGTGCCGTTGTCAATGGTGGTGTTGGTGGTTATGGACGGTCATCCTAATTAAACACGTTTAATCATCCAATAAGAACATCTTTCAAGATTGTGAAAAAAGTGGAATTACATTTTGCAAAACCCTAAACCGATTTTGCCTAGTGTATTAAATTTTGCGAGGTAATGTATAGATAAAATTAGACTAAGCCAGCAGTTTGGCTAAGTATAGTAATATCATCATACATGCCTAACATGTAATTTAATTATTTTAATCTATGAAAATGATGAAAAAAACATAGAAATATGACATCTGCAAAAAGCTAGACCTATTTTGAGAAGAGAAAATCTCATAAAAAATGTAACTAATAACATCAAATCTGCTTATTAAGTCATTAAAATTCTAATTGCATTCAATTGATCATCAAACTTTTTAGTTTTGATCGATTATTAAGACTTATGAAAGATGACGTGTTACCAACTATCGATTTCACTGATTTTGAGACATGTGTGAAATGCCTTAAACGAAACATGGCAAAGGGAAATAAAATAGGTGCCAATGTTGGAACTCATACACACCAACACTTATGGACCTTTATGTTAAGAGGATGACATATCCTGTAGAGGAGTCATAAGCAACAACTAACGACGACCTCAATAATGATGGCAAAATATGTTGGAGTATATAGTGCAACTCGGCATATGATGTTGTTGAGAGATTTTATTGGTCGGCTTAAAGTTGCGAACTCCATTTCAAGACCGTTGAAAATTTACTACGAGAATTATGTTGTCGTTAGCTTTCGAACAACAATAGTTCGAGTGGAGCGGGATTATATCTTGATACAAAGTTCTTGTTCGTACGAGACCAAGTAGAGGAAAACTATATTTGTATCGAGTACATTAGCACTCATGATATACTTGTGGATCCGATGACGAAAGATCTACCACCTAATGTTTACCAAGAGCGTGTAGCGAAGATTTGTTTTAATAGAGACCTTATTGACAATTAATGTAATTATAAGTTTCCTCAAATATCTTAGTTGCTTGTCTATACTAATGTATGATGCACTTATTGATATGTAGACAGACAAACCTTAAGATGTTTACCACATTATGTTTATTTTTATCATTTATGTATAATGATATTCTGAAGTTTATTCTTTTACCATTGTATGAATTGTCAGGGTCCCATATCTTTTAATATATGAGTGGTCCTACTTTTCAGATGTGGTAGAAGTATAAGGGAGCAGAACACATACTTTGGCCAACCTAACCACGAATTATCTAGTGGTCACTAGACTAAGCGATAGAATGTTTAATTATACCAAACTTAATGTGTCCTTATGACCATTTAACATCCTGTTCTTCAATTTATGATAAATAAATGTATACATGTAATTAATTATATGTGTATATATACGTATTTTGTATTATTTGACGCAAATAATATGAAGGGGTACTATTTGTGGTAATGTCTTTTGAGACTCTATAAACATAGAAAATTGAATTAAGAATGTAGTTTTTCACTTTGACAAAAACTCACGTATCCCTTTTGTCTTTATATGACTCAAACACCATTAATTCTGACATTTATCAATCGTCATTGGTCATCAAAATCCATCAATTACCCGTCCTTTAAGGGATTACAATCGGTGATAATTTCTGTGTTACGATGGCAATTAACCCAAGAAAGGCGAGGCCGGCGGTTAAAGTCAAAGTAGCTCCCAAATGGCATCAAGATTATGTTATGGGCAAGAAGTAGATAAGGATAAAACTTTGCATTAGTTTTGAATTAGTTTGAATTTTAGTAGGATAATGACCTTTTTAATTGTTTAGAGATTAAACTTAGTCTGATACAAGTGTGAACTCCCGCACGTTTTACCTTTGTATTAGAACTAAAGTGTGAACCCATTGACATACTTATTATTTCCATTATACTAAAATGTAAATGTGACACTAAAATCACCAACAATCTTCCCGCATCTTAGTGTAATCATGAAATAATATAAACATGAACACAAAATAAACAAAATTTGTGCATAAATGAAAAGTCGTAACAATTGGATTTTCAAGTTAGTATATTACAGATTCCAAATATTCGACAATCGGTGTGTCCCAATGATGGAACCCATCAACCCATTTGAACACCTTACGATAATAAAAAACATGATACTATTATTAAGCCGAGTGTCCTAATCCATTATTGATCAAGTCCTAAGCTTTTTGAAGTACGACTAGACTTCACGATCGTATATGTAATTCCTTTATTCATGTATCTGCTTACATTTTATCACAGGAATTATTAAGAAGTAAATTCTCCTAGCTAACTACAGGTCCAAACACACTAATCTAGGGATGTTTTAGACAATGTGTGTTCTAAACTTCTAATCCAAACTTGTGAGCTTTCCTCATTGAATTCAGCCTCTCATATTATATCATAGGGGAATTGGATGTCTCACAAATAAGGATTTATACAGACTTTAATTCTATCCCTATTACTGACTTGTGAACTAAGTCTCGAGCTAAACTTTTGGTAAGATGGTCAACCAAATTTTGTTTCGATCTCACAAATTCCACCGAAATTACACCATTCATGATTAACCCTTTAATCATACTATGTCTAACACCTAAGTATCTATTCTTGACATTGTAACTTGGCTATATGATTTAGCTAATGTGGCGACACCATCACAATGGATAGATATTGGTGTTATCGACTTTTTCCACAATGAAATCTCATAAATCAAATCTTTTAGACATTCCGCTTCTTTACTGGCTGCAGATAACGCAACAAACTCAGATTCCATTGTTTAGTTTGTTATGCAAGTTTGCTTTTTGGATGCCAAAGAGGTTTCAACTTCCCTAAGCAAGAATACCAAACGACTCATAAAAGAATGATCTTCTACATTGGATATCTAACTTGTATTAAAATATCCTTCTAAAACCGAAGGGTACTCAAGGTAACACAAACCATAGTCCATGGTTCCTTTCAAATACTTGAACACTCTTCGAATCAAATCTTTTAGCCAGGGGCTTTGCCCCTTGGACCCCACTAGGGGCCCTGCCCGTAGGACCCCGCAAGGGGTGCATCCCCCCTTAACACATGTTATTTGGTCATACTGGTATCAACTTAGTCTAATACAAGGGTCAAGTCCCACTCCTTTTAACTTATAAGAACTAAAATGTGAACCCATTGACATACTTATTATTTCCATTATACTAAAATGTAAAGGCGATACCAAAATCACCAAACTATGTTGTAGTTCCATCACTAATATGATGATGACTGTTTTGTATCAACTTAGTCAGATACAATGGTGCAGTCCCGCACCTTTTAACTTACATTAGAACTAAAATTGGTGCGGTCTCGCACCTCTTAACTTATATTAGAACTAAAATGTGAACCCATTGACATACTTATTATTTCCATTATACTAAAATGTAAAGGCGATACCAAAATCACCAACAAACTATGTTGTAGTTCCATCACTAATATGTTGATGACAGTTTTGTATCAACTTAGTCCGATACAAGGATGCAGTCCCGCACCTCTTAACTTATATTAAAACTAAAATGTGAACCCATTGACATACTTATTATTTCCATTATACTAAAATGTAAATGTGATACCAAAATCACCAACAAACTATGTTGTAGTTCCATCACTAATATGATGATGACAGTTTTGTTTTGTAGATCCATTGCTGATTTTTGCATCAGCAACAAAACTTTGTGTCACTAAGCGTCATACCTATTGTCATTTATTTTAGTACATTGTTAATTAGCAATGGTCCATTTGGTGTCAATTTGATGCTAGTCTGTATTCAAAATTCATAAATGAAATTGAAATTATACATCAAAACATTAATATTCAACTACCAAAAAGCAATATTCATTTTCAATTTCAATGTATCGATATCAAATCACAAAATTAAAAATAGTATGTGATTTCCTACAACGAACTTTCATTTTTCTTTAAGCATCTTTGTGATTTCTTATATTTTAGCCTCAATTTCTTAACATTCGGTCTTAAGTTCTTCACGTTTTCCCTATATTCCTTTGGTTCTTCCTTCATCTCTTCACGAATACTCTCAATTATAATCGGCAAATATGAAAACAAAACTTTAACAAATAATAGATATACAATTTTTAAAATAAGGCGGATTTTCAGAAGTCACTATATTTTATGTTTTTTCTCGATTTTGACATCATGTCAAGTCATCATGTCATGTAATCGCCACGTTAGAAAAAACTGACACGTTATCATGCCACGTCAGTAGATAACCTGCTTGACCGATTAAATAATCAAAATTGAAACAAATTTGAAAACTTGGTGACTTTTTTAGCAGTTTTCCTTTTCCTGAAATTAAAAAACACAACGTCAAAATCGAAATTTTGTGTTAACTTAGTGATTTTTTAACTGTTTTCCTTTTCCCGAATTCAAATAACGATATATATATATATATATATATATATATATATATATATATATATATATATATATATATATATATATATATATATATATATATATATATATATATATATATATATATAAACCATCTCCTGATGGCCGAGTTGGTAGCTTTCCCACCTTTCCATAGGAGAGGTCAAGGGTTCGACTCTCACCGGTTTCAATTAGGGATGGCCACCGGTACACCCAAAGGGTGGGTTGCCTGGCACATGAGTTTACCGGGTGTTCATGTTGCCCCGAGGTTGGGTCAGTCGGGTCGTCCAAAGGACGGGTCGGGTGGCTTCCTCGATTATCAAATATATATATATATATATATATATATATATATATATATATATATATATATATATATATATATATATATATATATATATATATATATATATATATATATAGTTTTATACTATTATTTAAATAACATATATCTCTTTAAGATTTTTTATCCTTATAAATTTTCATTTGGAACGCACTAAATCATATATAAGACCAACCGGAGCCGATACCACACAATACCACACAGGGTGCGGTGTCCGAGCCGACAACCCAAGCCCGCGCGGGTATACCGTCCCAGTTGGATGGTTGACTGCGGTGAAGCTAGAGGAATGGGGTTGTGATCCCATACGATGATCTTGGTCAAATGTTTCAGTTTGGCCCCCAAAGTTTGTTGAGGTTTGCAAACCCCCCCCCCCCCAACAACTCCATGTGTAACAGCTAAAAAAACAATATTTTTTTTTTAGTTTTATCCAACTGTATATACTATTTATTTACACAAATAAAACCACACTTCTATATACTATTTTACATCCAATTCTCTTAAAAACAATTTCAAAAAAAAGTCGTCTCAAGATTCAAAACAATCAAACACCACCATCGAATCGAAACCGCCAAAAAGTTTTCGGTTTCGATCAATACTGCACACCCAATGTTTACCGTCCACAAATGGACCAACTGATTTACTCATCCAACGTTTTCCCATATCAAATGTCGGGTTACCCGCAAATGCAACCGCAAAATTTATGCCATAATTTTCAACCATTTCCCGACACACCAACCCAACAATTCCAAAACTCAATACCCGATTCCGTTCCCGACACACAAGATTCACCGGAATAAGTGCCGGAGACCCAACCGGAAGCCCAACCCTCGGTTCAAAGGAGAGGAAAGCGCAGAGACACCAATGGACAACCGAAGAAGAAATTGTGTAAGCTCATTCGTGGATTGACGTTTCTGAGGATGCGGCTGCCGGAAACGCCCAAGTGGCTGAGCACTTTTGGATGCGGATACATGAGCGCTTTCACCAAGAGTTACGCCGCGAGCCTTACCGTTCCAAAGACTCGTTGACAACAAAATACCGCGATATAAACTGTGCGATAATGAAGTTTAACGGATTGTTCCACAATTTACGAACGCATCGGAAGAGCGGCCAAACGGAGTAACATGTTTTCGAGGAATCGCTAAAAATTTACAAGTCCGACAATAATGCAACGTCTTTCCAATACGTTGAGTTTTGGCGGGTTGTTGAAAAATGAAAAAAATGACATGATTCAAACGCTGAAAACGACGTTCCGTCAAGAAAGCGTTCGAAAACTTCTGAATCAAGCCACCACATTACCTCCTCGGACGCACGTATCAACATCGATTTAAACGATGACCTCGAAGAAGACCCCCTCGAATTTCCGAATTCCGCCGACCGATGGGACGAGATGCCGCTAAAAGAAAAGGAAAACCGAGTTCGTCGAGTGCGGGATGTGGGTCGGAAAGTAGCGAAGACGTGACATTTATGCGGTTGGAATTTGAATGCTACAATTTAAGTGCCTTCGAGCGGATTGAGTTGGACAGAAAAGCGTTGGAAGACAAACAACGAGCCCAGGAAGAACGTATCCAATTCTACAAAGAACGTCAACGAGTCCGTGAAGAAAAACAACGTTTAAAAGATATCAAGTTTTTGACGTCGAATCCGGAGGAGGGTCTCGAGGGGCAACAACTCGAAATGATTTTAAAATTAAAAGCGGATATCATGGCAAAATATCGCTCGTAGGTTGTCGTTTATTTTTTTAAGTTTTTCATTTATCGTTCTAGTTGCTTTTTTTTTTTAATTTGTAGGTTGTGGGTTTATTTGTCGTTTTTAATTTTACGTTTGTCTTTTGATTTTACCGTTGTAACTTTTATTTATTAATTAATGAAATGCTTTATTTTTAAAAAATATAGAATTTGAAGTTGGGTTTTATTTTTTATTTATTTAATTAAAAAATGAATAGTAGTGAGGAGATATCATTTCCTAGAAATGTGTTAGAGGTTAGTGACACGAACACAACACAAACACGGATTCCAATTTCGATTTCGTCCAAATTTTGTTTCGTATAATATTGTGATGCCTTTTGCCACCCCTATTTCTAAGAATAGCTTTCCACTTTCTTCGTAATATCGTCTTGGTTTCCATGTTGACGAAATTTAAGAAGTTGCCATAGTCAAAAGTCATATATGGGGCCAAAGGAAATTGAGTCCCCAACTTCCTTTCACTTTGCTATTAAATTCAATTGTTTAGAAGTCCATGTGTTGTAGGAAGAATGGTGTTTCATTGCCGATGTTTCTCCTTTCCGTTCGAAGAAATTGAACATGAAACCAGAACTGAAACAAAATCGACTTCAACTCACACCTACTATACCGCTCCATCGGATCTTAATCGCTCCATAAACTCGGCCAAGAAACCAAACAATCTGAGGGTTTTTACTGTCGCTGAGCTCAAGGAAGCAACTAATAACTTTGATAAAGATCGGAATATTGGAGAGGGGGGATTCGGAAACGTATACAGGGGTGTGATTAAGAGTTTGGAACATCCTTTTGACGAGATTCAGGTGGCTGTGAAGTACGCCAAAGGAGTAATGAAGGCAAGTTTGTCTCCTTGCCCTTTCCTAGGTTCATGTTCGTATTTCTAGGTTCAAATGAATCTCTCTTTAAATGCAAAACTGATTCATTTTACACTACAGAAAATTGATTTAGCACCCGAATGGTTTCCAGTTTGTTGTTATTATGGATCCATTCATAATAAATCTCATTATTTGTTCGATTAAGTTGCAACAGGGGCACAGAGAGTGGTTAACAGAGGTCAATATTCTTGGGGTAGTTGAGCATCCGAACCTTGTCAAACTAGTTGGTTACTGTGCGGAAGACAGTGAAAGAGGCATGCAACTGTTTTTAGTATACGAATACATGCCTAATAGAAACCTGAGAGATCATCTACCTAGAAGATCCAGAAGACCTCTCTCATGGACCAGGAGACTGAAAGTGGCTCAAGATGCTGCTCGTGGCTTGGCATATCTACATGAAGAAACGGCTTCCGAGGTATTTAAATGTTTCACGATATCAAAAAAATGAAATGAAAACTAAGAAGTAGTTTGAAAAAGCACATGCTTACAAAACTGGTAACATTGGTTTCTTGTAGATTATTTTCAGGGATTTCAAATCTTCCAACATCCTTTTAGACGATCAATGGAACGCCAAGATTTTGGATTTCGGGGTCGATTAGGTCCTCAAGAAGGTCGCACTCATATCTCAACCATGGTAACATCCATGAAACTTGTCTTTTGACACTCTGCTACGCATCCACCTTAGGCACGTAACTTAGATAAGGGTAATAGAGGAAAATCAGTAAATAAAGAGCATTTTAGTAGTTAAGGGGTAATTTAGGTATTTTTTTGTAATATAGTTTGTTATGCCAGAATATTATATGAGGGTAGTGGAGGAGGCCAGTTGCATCATCCTTTTTGTGAAATCTGGACTTGGTTCCTTTTGGAGAGGCTAGGCTCTCGAATCTCAAGCAATCATTCGGGTTTTTTTGTAATCTTTTGGTTATAGTTGAGTTGTTTTAATCAATTCAGTGAGTTAGTTCTTTCTGTTTTGTTTTTTATTTCAATTTCTAAGTCAGTTCATAGCACACTCACAATAGTTCACTTTTCATGATAAAATAAAGTTTCTAAATTTTCTGTGATATAATGTCATTAGTTTCAAGGAACCGTGTTATATGCGGCTCCGGAATACATTGAATCAGGGCATCTTTCATCCAAGAGCGACGTATGGAGCTATGGGGTCTTCCTATATGAACTCATCACAGGTAGGAAGCCATTGGATATGAATCGCCCTCAAAACGAGCAGAAGCTTCTAGAATGGGTGAGACCCTACGTAAAGTCCAAAAATCTCGAGCCCTATCATCGATCCCAGACTTGAAGGAATGTGCTCAATGAAGTCGGTACAGGGTTTGGTCAATATTGCCAATCTTTGCTTGAACGTAGAACCGAGATCGAGGCCGAAGATGAGTGAGGTCTTAGAATTGGTTAACGCGCTCATTGGGGATCTAGAGGTTATTACGAGTATCACCATGTATAAAAAGACTCAAGAGGACACGAAACATGAAAGAGAAAAAGTTTCCATTAATGTCCAAGTTACAGAGCCTGGTAATGTTCCTCCAATACATCAATCGAAGCCCTTGAGATCTTTGTTTAGAAAGAAGTGGTGTTGTGTATCGTAGCAATTAGCAAAAGACATTGATCTTCATGCTCCATTATGTGGATATATACATTCATTCAGCTCACATACATCGACCATGAGATACTTCGTACGTCTTGCATGTTAGCGTATATAGTGTATACCATCCGTATAGTTAGACCAGGGCCCAGCCCACACTATATGTTGTATTTGTATTTATATTACAATTTTCCGTTAGTACGGGAGCTTCGTCAACCAACTTAACAATTGTGAAAGTTGTAGCAACAAAATGAAACATGGCGATTTTGCGACATGGTAGAAGCGGGGTATCATAGACGGAAGATTCCATTGAAATTTCATCGTAACCAATAAGAACGAAAGATCGGCTACGAAAATAAATTGCCAGTAAAAGCTTCGTCGATGATTTTTCACGACTGAATTAGCGAGGTAGCTTTAAACTACCGATGTTTTAGGGACGGATTTTTGTGTCACAAAAAGATCCTTAAACTTGTGAACTCTGTTGGAGATGCATGTATAGAACTGGGGAAGGCTTATGAAATCACAGATTGGTTCAAGAATCATGTAGACACTGTCTGAATTTGATATTTTGATCCCATGTCTCGGTTTCACAAAATTCAAATTATTAGGATAATTCTTGAAGAATGAAACTTGTAATAAGGCACAATTGCAAGTTCACGATTTAGATGGTTAGAGAGAATTCATATTCTTCTGTATGTTCTGTATGTCAAACTGAATGTTAAACTGATCATTTTGAACAGTTATGTCAAACTGAATGTTAAACTGATCATTTTGAACCAGAAAATTGAATCCAAGAAAGTAGGAACAGTTATAGCGACAGCTAGAGGTTGATCATCAGCGTTAACCTGCCCATCAGTGTCAGCGTCAGCGAATTCTCCATCAGGGAACCCCACTAAGGGCTCTACCCCTAGGACCCGACAAGGGGACACAACCCTTTTGATCCCTGTTATTTGGCCATACATGTATCAACTTAGTTTGATACAAGTGTGATCTCCCGCACCTCTTACCTTTGTATTAAAACTAAAGTGTTAACCCATTGACATACTTATTATTTCCATTATACTAAAATATAAATGTGACACTAAAATCACCAACAATCTTCCCCCATATTAGTGTAATCATGAAACAATATAAACAAGAACACAAATTAAACAAAATTTGTGCATGAATGAAAATGTCGTAACGATTGGATTTTCAAGTTAGTATATTACAAATTCCAAATATTCAACAATCGGGGTGTCCCAATGATAGAACCCATCTACCCATTTGAACACCTAAAGATCATATACACACAAATTCAAATAACCATCTAAATAAAAAACATGACCCTATTATTAAGCCGAGTGTCCCAATCCATTCTTGATCAAGTCCTAAGCTTTTTGAAGTACGACTAGACTTCAAGATCCTATAGGTAATTCCTTTATTCATGTATCTGCTTACATTTTATCAAATGAATTATTAAGAAGTAAATTCTCCTAGCTAACTACCCGACCAAACACACTAATCTTGGGATGTTTTAGACAATGTGTGTTCCAATCCAAACTTGTGAGCTTTCCTCGTTGAATTCAGCCTCTAACATTATATCATAGGGGAATTGGGTGTCTCACCAATAAGGGTTTATACAAACTTTAATCCTATCCCTATTAGTGACTTGTGCACTAAGTCTCGAGCTAAACTTTTGGTAAGATGGTCAACCAAATTTTGTTCCGATCTTACAAACTCCACCGAAATTACACCATTCATGATTAACCTTCTAATCATACTATGTCTAACACATAAGTATCTAGTCTTAACATTGTAAACTTGGCTATATGATTTAGCTAATGTGGCGACACCATCACGATGGATAGATATTGGTGTTATCGGCTTTTTCCACAATGAAATCTCATAAATCAAATCTTTTAGACATTCTGCTTCTTTACTGGATGCATATAACGCAACAAATTCAGATTCCATTATTTAGTTTGTTATGCAAGTTTGCTTTTTGGATGCCAAAGAGACTGCAGCTCCCCAAGCAAGAATACACAGCCACTCGTAGAAGAATGATCTTCTACATTGGATATCCAACTTATATTAAAATATCATTCTAAAACCGAAGGGTACCCAAGATAACACTAACAATAATTCATGGTTCCTTACAAATACTTGAATACTATTTGAATCAAATCTTTTAGCCAGAGGCTTTTCCCCTTGGATCCTACTAGGGGCCTTGCCCCTAGGAGTCCGCAAGGGGGTGCAGCCCCCCTTAACTCATGCTATTTGGTCGTACTGGTATCAACTTAGTCTGATAAAAATGTGCACTTATGTAGCTCCTAACTTATATTATAACTAAAGTGTGAACCTATTGACATACTTATTATTTCCATTATACTAAAATGTAAATACGACACTAAAATCACCAACAAACTATGTTGTAGTTCCATCACTAATATGATGATGACAGTTTCGTAGATCCATTGCTGATTTTGCATTAGCAACAAAACTTTGTGTCACTACGACTCATCCCTATTGTCATTTATTTTAGTACATTGTTAATTAGCACTGGCCCATTTGGTGTCAATTTGTTGCTAGTCTGTATTCAAAATTCATAAATGAAATTAAACTAGTGGGAGCCCGTGCTCCGCACGGGTTCGGAATTGCTGGAGCACGGGTCCGGATAAATACTAAAGACATAAGCGTACTCTGCCGTGTGTTAGCAACTGTTGATGTGAAAATAATCTCACCCTTGTCTTTTTTCCTGAATGTCAAAATCGGGGGCTCCTTGTTTAACTTGTAATTATATATATAAATCGAAACTAAGGTTAAAACAGCATACAATGAGATGTCACATTTATTTTTTTTTTTAAATCAGAAAAGACAATTATCACAAAAGTACGTTGCTATTTCTCGCATTCAACCCTAAAGAAAACAAATAAACCTACACACCTTAACACCAAGTTTTTGACAAAAACTTTCTGCAAGAAGAAGAGAATATGCAGACTGCTTATCCGCCCCCGATGGATCTACAATAACCAATAAAATTAGTCTAAAGGAAAGTGTTAAATGGAAGCAATGGGAACGTACTTTCATTCGTTTGTTTATTATAGCATCCTACTTTCATTTCTTCCTATTACAAGACTATAACCAATTTTAAGGTGGATTTTTGAAAGTAGGATGCTGTAAATGAAAGTAGAATGCTATAATAAACAAAAGAATGAAAGTATATTGCCATTTCTTTGAAAAAAACTCATAATACCTTCAAGCAACCAAAATGTCAATGGGACATACCTCTAAATTTCAAACAAAAACCTTATCAGCAAGAGTCGAGACAATAAAGTGGAGTATGTTGGGCTAATGAAGCCTTCTTCCACAGCTTTGTTAATGAAAGAAAGTAGTAAATTGTAGTACCCCATCCACATTCAACCTACAATATTTTCAATATTAAAATTAGTTTCTTTTCAAGGGTATGAATTAGAATAGTATTATAATTGGTAAAAGGGAAATTTACAGAATTTATAGGATTATCACGAATTCCAAGTTACACCTGACTTGTCACTTCAAGATGCTCCTCGAGAGTTTCATACCAACCTAGACTCATACAAAACAATATACATACAAATAATACACTCAAAAGAAAAACCAAACTTATCCTAAAACACAATAGATTTTCTATCAATTAACTCCTTGGTTAAAGGTTTTACATTGTTTCATTCACAAGAAGATATACAAATTCAAGAGCTCTTTTACGAATTGAAGCATCTAAATCTTGAAAAAAGAAGAAATATTTGCCAATTACAAACATGCAACAAATAAGTACTCTAATTATAAGTGAAAAATTAATTACCTTTACACATTCTAAGATTGTTGCACAGTGTGTTTGAACTGCTTGATCTTCTACTGAAACTGCTTTCATCAGCATGTTCAATGCCACATATCTGCCATATAAAGTATTAAATCTGAATTTTACACTACAAAAATCACTAATAACTCTCATGATATTGATGTCAGAGTTAGATAAGAATCATCCCAATATATTAATTGCAAGAACACGTAAAATTCTTGACAGTAATCATATTAACAAACATCACGAAGAAACCATTAGAACACAACTTTCTAAAGTAGATTCCAATAAATCTTCGATTGAGATAATTGCATAGCTCATTCGGAATTGGTGCATTTATCACTTAAATCAAACCGTTTCGGTGTGAAGATTTTCGTGTTGACTTAAAGACCATAATATGTTTTGAACCCAGTTGACGAAATCCATGTTAGGAAAACCAGGGAAATTTTCATCATTAAATTTTGAATCTTTTAAAGTTTCAAGATTTTGCCCACCAATCCGGAATAACTCAACAGCAGCCTTCTGTGGGTTTAAATTCAGTTTATTTTTCACAAATTCACTTTAAATTCTTACATGGAAGACGAACGATACGATAAAAGGAGAAAAACTTTTGTAGAAAAGCATCACAGTGGAAACCTACATATAGAAAACATGTATAATATGGAGTAGTATGCATACATGTACAAAAACCCATTTCTTTCCTTAACCAAGAATAGGGAAAGCAAACCACAGATCTCTTTAAGGAATGTCATCCAACGGTTGGTGGGCAATCGTTAAAATTTTGGACTTTACACACATTCTTAGTAGATAATAGTGGTAAATCAAAGAATACTTAGAGAAGAGAATGTGTATTGAAGAGATAAAGTAATGTACCTCAATGATATGACTGCAATGAGTACTGCAAAAAGTGCTTCTAGTTTCCGTACACCGTAGTTTTCGAGAAATAAGAAGATGAAACTGCATTTAAAGGTTAAAAGAGAAAAAAGGAATTAATGAAATTGATGAAATCAAATTGCGACAAATCTTGCTTCTCTTTCAGGACTACACCCAGACACGAAAAAAGGCATACATGCAAACAGACAGACAGAAGTCGACAAACTAAAGAAAATCCATCGAATGAATCGGATATAAACAATCGTATCACGATTAAAATAATATAGATCTAATTTTAAGCAATACCCAAAACGGACAAACCCAAGTCAGATTTTGGAAGGAATTTCATTTTTGATATAACAGTTCGATTTTTTTATTTTTAGGGTTCAAGATCAGATGATCAATAGATTAAACATTAAACTATTCAAATATGTTTTAAAAAATGAAAATTTATACTGTAACTACTAACAAAAGGGAAGAATATTGGAGTAAAGTTTACCAATCGAAGGAGGTGATGAGGACACCGGCCCAAAGGGGTAAAAACTCAATTGTCAAAATTTTGAGAGCAATAGTACTTCCGATGACTTCCTGAATATTGGCTCCAAGTGGGGGATGGAATAGGGTTTGATCCAACTTTCTATGAGACATTTCATCGAGCACTTTGGGTGCATGTTCTGTAAACCCATTATTAGCCACCGTTTTTACAGTCATTACACAGAAATTCGGATGGATGTGCAAAAATTATACGAAAATAGTATAATACTTCACCTTGGTTTTAAAGGACAAACAATGAAGAGAGAATGATGCGATAGCCGTGATTGATTTTGTGGTGCGATGATCCCGTCGATGTGCTCTCTGTCTCCAACTTTGTTCGGTTAACCGACAAAAGGGATACGAAATCCGGATCAAAAAGATAAAGATATAGAAATCCTTCTGTAGATCCCAGTCGGCACAAACACGCTGAATCCAGGAAGAATCAATTGGGGAAGATGCGTGAGAGTGGAGAGGAAGTAAGGAAGCGGTGGACTAAATCCCAAAAAACGGTGAAGGTTGTAGATCCGACTCAAGCAAAACGGATCCATATAACCCGGAAGAAGATCCGCGTGTAACGTTCCGGAAAAAAAACGTACACCACAAGCATGAAAATTACGCCAATTGATTAATAGATAAATTATATGTTTCTTCAAAACACTAATATTCAACTACCAAAAAGCAATATTAATTTTCAATTTCAACGTATCGATATCAAATCACAAAATTAAAAATAGTTTGTGATTTCCTACTTCTGTGGGTTTAAATTCAGTTTATTTTTCACAAATTCACTTTAAATTCTTACATGGAAGACGAACGATACGATAAAAGGAGAAAAACTTTTGTAGAAAAGCATCACAGTGGAAACCTACATATAGAAAACATGTATAATATGGAGTAGTATGCATACATGTACAAAAACCCATTTCTTTCCTTAACCAAGAATAGGGAAAGCAAACCACAGATCTCTTTAAGGAATGTCATCCAACGGTTGGTGGGCAATCGTTAAAATTTTGGACTTTACACACATTCTTAGTAGATAATAGTGGTAAATCAAAGAATACTTAGAGAAGAGAATGTGTATTGAAGAGATAAAGTAATGTACCTCAATGATATGACTGCAATGAGTACTGCAAAAAGTGCTTCTAGTTTCCGTACACCGTAGTTTTCGAGAAATAAGAAGATGAAACTTCATTTAAAGGTTAAAAGAGAAAAAAGGAATTAATGAAATTGATGAAATCAAATTGCGACAAATCTTGCTTCTCTTTCAGGACTACACCCAGACACGAAAAAAGGCATACATGCAAACAGACAGACAGAAGTCGACAAACTAAAGAAAATCCATCGAATGAATCGGATATAAACAATCGTATCACGATTAAAATAATATAGATCTAATTTTAAGCAATACCCAAAACGGACAAACCCAAGTCAGATTTTGGAAGGAATTTCATTTTTGATATAACAGTTCGATTTTTTTATTTTTAGGGTTCAAGATCAGATGATCAATAGATTAAACATTAAACTATTCAAATATGTTTTAAAAAATGAAAATTTATACTGTAACTACTAACAAAAGGGAAGAATATTGGAGTAAAGTTTACCAATCGAAGGAGGTGATGAGGACACCAGCCCAAAGGGGTAAAAACTCAATTGTCAAAATTTTGAGAGCAATAGTACTTCCGATGACTTCCTGAATATTGGCTCCAAGTGGGGGATGGAATAGGGTTTGATCCAACTTTCTATGAGACATTTCATCGAGCACTTTGGGTGCATGTTCTGTAAACCCATTATTAGCCACCGTTTTTACAGTCATTACACAGAAATTCGGATGGATGTGCAAAAATTATACGAAAATAGTATAATACTTCACCTTGGTTTTAAAGGACAAACAATGAAGAGAGAATGATGCGATAGCCGTGATTGATTTTGTGGTGCGATGATCCCGTCGATGTGCTCTCTGTCTCCAACTTTGTTCGGTTAACCGACAAAAGGGATACGAAATCCGGATCAAAAAGATAAAGATATAGAAATCCTTCTGTAGATCCCAGTCGGCACAAACACGCTGAATCCAGGAAGAATCAATTGGGGAAGATGCGTGAGAGTGGAGAGGAAGTAAGGAAGCGGTGGACTAAATCCCAAAAAACGGTGAAGGTTGTAGATCCGACTCAAGCAAAACGGATCCATATAACCCGGAAGAAGATCCGCGTGTAACGTTCCGGAAAAAAAACGTACACCACAAGCATGAAAATTACGCCAATTGATTAATAGATAAATTATATGTTTCTTCAAAACACTAATATTCAACTACCAAAAAGCAATATTAATTTTCAATTTCAACGTATCGATATCAAATCACAAAATTAAAAATAGTTTGTGATTTCCTACTTCTGTGGGTTTAAATTCAGTTTATTTTTCACAAATTCACTTTAAATTCTTACATGGAAGACGAACGATACGATAAAAGGAGAAAAACTTTTGTAGAAAAGCATCACAGTGGAAACCTACATATAGAAAACATGTATAATATGGAGTAGTATGCATACATGTACAAAAACCCATTTCTTTCCTTAACCAAGAATAGGGAAAGCAAACCACAGATCTCTTTAAGGAATGTCATCCAACGGTTGGTGGGCAATCGTTAAAATTTTGGACTTTACACACATTCTTAGTAGATAATAGTGGTAAATCAAAGAATACTTAGAGAAGAGAATGTGTATTGAAGAGATAAAGTAATGTACCTCAATGATATGACTGCAATGAGTACTGCAAAAAGTGCTTCTAGTTTCCGTACACCGTAGTTTTCGAGAAATAAGAAGATGAAACTTCATTTAAAGGTTAAAAGAGAAAAAAGGAATTAATGAAATTGATGAAATCAAATTGCGACAAATCTTGCTTCTCTTTCAGGACTACACCCAGACACGAAAAAAGGCATACATGCAAACAGACAGACAGAAGTCGACAAACTAAAGAAAATCCATCGAATGAATCGGATATAAACAATCGTATCACGATTAAAATAATATAGATCTAATTTTAAGCAATACCCAAAACGGACAAACCCAAGTCAGATTTTGGAAGGAATTTCATTTTTGATATAACAGTTCGATTTTTTTATTTTTAGGGTTCAAGATCAGATGATCAATAGATTAAACATTAAACTATTCAAATATGTTTTAAAAAATGAAAATTTATACTGTAACTACTAACAAAAGGGAAGAATATTGGAGTAAAGTTTACCAATCGAAGGAGGTGATGAGGACACCAGCCCAAAGGGGTAAAAACTCAATTGTCAAAATTTTGAGAGCAATAGTACTTCCGATGACTTCCTGAATATTGGCTCCAAGTGGGGGATGGAATAGGGTTTGATCCAACTTTCTATGAGACATTTCATCGAGCACTTTGGGTGCATGTTCTGTAAACCCATTATTAGCCACCGTTTTTACAGTCATTACACAGAAATTCGGATGGATGTGCAAAAATTATACGAAAATAGTATAATACTTCACCTTGGTTTTAAAGGACAAACAATGAAGAGAGAATGATGCGATAGCCGTGATTGATTTTGTGGTGCGATGATCCCGTCGATGTGCTCTCTGTCTCCAACTTTGTTCGGTTAACCGACAAAAGGGATACGAAATCCGGATCAAAAAGATAAAGATATAGAAATCCTTCTGTAGATCCCAGTCGGCACAAACACGCTGAATCCAGGAAGAATCAATTGGGGAAGATGCGTGAGAGTGGAGAGGAAGTAAGGAAGCGGTGGACTAAATCCCAAAAAACGGTGAAGGTTGTAGATCCGACTCAAGCAAAACGGATCCATATAACCCGGAAGAAGATCCGCGTGTAACGTTCCGGAAAAAAAACGTACACCACAAGCATGAAAATTATGCCAATTGATTAATAGATAAATTATATGTTTCTTCAAAACACTAATATTCAACTACCAAAAAGCAATATTAATTTTCAATTTCAACGTATCGATATCAAATCACAAAATTAAAAATAGTTTGTGATTTCCTACAACGAACTTTCATATTCTTTAAACATCTTTGTGATTTATTGCATTTTAGCCTCAATTTGTTAACATTCGGTCTTAACTTCTTCACGTTTTCCCTATATTTCTTCATTCGTCTCCTCACGATTACTCTCAATGATAACCGGCTAATATAACAAAACTTTAAACAAACTAGTGGGTGACCCGTGCAAAGCACGGGGTGAGGGGAGAAGGAACTCTTTTGTTTTCTAAACTGGTTGTTTCGCTCTTTGTTCTCTAGTTTGCTGTTACGAACCTCTTCATCTAAAGGAAAGCTGATAGCATAGACCACAAGAAACATTGATAATGCCTGCATGCATAAATAATAATTTCAGTTTAGTAGGAAAGAACAGAAATAAGTAAAAAGAGTAGGGGAAAACAATTTATTATGCAACGAATTTACCCTTTATGCACAAGTAAACCATTTTCATTTTTGGAAATACCAACAAAAATAGCAGAAAAATTATGTTTCAATTGAATATATACTTATGTAAGGTCTAATCGTTAGCAAACTGTTGGAAACGGTTTGATTGGTCGATAGTCTTTCGGATACTCAAATCAAGATAAAAATTACATCAAAAATCAAGCATACACAATCTTGTATAAAAACAAATTTATTAAACCGATTTTAGTAACTAATCACAATAAATACTTCCAAAGAAGGTAAGATAAGGCGACATGGATAAAAAACGAAAACTAACCATATGCTTATGAAATTATCATCATAAAAATAATATGAAACCCTAGGATTCTTGCGAATTTGGATATATTAAACCATACCTTTGGTTCATTATTTATTTTTAATTTAACAATAAATGTTAAAAGTACGTTGAAATAGCAGCTTATCACACTTCCATTTATCAAGAATTAGAAGAAACTTTTACTATGCTACATTAAAACTGAAACTAAACAAAACAGTTGTAATCCTACATCAAAAATTTCAAGACTTTTCGACGATTAAACAATTCCCATAATAGCAACTTAGAAATGCCAATGAGATACACTTTTACATACATTTTGTTGCGAAGTACGACAACAAATGGAACTCGTTTAGAGAGTAAGGTTCACAAATTTTAGACCCCAAATGCAATTTCAATTTTTTGACTTTAGAGAGTAAGGTTCACAAATTGTAAAGCCCAAATGGAACTCGTTTGGATTTTTGTAATATATTGGGATTGTGTATGTTATTTCTTGTAATATTAACTGGTTTTTGCTGTAATATAATATTTGGTGTGTAACATTAAAAATTTGACAATATTTTAGGAAAACGACCAAAACTGCCAAAAAATTTCAAATATATCAAAAGAACCAAAACTATAAAAAAAATTCATATATGTCAAAAGGACAAAAATTGTCAAAAAATTTCAAAACTGTCAAAAAATTTCATATATGTCAAAAGGACCAAAATTGTCAAATTTGTTAAAATCTGTCAAAATGACCAAAATTGTCAAAAAAATTCATATCTGTCCAAAAACTTTAAATCTGTCAAAAGGACCAAAACTGTGAAAAATTTCAAATCTGTCAAAAGTACCAAAACTGTCAACGTTAGTTTAAAGTACATTGCCATTACTGTAAAAAGGTCCAAAACTGTCGAAACTTTACAAATCTTTCAAACCGTCGAAATTTTTTTCCTGTTACACCAGTAAAAAATATGCTAACTTGATTATTTCTATGCTCTTATTTCAGTCTAAAAAAATGCAGGAATAATAGATAAAATGACCAAATAAATGCAGAAAAAATAGATAAAATGAGCAAATAAATGCGGAAAATATTAACGTACTTTTAATGCTTGAAAACCTAAATTTGCGAATCAATTTTGAACTTCATGCCCGTGTTTTGTTTTCATTATTCTTTCTTTAATTCCCCATTTTCTACAGATGATCAACAAAACCACTGCAAAACAGACCATAAACATTATCCGAGAAGAAAAGTTTAGCTTCTACTTTATAAATCATATCTCCTAAAGCTCTATAAAAATAATTCTGAAATGCTAGAAACAAAAAAACAATACGTTGGCAAGAAGGTTGCTTCAATATTAATATACAATATGAATGATAATACCAAAATATAAGGACATATTAAGACAAACAAAAGAACACTCTAGAACAGAATTAATATACAAAAACATACCTGCTGTGTCTTAAGTCTTTCATTTTCCTCTTCCAAACGTGTTTCCTTGCTCGTGATCGCGCAGCAGATTCCATGTTCTTAATCATTCTTTTTTGCCTCCTTTACACTGTCTTCTCGATCACATATCCAGATGCAACTCTTTTCCTGCCAGGTGTTTGTGTATTAGAAACAGTCCCCATCAATGGAGACATTGTCATCTGAGTTTCAGAATAACCCACCTCTATAGGAAGTGGTTGTTGAACTTGATGATGACCTGGCATAAACACATGTTGTGGCTGCTGAATTGGGGGGATTTGATATTGCATCCATGGTGCTTGTTGTGGACTGATATTTTGTTGGGGTAATGTGATTGGCTCGGGTCCCACATTCTTTTTCTCTTGTGAAGATTCAGTAACAATCCCTGCTTTAGACAAGGTCTCATTGATCAAATAATTGGGAGTTAGATTTTCTTTCTTAATCTCGTCCATGTTTTTATTTTCAAGAAACATGCAATTATCAAAAAAAATTCAGAACTAATTTCTTCTCTCTGTAGTAGTATATGACTACCAAATCTCATCCTTTTTATGCCTACTGCCCAATTCTGAAATTTTAATTAATTGCGCATAAGAACTAACTTCTCAAAAAAACCAAAACAAACTTATAAACTAAGAGTCAATTTCCAAAATAAAACATGGTAATTAGAAGCCTTAAACTTCCATGCAGATGACGATTGGGATAAGACTTCTTGATGAATATTTAGTTGCTTTTTTGAGTCAAAGTCAACTATAATAGTTTGATTAGAGTCCTCGACTTCCTTAAAAGGCCACCTAATTAGATGCCCTTCCTGTAGAAATGAAATCAATATTAGGAAAAGAAATGCAAACAAAGATTTATACACAATTGCTTAAAGAACATAAAAATTTTAGTGAATAAAGAACCTGTCAATTATGACTTATTCTATCTGATAGAAATTCATCATATGGTATAAACCTTCCTTTATAACTTTTTATAATTTACTTAGTTCGATTCTATTTATTTCGCAGCATTGAGCTTGCAAAATCCAGGCTCCTGTGGTTTGAAAGCAACCTGTGAGCATAAGTTAAATTGTTATGAAACTGAAAAGAAGTACAAAAGTTGTGCCAAACACATATTCCATTGCCGTCTGAACTTCATCATCATAAACAACTAATGAAAGTGCTACCTCAGCATTCCCTTTACCTACCTGAAAAACAAAAAAAAAAAGTTATCATGTGACAGAGGTATATTAAATGATACAAGTAGTTTTATAAAAGCAAAAAAATTGCCAATTTAGTAGCAGCAGTTTGGACTCTAGAAGGGACAGGATGGCTTTGAATTTTGTTCAAAGGAATAATAGTGACTCTAATTCTAAGATCACCGTTTTGAAGAAGTTGTTTTCCTGTATTTTCAGTGTCCACCACAACATTAAACAACTTCCTACCTGCACAAACCTCCAAGGCAGTCATAGTTGCCCTATATTTGACTTTTATAAGGTTTGCCACCATGCCTTTGACTTTTGACTGGTCAAAGTTCTTCACGGGGTCACGGTAAGAAAACTCAATGTTCCCCAACCGTGAAGAAATCATCTGTATTTCCTCTTCTATTTTGTGTACTGCTTCTAATTCCACCAGCACCTAAACCTAGGCTTACTGAAGAAGAAATTGTTGAGTTCTAATTACAGACATTAATCCAAAGGAAAGCGTGAAACAACCAAGCTTATGGATCTGAGTTGTGAAAACGAATATAAGCCGAAATTGAAGAAAATAAGTATACTCCAACCCTGATTTCTAGAGTTTATCGCAAAAATCAAATCGGTATCCCAAATTAGCGACATGTATATGCAATTGTAATTAGAAAGTAAAATGATTAAGGACTTACGGCTTATGAAATGGCGAGGGAAAATGGAGACGGAAAACGATGAACACAGGAACTATCTGATAGCAAAGATGAGTGTGAGATTCTTGAATTATAAAAAATAAACATTCTCGTTCGGCTCTTGGAATCACAGCGGGTGGTGGAGATGTAGGAGAGGACGGAGGCGATGGTGAAGAGTCGGCCTGTTAGAAGCTCCGACCCGCCACGGCAAGAGGTGGCGGAGAAGGAGGACTCGCACAGCCCATTGATTTGGGAGAATATTTTGGAAAAGGAAGTGAAAAAAAGGTTATCTAATGAAGTCGCAGCAACTGCAAACCAAAACACAGAACAATTAATTGCTCTATCTTTCGATCTCGAAGGTGTAGCAGTGGTGGTGGAGAATTTGGAGTCGGAGAGGATGAAGATGGAGCGGTGAGTGAATGAAGCGGTGGGAGAAGGATCTGGAAACGAACGACATATATAAAATCCGGATCCACAAGGATCCGAAAAACAATCAAACGGATCCACAAAGATCCGCGTGACACAAAAAAAAACCATCCAACAAAAAAAAAACGTACATCACAACCCAAAAAAGGACATGAATTAAACATATATTAGTGGGAGCCCGTGCTCCGCACGGGTTCAGAATCACTGGAGCACGGGTCCGGATAAATGATAAAGATAACTGCGTACTCTGCCGTATATTAGCAACTGTTGATGTGAAATTAATTCCGCCCTTGTCTCTTTTCCTGAATGTCAAAATCGGGGGCTCCTTGTTTAATCTGTAATTATATATATATATCGAAACTAAGGTTAAAACAGCATAGAATGAGATGTGACATTTATTTTTTTTAAAAATCAGAAACAACAATTATTTACGTGATGCGAAACCCTTCGAGTTCTTTTTCAATGAGACGTTTGTGTGTTATTGGCTTAATTGCATCCAGCACAATCAGAATACAGTTGCATGTTCTGGCATTGCGGATAACCTTAGACAGGAAAAAAGAATAATTTTAGGGTAGTTAATAAATATGTTAAATCATTACAAAAAGGAATTTTTAAAAGTAGGATGCTATACAAAGACGAATCAATGGAGGAATGATTTTAAAGAGCAAGTATTTAAATATTACTTGCCTTCCTCTACCCTTTCCATCTTTAGCACCTTCAATAACATCAGGAAGATCCAACAACTGCCAACAAAATAAAAGTAACAAATAAATATTAATAAATCAAGTATCACACATTTCAAACTACAACACAAACAATAGTACCTGAATTTTAGCCCCTCGATATGTGATAACATATGAAGCAACCTGGGAACAGCATAATAAAATTTTAAATTTTATACTTTTAAAGAAAAGTTTTAATGATTAAGAAACATTTTGGTACCTCTGAAAAAGTGCCGGTTAATGTATTTAAAAGAGTTGATTTTCCAACAGAAGGAAAGCCCACAAGACCAACTATTGCATGTCCACTTTTTGTACATCGTTGCTGCTCTCACGGTACAATCCTTTTCTCGACAAATATTACACACAGAAGTGCAGAAGTGCTGGTGCTAGCCCTAATTTTGAGAGTTTTCCAAATATAGCCTCGTAACGTTTTTCAAGCAACTTCCTAGCATTACCCTGCACAATATGATAATATCATCAATTAAAAAAAATAAAGAAATGTCATTAATTTTATTGACTTTTAATAGTGAAGGGACACCTACTGGTTGTGTAGTTGGTGGGGGCTGAGCCGCCTGCAGACCTGGCAGTGGTGAAACTCCGGCAGCTGGCGGCAGTTCAGTTGGCTCCGGATACCCTGACATGGTAACATTTAGAATTTAGAATTTAAAATTATTTGATTGCAGAAAATTAAAATTTTAAAATAATACTTACAGAATAATTTTTTTTGAAGTCATTATTTAGAAGTAAAATGCTATTAATAAAATTTTCCTGTAAAGTTCAATGCTAAAACTAATATTTTTTCCAGTTCTACAACCTAATTCGCTTGAGGCCTTGCTTTTGCAGGTCCTTTGTCCATTTTACCTTTTCTCTGCCAGAAAAAAGGTTGTCAGTAGGTGACGAATATCTTTTTACTAAAAAGATCAACACACCCTCGTTTTATATATCACATACCTTCTTATGTACATGGATCTGCTGGAGGTTCAGATTTTGTAATGTATTCTACGCATGCATCGTTTCGTCCCACCCATTCTCTTTTGTCAATATTTAACCTAATTTTAATCATTTAAAAATACATTTCAATTAATAAATATACATAATATATTTTTATTTTATAAAAGTTTACAAAAAATAACCAAGACCGGAGTCACCGGACAGCTTCTTCTTTCTGGTTGTCTTTACAAAGAAGAACAATCAAAACCTGCATAATCAATGACATCATATAAATAAACATTTTCAAATAATATCAAGTTTCCATACCAAAAAACCGACAATAGTGAAACTGAAAGGGTTAGTTGTCAAAAGTCAACAGTTAATAAAGTGATGTTTGTCAAATTAGTGGTACCTTTTTTTTTCCGGGTGACTAGTTCATTTGAAAAAGCACTTTTAATCAAAAATAAAGAAATTTGATAAATAAGAAAAAGAGTTACCTTTTCATCTTTTTCATTTTTGTTATATCTTATCTGTCCAGTTTAGAGCAGTTTAGAGTAGAGACCTGAATCGATCAATAACAATCGGTTAGTAATGATTATAGAATGTCCAATTCTGATAATTTTTACCTAAATCAGAAAATCATGGTGAAATTCGAAATAAGAAAGTACGCTGGATATTGGTATAATGAATAAGGGTATTAGACTATAGTATTACCTTCATTGCGAATAGCCCTTAGTTGAAAGAATCCATTACCTTCGGGCCCAGTAACAAGAAAAGTGCAAGAAACAGAGTGCCTTTTGTGAGTCACTACAATTGAGGCATTATACCATGGACCTGTAGCAATTGGCTCCCCAATTGCACTATTACAGCCTGGTTTTTGCTTGCCTTTTCCATGGCTTTGCTAGAAAAATTAAGCAATGGAATCTGATCAATATAGTACATAGGACTTAAAGCATATACAATTCAGCCTAATTTTTTCCATCAAACAACACAAAAGCAGCTCTTGGAGACTAAAATAGCATTCTATCCTTTCGATCTATGATCTTGAAGTTCCGCACACAAAAAGAGATCAAGATTTTCAGGAAAAATTTAGAACATTACTATTTTTGGTGGCTGATAACTTTTTTCAGGAAACAGTCAAATTTTCATATCACTCTTAAAGTTCAAAGAAAATCAGGAGGGATTACCTGCTACAACCATGATATATGATAAGGTCATCAAGGGAAAGTACGCTGGTAACGACTACATATTCCAAACCCCATGAAGCAACTGCTTCTGCAACATTTGAAGGTTCGTTTGGATCAGGTGGCGGTGGGGTCCGCGAAGTCTTCACATTGCAGAATCTGGAATCACAATTTACAATTCATATTCTATATAACCCTGTACCTTCTTAAATGCAAGAAATACCAGCGTACTTTCACTTATTTGTGTACTATGGCATCGTACTTGTATTTACTTCTATTACAACATTGTACTTACTTTTTTTCTTTTCTTATTAAGCCGTAGTTGTTAAAAAAATGTAGCGAACTATAGCATTGTACATTTGTGCTTACAGTTTTTCTTATTAGGACGTTATAGTATGAAATATCCACTCAATTATAACAGAAAAATTACTTTCTATATGAATGACAATGCCATAATAAGGAATTTTCATTGTACAATGTTGTATTAGAAAAACATGAAATCCAGTTATATCATCTAAATCCTTACTTTTGGTTTCCTCAATAGCTTCAATTGCACCATTTTTGTTTCTAATGTTCATTATTTTTCAACTTCCCATTAGTCGGGTCCATTCTATCTTATTGTTGCTTCTCCCGGGTCCAATGACTTCACATAGGTTATAATACAGAATTGACAATTGACTGTCACTAGAGATAGATTTTTCCTCAACCAATCAATAGAAAAATAACTAAAACCTTCAATGGCTTCAATATACCCCTGATTGGTAAAATAAAACAATCGAATTTACACATCCAATACAAAAAAGATAATCATTTACCTGCAGCCTCCGGTGGAAGTATCTCCAAGGATCATAATAGTAGCGGTGGGAGTACCCGTTTCACCACCGGACCAACACTCCCCCAAATTGGGGCATTTGGCTTCTTCAAAAACCGTATGAAGCTTCAATTCCCTAAGCTTCTTTTTAATATGCGTGTACTTTTCCCCACCGGGGATCGATTCCTTCATAACCCAAATTAGTCGGTTGTCATATTATTAATTACAAGTTTACTTTTCGAAATAATCAACAGTTTTAATACCCGGTGCTCAATATATTTGGATGAACATTATACTCCTTGGCAGATACAAACGGGATAATTCCTTGCGGAAGAGCTGCCTGGACCAAAATATAGTTTATTAACCGATTTATATTTTGTTTCCATTGATATATAACAATAATATAATAAAAGTGTGGTAATTAATACCTGTAAAACTGCAATTTTAAATGTTACACCCTTTAATCACAGAATCGGAACACAATTTTCATCGTTCATTTACTTGTATTTATACGCACACCGATACATACAGACATGATTTCCAAATAGTCCAATAAACCCAATCCTCCCTTCGTCTCTATATTGCTCTGTGCATGATCTGAACGCAAAAATCAGAATTCTCTATGTTATACAAGATTTAATTCGATTACTTATTTACCAATCTTGTAGTTTGTTCACTTCTAATTTCTTCTTCTGCTTTGATGTGAAGCTATTTGTTAATAAATGATTTCCTCTTACAAATTCTGACCGCCCTCCATCAATACGAAAAATAAATGATTTACCTGCAAAAGTTCGTAATCAAAACAACTGGTTATACACAATCAACTTGAAGTATATGCAGTTCTTATTGTTGATCAAGAATATAATGATATAAAATGAAAATTTCTCTTTTTTATTAAGGGTGTTAAATTTTCTTACCAGGATATCTATACTGCCATGAGTTTCTTTTACCCAACCACAAAAACAACTAACAGTTTTATACTTTTATCACCTACAATATCGAGCTGGTAAAAGCCCACGAAGTTGTATTCATATCTAAAACATTAAATACACAGACTCACCTTCCTCTGGGTATTATACAAGCATCCCACGTTTGTCTCACCCTAAAACTTGAATAAACTTCTATGATTCTAGGAAAATGTGCAATACAAATCATGATAGCGACTTACCCCAAAAACAACAATTATACATTTATAAAAACTTACCTCAATTGGTGTCCCCGTATCATTTACTTCAATGATAATACTGTTAAAGTTATTGAAGAAACCTTAGGTAGATAATGGATGAAAACTTGAAATCTATAAAGGTGAAGATGAAAGAACGGTGAAAGATTGAGATCGTACCAAATTGGGGTTTCAACGCTAGGGTTTGGGAGAGGCGTCAGGCGGTTGTGACACCTTAGGGTTTTCTTTGAGATGTCTTCGGAGAAAAGCGAGAGTTTGGTGGGGTTCTTGGCGATTGCGGTGGTAAAGAGTGGTTGATGATGGAGGAAACAGTCTCGTGGTGGGATCACTCCTCAATCGAACAATCAATCTCCCCACAAACCGATCGGAGTTGGCGATTGCCACACAATCTCCCCACAAACCGCACTCCTCACTCCTCAATCGAACAATTTCATCGGCAACCCATGGTTGCTTGACTTGTACACTGGGCAGCAATTTCAGTACAGATAGAGTGAGAGAAGAGGGCCGACTGTGGTGGCTTCAGTAGCGCGGAAAGAGATGGCATCGGTGGCTTCACTGGTGTCGGTGGGGAAGCGATGAAGAAACGATGTCGACGAAGGTGACGAAGCGGAAAGAGATAGCATCGGTAGCTTCAGTGATGCAAGAAGAGGGTGGTGTCGGTGGGGAAACGATGAAGACACGATGCGGATGAAGGGGAGGAAGCGGGAGTGAAGAGGAGCAGTAATGGAGATATTTGGATCGCAGAAAGACGTAAATTCGAGAAGTGGGACGAATGAGGGAGAAAAGGGTGAAAAGATCCAATTAAACGACCCGAATCCAATCAAAAAACCGCGTTACATGACCCGGGGAAAAAAAAGATACACAACATGATGGAAAATTACGGGAATTAATATATAGATAAATATAAATAATAGATATACAATTTTTACAGTAACGCATATTTTTAGAAGTCACTGTATTTTTATATATTTTTATATTTAACATACTATCAAGTCATCATGTCATATTAACGTCATATGAGCAGAAACTGATACGTCATTATGTCACGTCAATAGGCAATATGGTTGACCGGTCAAATTATTAAAATTACAATAAATTGAAAAATTAGTGACTTAATTACAAATTTTGTGTAAACTTAACGATTTTTTACGGCTTTTCCTAATTTAATAAACGATAATAATACATATCAATTTTATACTATTATTTAAATAACATATATCTCTTTAAGATTTTTTTTATCCTAATAAATTTAATAAACGATAATAATACATATCAATCATACATTATAGGGAAAATGACTTATAAGGGTAATTATGTTTCAAAAATGTTCAAAAACATCATCCAAGTTTGTTTTGTTCAAAAAACACCATCTAAGTAAAGCCTTTGTAGAAAAAACACCATCCAAGTAAGGCCTTTGTACAAAAAACACCAACGAACTATATGTTTTGTTTAAATTTTACCCGATGGTAACCGGCTCTTGCAGGTTAAAATGTTCATCTGTTATTATGTCATGTCACTAAATATTAGGTCAAGTCATCCTTTAACCTGCAAGAGCCGGTTACCATCGGGTAAAATTTGAACAAAATATGTAGTTCGTTGGTGTTTTTTGTACAAAAGCCTTACTTGGATGATGTTTTTTGTACAAAGGTCTTACTTGGATGATGTTTTTTGAACAGACCAAACTTGGATGGTGTTTTTTGAATAGTTTTGAAACATAATTACCTTTATAAGTCATTTTCCCTACCTTAGTAGAAGAGTTTTCCACTTGCTTCGTCATATGGGTTACCAATGGTAGACAAAATTTAAGAAGTTGCCATAAAGTCTTGGGGCCAAAGTAAATTGAGTCCCCATCTTCCTTTGACATTGTTGTTAAATTCAATTGTTTGGAAGTCAATGTGTTGGAGGAAGAATGGTGTTTCATTGCCGATGTTTCTCCTTTCCGTACGAAGAAGACCAAGAGATTGAATATGAAACCAGAACTGAAACAAAATCGACTTCAACTCACACCTACTATACCGCTCCATCGGATCTTAATCGCTCCATTTCCGAATTTCATGGGAAGACGTCAGGAGTCACAAACTTGCCCAGGAAACCAAACAATCCGAGGATTTTCACAGTCGTTGAGCTCAATGAAGCAACTAATAACTTTAGTCGTGAACGGAATATTGGAGAGGGGGGATTCGGAAAAGTATACAGGGGCGTGATTAAGAGTTTGGAACATCCTTTTGACGAGATTCAGGTGGCTGTGAAGTACGCCAAAGGAGAAATGGAGGCAAGTTTTTGTCTCCTTACCCTTTCCTATCACTATGGTCGAATTAGCACAAAATCCTTCATGAAAATTGATTTAGCACCCGAATGGTTTCCAGTTTGTTGTTGTTATAGATCCATTCATAATAAAACTCAATATTTGTTCGATTATGTTGAAACAGGGGCACGGAGAGTGGTTAACAGAGGTCGATATTCTTGGGGTAATTGAGCATCCGAACCTTGTCAAACTAGTTGGTTACTGTGCGGAAGACAGTGAAAGAGGCAAGCAACTGTTTTTAGTATACGAATACATGCCTAATGGAAGCCTGAGAGATCTGTTAGAATGTGAAGGCTGACTTTTCCTAGTCAAATCTAGTTGTAGCCCGTGGACGTAGGATTTGCACCGAATCCGAACCACGTAAAAATCCTTGTGTTCTTCTTGCTTTATTTTCGTGAGTTTGTGTGTGTGTGATAGTGTTTCTGCTGCGTGTACCCTGTCCGATTCCTAACAAATGGTATCAGAGATTCGGGTTTTGGAGGAGGTCTCGGTTTTAGAAATTAGAGTATGCTTTGTGGTTGTAGTTTTGTCTGATCTTCCACATCAGAAACTAATTTTTATTAATCGTATTAAAGGTGTCTTGGTACTTTGAAGAGTACTGTTCTGTCACACAAAAGTACTATAAAAGATTTGTCTCTTGTTTGTCGTAATGGCTGAAGACAAGGTTGTAATCGAGAAGTTCAACGGTTCTGACTTTAGCTGGTGGAAAATGCAATTAGAAGCATTGCTATGTCAGAAAGATTTGGACGTGGTACTTGGAGACAAACCGGAGAAAATGGAAAAAGCTGCTGAAGATGCGTGGAACTCAAAGGACAAGAAAGCTAAGGCGGTTATTACATTGTCGTTGGAAAGGAGCGTCGCTTTCAACATCATGAAGGAAACCACGGCGCGTGGTATGATGGATGCTCTGACGAACATGTATGAGAAACCGTCGGCGGCTAACAAGGTGTTCTTGATGAGGGAATTGTTCACGACAAGGATGAATGAAGACATCTCAGTTACGATTCACATTAACAATCTAAATTCAATTCTGTCCAGATTGTCATCTGTGGGAATTAAATTTGATAACGAGACTCAAGCTTCACTGCTACTAGCTTCACTACCTGATAGCTGGTCTGGAACAGTAACCGCTGTTACAAGTTTAGTGGGGACCAGTGGTATGACTTTTGAAGGGGTTAGAGATTTGGTTCTTGGCGAGGATGTCAGACGCAAGAATCAAGGTGGATCTTCTTCTTCTGAGTTATTAAATATCGGAAGAGGTAGAGGGAATAGCAGGAATAGTGGGAGCAGTGGGAGTCGGGGAAGAAGTTCATCTAGAACTTGGAAGAATGTGAAGTGCTGGAACTGCCAAGAGGTGGGACATGTTAAGAGTCAATGTCCAAAGAAAGAATTGAACATTGCTGGTACCGAGAGTGTGTCTGAGGATGATGCACTGATACTAAGTATGGAAAGTTCTGTAGACTCTTGGGTCATGGATTCAGGGGCTTCGTTTCACGCCATGGACAACGGAGAAACGATGGTGAATCTAAAAGAAGGAGATTTTGGGAAGGTACGGTTAGCAAATGACGAGATGCTTCAAGTAACGGGCATAGGAGATATTGATCTGGTTACTTCATTGGGAACTACATGGAACCTGAAGAATGTCAGGGTGATTCCGGAGCTGAAGAAGAAATTGATTTATGTTGGTCAGCTGGATAAACAAGGACTGGAAGTAAGGTTTGGTGGTGGTAAATGGAGGGTGGTCAATGGTAATTCGGTGATTGCTCAAGGTATGAAGCGTGGGTCATTATATATGGTTGAGGTACCTGCTGAGGGAAGTATGACCGTCCCTGTTAAGCATGACAAAATCTGGTTCGCTAAATCTAGTGCTAAGAGAGATCATTTTGCAAACATGAATTCTGGAGCCAAGGGGATGTTAGCTGAACGAGTCGGAAAGTCTAAACCATTCAGGGGATTTTGTGACAGTGGGAGCACGGGGTGTGTTCCGGGTACAGTTACAAAGAGCCGTTGGGTTTTGAAGACTAAGACTGAAAAATTCTCTCCTGTTGGAAGTTTGCAAAGTTTGGAGAGTGTTAATGGTCCTCGGTGTATCTCTGGAGCTGGTGGAGTGTCCAAGCCGGTTGAGACAGGGGATGAGTCGGTGGCGGTATTGACCACGACTGAGTTAGAGCTTGTAGGAGCTTCAACTGGCCCTTCTAGTACTTGATGATGAGGGGCGGCTGCAACTAGGAAATTGACTGAGTCTTAGCTTGTTCTTTGGAACTGGAAGCTTGGAAGACTGGTTATGTTAGGAGATTAATTAGAGATGTTCAAGCCTTCAAGTGGGAGATTGTTAGAATGTGAAGGCTGACTTTTCCTAGTCAAATCTAGTTGAAGCCCGTGGACGTAGGATTTGCACCGAATCCGAACCACGTAAAAATCCTTGTGTTCTTCTTGCTTTATTTTCGTGAGTTTGTGTGTGTGTGTGATAGTGTTTCTGCTGCGTGTACCCTGTCCGATTCCTAACAAGATCATCTAGCCAGAAGATCCAAAACACCTCTCTCATGGACCAGGAGACTGAAAGTGGCTCAAGATGCTGCTCGTGGCTTGGCATATCTACATGAAGAAACGGGTTCCGAGGTACTTAAATGTTTCACCATATCAAAAAAATGAAAACTAAGAAGTAGTTTGAAAAAGCACACGCTTACAAAACTGGTAATATTGGTTTCTTGTAGATTATTTTCAGGGATTTCAAATCTTCCAACATCCTTTTAGATGATCAATGGAACGCCAAGATTTCGGATTTTGGGTTGGCTCGATTAGGTCCTCAAGGAGGTCGCACTCATATCTCAACCATGGTAACATCCATGAAACTTGTCTTTAGACGCTCAGAATAGTTCACTTTTCATGATAAGGTTTCTAAATTTACTGTGATATAATGTCATCAGTTTCAAGGAACCGTGTTATATGCGGCTCCGGAGTACATTGAATCAGGGCATCTTTCATCCAAGAGCGACGTATGGAGTTATGGGGTCTTCCTATATGAACTCATCACAGGTAGGAAACCATTGGATAAGACTCTGCCTTAAAATGAGAAGAAGCTTCTAGAACGGGTGAGACCCTACGTACAGTCCAAAAATCTCCAGCCTATCATCGATCCCAGACTTCAAGGAAGCTCAATGAAGTCGGTACAAGAGTTGGTCAATATTGCCAAGCTTTGCTTGCACAAACACCCGAGATTGAGGCCAAAGATGAGTAAAGTCTTGGAATTGGTTGATGCGCTCATTGGGGCTCTACCACAAGCAACAAGTCCTGTGCAACGTCCAATACCGGTGAATAATATTACTAGCAAGGAAGTTATTACGCGTATCACCATGGATAAAAAGACTCAAGAGGACACGGAACATGAAGGAGAAAAAGTTTCCATTAATATCCAACTTATAGAACCGGCTAGTGTTTCTCCAATACATGAATCGAAGCCCTTGAGATATTCGTTTAGAAAGAAGTGGTGTTGTGTATCATAGCAATTAGCAAAAGACATTGATCTTCATGCTCGATGTTCAGTGGTATATTGGTCTCAAAATTTGCTGTCTGTTTTGCAGTACGTATAGAGATTTAACCAAAAGCGCGTTATGTGGATACATTCATTTAGGTCATATAAATCGACCATGAGATACTTTGCCAGGTCTTGCATGGACATCAAGATCAATCAATACATATTTTTGTTGTATATTTATCATTTGTGGGGCATCTTCAATTTTTATTCATATAAATTTAGGATGTTACAATTGCAATAAAGTTTGATTCTACTCTAAACTAGGATGATCATCGGTTCCGAACCGGTAGAATCGAGGACCGACGAAGGGTTGAAAGCAAAACCGGGAACCGGACCGATGACTAGTATACCGGTTCAGTGCCGGTGTCGGTTCCGGTTCCGGTTCGCCGGTTTCAAAATGGTTTTACCCATTAAGGATTTAAGTCATTTTCAGCCCATTAGAACATTAATAAGACAATATATCATCTTATTTCATTAAATGTGTGGAAGTAGATAATGTGATTGCAATATTAACACATTTTGTATTTAGTTTTTTGTTTTACTGTAAAACTAGTTTCTTCTTACAAAACTCACGCTTCTTCATCATGAGGTTAGATATCTAAAAAATTGTATGTAGTTCTATAAAAACATGTTAAATATATAAATGAGATAGATCTCCTTTTTAAAACAATCCCCGAGTAGGTCGTAGGAGAGATGAACTCTTACGAGGCACTAATTTTGATGTATTGTTGTGTAATTTGTTAGAGACTTCCGTAGCCGGTAGCCCATAATGTCAATTTTATCTCTGCTAAAACTTTTTGTACATTGCTAATGTTCTAACTTCATGATGTTATACGTACATAAGATTTAATAGTCATTAGACTAAAGTATTGTCTTGTAAGCTAGTTTGGGGACCATTCTCCTAATCATCAGATACTTCAAGTCAAAATTCTATATTTTGGATACTTTGTCATACTTATTTTGTATTATATATACACCCTCACGTTTTTGCGTACAAAATTGTACTCTTCTAATAGAAATTTACGATCTTTTTTTTCCTGAACTCCCTGCATCATATGGCCTTTTTCCAAATTAGCCAAATACCAACAACCAGATATTTACTCTAGAATCTCTAAAACGTTTACATTATTAATAATACTAATACTAATGTGTGGATAAAGTAATTACTACGTATTAAAAAAGAAAGAAAAAAAGCCTTCAAATCCGGTCCGGGTTAGCTTATTTTAAGGGAACCGAGAGTGATACAGATTAGGCAAAAATCAAGAACAAAGTGAAAACCAATACGAACTCAAATTGAGCTGTGCGTATTATTCATGAAGACAGAAAAATGAATTAGTCCTTATTACAATATCAGCCCTTGGCTGGCTTTATATGAACTAGAATAAGAAAATGACAGTATAACCCCTGACTTGCCACATATTACAAATCTCCACATTAGCTTTAATTCAACAGGAAACTAATTCTATGTATCAATGTTTAGAAGATCTAAACAGTGACGAAACTTGGCCAACGGTACAAACTTGGTCAACGCATCGACGGGATTATCCGAAGTCTTCACTTTCTCCACTTTAATCCTCTTTTATGAC
The DNA here is from genome assembly GCA_023525715.1 of Cichorium intybus. Lineage (NCBI taxonomy): Eukaryota > Viridiplantae > Streptophyta > Magnoliopsida > Asterales > Asteraceae > Cichorium > Cichorium intybus. The sequence continues at coordinate 29,499,710 of CM042013.1, read as the reverse complement.
CTTATGAAATGATATCTCACATCAATATGCTTCTTCTTCTCGTGATGCACTTGATATTTTGATAAAACAATTGCACTCAAACTGTCACAATAAACCACAGTTTGATCACTTTAACTAAAACCAAGATCTTCAAGCAAACCTTTCAACCAAATTCCTTCTTTCACAACCTCCGTAAGCACCATGTATTCATCATCAGTGGTCGATAATGCAACTGACGGCTTTAAGGTTGTTTTCCAACTAACCAAAGCATCACCAACAACAAACACATATCCGGTCAAAGACCTCCGGTTATCAAGATCCATAGCATAATCCGAGTAGGAAAAACCAGTCACAAAACAATCCCTTTTTCTTCCATAAACTAGACAACATCCGAACTTCCTTTAAGATAACGAAAAATCCTTTTTACCGCCACCTAATGTTCTTTTCCAGGACATACCGTATAACGGGACACAACACTTACGACATGTGCTATATCGGGTCTAGTACAAACCATAAGATACATCAAACTACCCACTGCACTAGAATACGATACCTTTTTCATGTACTTCATCTCAGCCTCGGATTGTGGGGCCAACTCATCGAAGAGCTTGAAACTTGATGATGACAGTGTACTCAACGACTTTGCGGACATCATACCATACCTTGACAATATCTTCAAAGTGTAACTTTTGTTGGATTAGGTGTCTAAGCCATGAGTTATAATTGTATTTATCTTGTTAATAGAAGCAAAGTCCATTTGGGTTGCCCTCATAGCTGGAGGATAGATGTATAGTTCAGTAGAGAGAATGGTTGATTTATTAATTGTTTAATAAATCAATAGAAAATAAATATATAGTTTATTAATATATTTAAGTGTTAATATATTAATTAGAAACTATATTAATTAATTGAGATTTAATCTAGAATTAATTGGATTTAATTTAGTGATTAAATAAATTAATAAAAGGTGCAGGGACTGGTTTGTATTTATTCAATAGTTGAATAACTGGCAAGGTAAAAACCAGGGACCAAAATGGCGCCACCCTATAGGCTCCTCCAGGGTTTGGCGAAACCCTAATTAGGGTTTTGGGAAGCCTAGTCCAAAGGCTTGTCCATTTGGAGGCTCTTTAGGGTTTCAGGTGTAACCCTTAGAGTCTATAAAAGGAACCCCCTGGGCACCTCATATCTCACTCCATCTCTCTATCTGTTACTCTGCTGAACTATCTTCTCCATTGCTTTGGGTGTGACTTGCATTTTGAGGCAGGATAATTTGCTGCTAGCTTCAAGAACAAGATCAAGAAAGGTTGGTTATTCTTATTTGATCTTTAGAAATTAATTGTTCCCTTTAGGATTTAGTTTATTATCTTCATAGAAGAAAACATAGATCATATTAGGGTTGCATGTGAACCATAGGAATTTATTTGTTCATTGATTGCATAGAAACCCTTCAGTGGTATCAGAGCTTTGGCTTTGTTTTTCTTGTGAATGATATAAACTGCATGAATTGCTTGTGCCTTTGGTGTTTTTTGCGATGAACACCCCAAGGCAAGGCCTTGGATCGAAAATTTGGCTAGGGTTTTCCTAACCCTAGCCGCCACCCATATGGTCCCCTCCTTTAATTGCTTGCCTTTTATAAGTAGGTTGTTATTTTGGTAATTGATTTGATTAATAAAATAACTAGAACTCTTGTGTGATTGGCTTGTAATTTTCGAACCATATAGGGGCCAAGATAGAAAAATTAATTTGATTAATTTCATGAAATCTATCTTAGATTTAATTAGTTTAATTAATTGTTAATTAAAAGATCAATTAAATCAGCTTAAAGAATTAATTTAAATTTTCAAAAATTAGTTTAAAATTTGCGAAAATTAAGAAATAATTAATTCTAAAATATTTTAATAATATTAAAATATATCTTATATATTTATGCTTAAAAGTTAATATTTATATATAAGATTAAATTGTTAGTCTTACTGTTAGTAGGCCCCATTCACAAAACTGTCCTATAAATAGGGTATAAGGCGACTGCCTATAAAATGGTAGTCTAATGGGTATCTACTCTTACCCACCGCTCTCCTGGTCAGTCGAGTGTCGTTAGCCGAACGGGTTTGATAGAACCGCTAAGCCTCTTAAAAGTATAATGCTATAATTGAAAGTACTAGAACTTTAAACAAATCCCAATCTAGTTACTTTAGGTTCAAAAATGTGAATTGGTGCTAATCCATGAAATTGCACATTGCACTTTGTGGAACGTTGGTGGAGCGTGTGTGGTTTACCGGCACGCCAACTGGGGTCTGCAAAAAGTTGCAATGGGTTTCTTGATTTTGTCATTATTAGCGGAGCGTGTGTGGTTAACCGGCACGTTAATTAGAAATGACAATTGACTTCAAGAGTACCAAGCAATTTGCATGGTTATTCACACCCGGTTTGTGATCCTCGGTATCCCAGTCACAAACAGCGGGGCATTCCCGAGATTAAAACATGCTATCGAACAGTTCGGTAAATCTCAAAAGAAACTAGGAATTCCATTATAATTTGATTATGTTTCCGCGGTGGAATTGGCTGAATCGTCATTCGCCTACCTTATAAAATTTACAATAAAGATTATGGCATCCCTCTTCAATATTGGCCTTACGAGATGCACAAAGAGCTCGTGGAAAAGTTCCGCAAGCAAGAGCGCATAGAAAGGCGTGAGGTTGTAAAAGCTTTTACTAACGGCAAGCCTAAAGATGGAGAGTCCATATGCACTCATGTGCAAAGGATGCATAGTTATGTGGAAAGGCTTAGGAAGCTGGAAATGCCTGTTCATGAGGATTTAGCTGTTGACATAGTGCTAAACTCCTTGCCCAGTTCTTATGACCAGTTCACACTAGCATATCATTTGAACAACAATCAGGCGACCCTGGCTGAATTACACCGCATGCTTCGTACTGCTGAAGACGGGATGAAGGGAAAAGGTCTGCTTCCTGTCAACCCGCATGTCCTGGCTATTGGCGCTGGCAAAGGAAAGAAACGGAAGGGCCCTCCGAAGCAAAACTGGAGGGAAAAGACTCATGTCGGGTCATCTAGCAATGCCCCAAGAGCCAAGTCTTCCGGCATTCCGCACGTCACGAATCCCAAAGAAGCTGACTGTTTTTACTGTAAGCAAAAGGGTCACTGGAAGAGAAGCTGCCCCACGTATCTGCAAGAAATCAAGGATGGCAAAGTGAAGCCATCACAAGCAGGTACATATTATATATCTAATAACTTACTTTCTTCCTGTTCTTGGGTCCTTGATACAGGATGTGGTTTTCATATATGTTCTGAGTTGCACGGCCTAAAGGAAAGTAGGGAGTTGGAGCAGGGTAGATTGAACCTGGTCATGGGCAATAGGCGAACGTCACCTGTTACCAAGATCGGTGTCTATAGTTTAGTGCTTAGTAGTGGAGTCTGTTTAGATTTACATAATTGTTGCTATTCGCCTGATATGGCTAAGAACATAATTTCTTTTCATGCATTGTTCAGACAGGGCTTTTATTATGAATTTAATAAATTGAATGGTTCAATTTTTGTTTTCAAAAATGATGTTTTTATATTTAATGTTATGCCTTGTGATGGAATGTATGAATCTATTATGTGTGTTGATAATTATGGTAAAAATGTTTTAGTTATTGATGCTTCAAGCGGTGTAGAAAAGGCGTGTCTGTGGCACTATCGCCTTGGCCATATCAACAAGAAACGCACCGCCCAACTCCAAAAGGATGGAGTGTTAGAATCATTCGACCTCGGGTCGGATGATGTATGCGAGTCTTGCTTGCTTGGCAAGATGACAAAATCACCATTCAAAGGTTCCTTTGAAAGAGGTGAAGGTCTGTTGGATATCATACACACAGATATGTGTGGTCCCTTCAGAACAACCACAAAAGATGGCACGCGGTTCTATATGACCTTTACTGACGATTTTAGTAGATATGGGTATATCTACTTAATCAAGAATAAGTCAGATACCTTTGAAAAGTTCAAAGAGTTTAAAAATGAAGCAGAAAATCAATTGGGCAGAAAGATAAAGATGCTTAGATCCGACAGAGGCAGTGAGTATCTTAGTATCGAGTTTCTCGATTACCTCAAGGAATGTGGAATTGTTTCACAGTTGTCACCTCCAAGGACACCTCAGTTGAACGGTGTTGCTGAAAGGCGAAACCGAACCTTGTTGGACATGGTTGTAACGCCAAGATACTTTATTATATAATTATAATAAAAGGGTAAATTGGTCATTTTACCTTGTAAGGGTAAATTGGTCTTTTGGACAGAAAAGTATTTGGTTTGAAATAATATTTTGAGTTTTGGACTTAAAATGTTATAAAAACTGATTTTTGGTCGTGTTACCGAAAAAGGGTATTTTGGTCATTTGACCAAGTCAACGACCAATTATGTAAAAATATTGTTGGTTGTGGCCAAAATGTAAGAAATGGAAGTTTTATTGTAATAAAACTTGATTATTGTGGTCAAAGTTCAAGGAAATGAACTTAGGGACCAAATTTGTAAAAATTTGTGATATATATAGAGAGAGTTGACTCTCTTTGACTGGCCATTGTTTGCAGCTACGGGAAGGTTTTTGGTGAGCGATTTCTGCAGAGATCATGAGCCTTGAAGCAGAAAATCGAAATCATGAATTGGAATTGAAGTTTCCAAGCAATCAAGGTTAGTAAACTTGATGTTTAACCAAGTTCTTGATGGTGTTCTATAAAGGTTTTATAGAAACTGAAATTGTACATTTCAGTTATGATTATGTGGTTTAAATGGTTTATTACTTCCATTGAGTCATGCTAATAAGGACTTAACTAAAGAAAGTGGAAGTAGATTGCTATTAGTGATGAATTTGAAGTTTGGGGTTGTTAGAACTAAGAACCCTAATTCTTCATTTTGATTGATTTGGTTGTTTTAGATGGTTGAAAACCTTGTTAAAGTATAAGGTTTTAGTCCTAGAACAAACCCCAATCGATTAAGGACCTGATTAAGGACTTAATGGACCAAAACTGCTTGCTACAGTGCATAAATCGCGGCTGGACAGGAGACACCTGCAGGCGATAGGCGCGGTGCGCCCAAAAGCCTGGCGGGGTGCGCCCAGGCGCAGTGCGCCCATGTCTGGGCGGGGTGCGCCCCTCAGGCAGGGACTTTGAAATGCTAACTTTTGCTTGGCTTGTCCGTTTTAGCTCAAATTTGGACCATAGGCTCGTTATGGTCTGAAAAGTTTGGGAAAATTTTTAGATTGAGTTTCCGACCCCTCGGGGGCACTGTAGACCGATCCGAATGCCTCGGTGAATAGTAAAATTCATATAAAGTTAGTAAACGGAAAGTTTATTAACTAGGCATTGTTTATAACAATGTTTTATTGAACTCTAATGTATTAGAGTTAGTTGAAATGGGTATTAACCGATAATCATGTTGAAAATGATTAAATTATAGGTGCGGGACAAAATTCTACGGATCGTATCGGAAGGCAAGAAACAACCGGGAATTTGATGCAGCTAGCATCCAGGTGAGTAATCTCACTGATACCATATGTGATATATGATGATTGAGTTGTTACAGGTTGAAACTGATTGTGGGACGAAATTGATAGTTCAAAGATACGTTGAAGAGACAAGACCGGATAAGCCGTGAGTCATTGCGATGACAAGAACGGAACCGTGAGTCTAGGCAATAGCGGCTAATCCGTGAGCCATAACTAATTCTGGATTTTATATCCAATGGGTGCGGCCTACGGGCAATGATTTCTGGATTTTTAATATCCAATGGGTACAGCCTATATGGCTATGATTTTTGGATTGTATATCCAACCGGTGCGGCCTTCGGGCTATGTCTCCGATGCAGCCTTTGGGCTATGATTTGATGCGGCCTGTTGGCTATGACTCCGGTGCGGCCTTTGGGCTATGTCTCCGATGTGGCCTTCGGGCGATGACTCCGGTGCGGCCTTCGGGCTATGTCTCCGATGCGGCCTTCGGGCTATGATATTTGGTACAGCCTGTTTGGCTATGAGTTTGTTACAGGTACATGGTACAGCCTGTTTGGCTATGATTTTGTTACAGGTACATGGTGCGGCCTTTTGGCTATGATATCAGGTTATCAAACCCAGCTGGTACAGCCTGTGGGCTATGAATTGTATATTGATAATGTTTTGGTGCAGCTTATATAGCTATGACACAGGGTGCGGCTGTAAGCCATGATATATGATGCAGTCCAGTGTGACTAAGAAAAATGGGACAGAAATCGTTAGACATGATTATAGATGCAAATAACTAACGTGGTTGTTGATTACAGGTCACTATGATTCAGCCTGTAGGGCTACAGAATAGGATGTGAAATCCTAGAGTGTATATGGTCAGCCAGAAAGGCTAGGTGTTTGGATTCGATATCCAGACAGTTATATGATTGTGCTTTGATACGTGTTATCTGTAGATTTGATTATTCACTGAGCTTTGTAGCTCATACCGTTTGTTACTGTCCCTGCAGGTTAGCATGATACTGATAGGGGACAAGATAGAGTCCGTGACTTTGAAGTGGGACTCGTAGATGCTGTCAGTAGCAGCCCGGCTTTAAAGGAGTTATGGTATTTTTATACTCTCCTTGATACACTTGTACCCGTATTTATTAAAATATACCCCTTGTTATGGTTTTATGTATTGAAACCTATGTTTTAAATGAAAAATTTTTCAGGGGTGTTTTTGTTTTAAAAGTCGGGTGTTACAAGTTGGTATCAGAGCCGAGGTTTAAGTGAACTAGGTGTCTATAGAGTAGATTCCTGGACTTAAACCCTGAAACAGTAGACATGATGAACTGTTAGGTGTATATAGTTGTTATTATACATATATAACCTAACTATTGCTGACTTCTAACGTATAAGAAGTATGAGCAGCGGATATTTCTGGGAGAAATTTAGTGCGTGTAACTGTAAGAGGCGGATCAGCCTTTTCTCAAGACTCCATCGAACGAGGGGCAACGAGACAAGTAGCGGAAAAATCCACATGACGAGCAATGTTAGCTGATGTGGTCAGATAAATGAATCGGTTGCTCACCTTAGTTGATATTCAAGGTGAAAGAACAGTAGTTGAGACTACAAGAAAAGCAGAAAATAAAAGTGGACTTTTCAGAAGAAGTTGTCACAAATTGGGTCCAACCTTATAGGGAAAGGACCAAAACAGAGCCACTATGTATAGTGATCAGTGCAGGAAAGGCACTAAGGAAAATTGTAGAGTTGAGACTCTATAGTTGACCTGCTGAAATTGCAGATGATAGGAGCAGATTGCTCGAGCTTATTGTATGGGACGGAAGTGGTTCCAGCGTGGAACTATAGATCACTTCTTATTGAAATACTCACATGCTAAATGTGGAGTGACGGGTGATGAACCCAGGAAAGAAAGAAGGAACGAATGGTCGAAAAGGACCCAGGGTACCATGAGCATCCCAGTAGATTGTGGAAGAAGCTCGTGAGGAGACTGATATAGTCGCAGATGTCATTGTTCTGAATATAACTCGTGTATGTTATATTTGATCCATGAAGCTATGCTTTGGATCGATGATTCGATGTTTTGTTTGAATTTTTCATCAATGATTTTGGATGAAATATTTGAAATAGCTATTGTAGATAGCAAGTATGTTCAAGATATTGAACACCTGGAAAGTAGTCTGCCTAGGATTTACGGGACCCTTTTCCCTATGAATCTGAAGCCGATGACTACCAGTGAATCTGAAGCAATTGTGCTTATGAATTGGTTAGCAATGAATTATGCTAACATGATTTGTAGAAATATGAACATGATGGTTCAGAAAGCAGAAATGAACGGATGAAAATCCATGGTGAATGACCGTTGTTGAGAATACCGGTTAGCTTCTTTGCTTAAACTCGGAAAAGAGTTAGTAAAGGAATGATGTTGTAGTTGGCATACGTGGTATGGGCCAAGCTTAATAAAGTGGTGAAAGTAGTGTACTACTTTAAATAAATTTTCGGATGATTCTTTTGAAAAGAACTTCCAAGATTTCTGCCAGATTGGCAAGAAGAGCTTATGATTAAGCTGGTATTGGGAGCCGTTCCTGTTATCTAGGCTCTGTGTTTGTTGGCCTCTGCAGAGATGGCAGAGTGGTAAAACAATTGAAAGAAATTGTTTTTAAATTGGGATCTCATATGACTGTAAGTGTCATCAGATGGAACCCTATCTGTTTGAAAAGAAGAAAGATAAGTTAATGTGTATGTACATTGACTACTGAGAATATGATATTCTCGAAACTAGATTGAAAATGAGGTACAGTTGTACCAGATACTGGAGTTACTTCACTGAGTTAAGTGATATGTTAAATTCTCCAAGTATGAAAATTTGGCTAAAAGAAGTTTCAACCCTTTGGGCATGATAATACTGCCAAAGATGATAAAATAAATCCAGTGGGATAGATGATGTGGTAAAACTGGAACCGCCTGAGAAATCCGACTGACATTGCAGTTCCTTGGATTTGACAGGTTACTATAGGAGAGTTGTAGAAAACTGCTCCTTGATTGCCGGTTAGCTGACTAAAGTTGACCAAGAAAAGTGTAAAATCTGAGTGGTAGAAAGACCACAGATAGGTTGTAAAGGTTTGGAATAAACCTTGTGTGAACCTCTAACATTAGCAATGATGCTAAGTAGAGAAGATGGATTGGACCATTGAAATGTATCCAAGTTGACTGTGGATGCATGACATTGCGGTAGCAATTATGAACGTGGCGTTTAAGCTTTGGAAACACTACTTGTATGGTGTAAAGCTTATTGCGATAAGATCATAAAAGTTGAAATACTTAATTGATCAAAAGAAGCTGAAGATGAGATAGTAAAGATAGATGGGTTACTTAGAGATTTCGGGTAAGAAATCTTGTACCATCTCAGAAAGGCGTATGTGATTACAGATGCCTCGAATTAGAAAGAGTAACCTTTGTAGGTTACATCCACGTGTATGAACGTGGCAAATTGATTACCTGAGTTGATTCGGGTAGCACAGAAAGATGTGTGCAAGTCTGAAAACGTGAAAAGTGAATAAATGATTGAATAGTAGCGGAAGTTAGTTGGAATATCACAGTGATTTAACACCCGTGGCGGTTGTAAATGTGAATTCCAAAGTCAAACGAAATATAACAATCATCTTGAAAAGATGTGTTTTGTATCAGATATGCAGCATACCCGGGGCAATACCAAACTATATAGGTCGATAAAACCTATGTGTTGGTGGCCGGGGCTGAAGAAAGACATTGAAAGACATGTGAAAAATGTTTGACTTGTGTGTAACTATAGTCAAATCATTAGAAGTATGTGGACTGGTGGTCCCAAAAATGAAATGGGACGAAAAATATCATAGACTTTGTAGTAAAGTCTTTGCAAGTACCGCGTGGGTATGACACCATATGGGTGATTTCAGTTTGATTGATGAAATCAGTGTAGATTTATACTGATCAAAGAAGACATTAAGAGTGGAAAAGTAGTGAAAAACTACAAAGATAAAGAAAATTGTTGACGTACACTACAGGTGACGACTGTATCGGATCGAGATACTAGAATTATTTGCTGTATTTAGCATTAATTCTTAGAATTTTTAGCTCAAAAGTACTAGTAAGTACTGTGTGCGAATCCCAGATGGATTGATGAGGTGAGATAATGATGCAGACCTTAGGAGTTATGTCTGAAATCTTCATAACAGACCCTAGCGGAAGACTAGATGACCGTCTATCCTTGGTAGAAGTTGTAGATAAGTATAGGTATTATACTAGCGTTTTATTGACTCGTAGAAAGTATTGTATAGACTACCGTGTTGCACGCCGAATTGCTAGACAGAAGTTGGGGAGAAGCTGTTGATTAAACTTGAGATTGTATCTCAAACAGAAGAAAAGATTTAGCAAGGTCGAGAAAGCTTGGAAATAGACCAAGATCGACAAGAGTAGTATACGGATTGTCGAGTAAAACCATTGAAACCCCAAGTAAGGGAAGATAGTAGAACTCAAAGTGACCCTCCGGAAGGACTAGAAATTGATGTGGGACAAAAAGGAAAGTTGAGTCCTTGTTTATTGGACTTTTCCGTATATCCCAAACGCAAGAATTGCGGTGTATTGATTGAATATCCTTGATGAACTTCAAGATGATTGTAAAGTTTTCTATGGGTCTCAGGGTTCTGAGAACATAGATTGATAAATGCTAACGAATCCCTCATGTTGAAATGAGGAAGATAAGTGATTAAGGTACCCGGGACAACCGGATGAGTGATATGCGCGTGGTGATATAACCACGAGATACGAAAACTAGTATGGTTAAGTGCTTAGGCAATACCATAAAGGTTTCCATACGATATGAGAAACCGGAATTGTAACGAGAAAGAATTACCCTCGTTTGTTTGTATGATTTCGGGGACGAAATCTTTTAAAGGAGGGGAGAATTTGTAACGCCAAGATACTTTATTATATAATTATAATAAAAGGGTAAATTGGTCATTTTACCTTGTAAGGGTAAATTGGTCTTTTGGACAGAAAAGTATTTGGTTTGAAATAATATTTTGAGTTTTGGACTTAAAATGTTATAAAAACTGATTTTTGGTCGTGTTACCGAAAAAGGGTATTTTGGTCATTTGACCAAGTCAACGACCAATTATGTAAAAATATTGTTGGTTGTGGCCAAAATGTAAGAAATGGAAGTTTTATTGTAATAAAACTTGATTATTGTGGTCAAAGTTCAAGGAAATGAACTTAGGGACCAAATTTGTAAAAATTTGTGATATATATAGAGAGAGTTGACTCTCTTTGACTGGCCATTGTTTGCAGCTACGGGAAGGTTTTTGGTGAGCGATTTCTGCAGAGATCATGAGCCTTGAAGCAGAAAATCGAAATCATGAATTGGAATTGAAGTTTCCAAGCAATCAAGGTTAGTAAACTTGATGTTTAACCAAGTTCTTGATGGTGTTCTATAAAGGTTTTATAGAAACTGAAATTGTACATTTCAGTTATGATTATGTGGTTTAAATGGTTTATTACTTCCATTGAGTCATGCTAATAAGGACTTAACTAAAGAAAGTGGAAGTAGATTGCTATTAGTGATGAATTTGAAGTTTGGGGTTGTTAGAACTAAGAACCCTAATTCTTCATTTTGATTGATTTGGTTGTTTTAGATGGTTGAAAACCTTGTTAAAGTATAAGGTTTTAGTCCTAGAACAAACCCCAATCGATTAAGGACCTGATTAAGGACTTAATGGACCAAAACTGCTTGCTACAGTGCATAAATCGCGGCTGGACAGGAGACACCTGCAGGCGATAGGCGCGGTGCGCCCAAAAGCCTGGCGGGGTGCGCCCAGGCGCAGTGCGCCCATGTCTGGGCGGGGTGCGCCCCTCAGGCAGGGACTTTGAAATGCTAACTTTTGCTTGGCTTGTCCGTTTTAGCTCAAATTTGGACCATAGGCTCGTTATGGTCTGAAAAGTTTGGGAAAATTTTTAGATTGAGTTTCCGACCCCTCGAGGGCACTGTAGACCGATCCGAATGCCTCGGTGAATAGTAAAATTCATATAAAGTTAGTAAACGGAAAGTTTATTAACTAGGCATTGTTTATAACAATGTTTTATTGAACTCTAATGTATTAGAGTTAGTTGAAATGGGTATTAACCGATAATCATGTTGAAAATGATTAAATTGTAGGTGCGGGACAAAATTCTACGGATCGTATCGGAAGGCAAGAAACAACCGGGAATTTGATGCAGCTAGCATCCAGGTGAGTAATCTCACTGATACCATATGTGATATATGATGATTGAGTTGTTACAGGTTGAAACTGATTGTGGGACGAAATTGATAGTTCAAAGATACGTTGAAGAGACAAGACCGGATAAGCCGTGAGTCATTGCGATGACAAGAACGGAACCGTGAGTCTAGGCAATAGCGGCTAATCCGTGAGCCATAACTAATTCTGGATTTTATATCCAATGGGTGCGGCCTACGGGCAATGATTTCTGGATTTTTAATATCCAATGGGTACAGCCTATATGGCTATGATTTTTGGATTGTATATCCAACCGGTGCGGCCTTCGGGCTATGTCTCCGATGCAGCCTTTGGGCTATGATTTGATGCGGCCTGTTGGCTATGACTCCGGTGCGGCCTTTGGGCTATGTCTCCGATGTGGCCTTCGGGCGATGACTCCGGTGCGGCCTTCGGGCTATGTCTCCGATGCGGCCTTCGGGCTATGATATTTGGTACAGCCTGTTTGGCTATGAGTTTGTTACAGGTACATGGTACAGCCTGTTTGGCTATGATTTTGTTACAGGTACATGGTGCGGCCTTTTGGCTATGATATCAGGTTATCAAACCCAGCTGGTACAGCCTGTGGGCTATGAATTGTATATTGATAATGTTTTGGTGCAGCTTATATAGCTATGACACAGGGTGCGGCTGTAAGCCATGATATATGATGCAGTCCAGTGTGACTAAGAAAAATGGGACAGAAATCGTTAGACATGATTATAGATGCAAATAACTAACGTGGTTGTTGATTACAGGTCACTATGATTCAGCCTGTAGGGCTACAGAATAGGATGTGAAATCCTAGAGTGTATATGGTCAGCCAGAAAGGCTAGGTGTTTGGATTCGATATCCAGACAGTTATATGATTGTGCTTTGATACGTGTTATCTGTAGATTTGATTATTCACTGAGCTTTGTAGCTCATACCGTTTGTTACTGTCCCTGCAGGTTAGCATGATACTGATAGGGGACAAGATAGAGTCCGTGACTTTGAAGTGGGACTCGTAGATGCTGTCAGTAGCAGCCCGGCTTTAAAGGAGTTATGGTATTTTTATACTCTCCTTGATACACTTGTACCCGTATTTATTAAAATATACCCCTTGTTATGGTTTTATGTATTGAAACCTATGTTTTAAATGAAAAATTTTTCAGGGGTGTTTTTGTTTTAAAAGCCGGGTGTTACAATGGTTTGTTCCATGATGAGTCGAGCTTCACTTCCAATCCATTTCTGGGGGTATGCCTTAGAGACTGCCGCCCATATCCTAAATCTTGTCCCAACCAAGAAGGTTGCAAAAACACCGCACGAGATGTGGACCGAGAAAGCTCCATCGTTGGCACACATCAAAGTCTGGGGCTGTGAGGCTTACGTAAGACGAGAGACTCACGACAAGCTCGCGGAAAGAAGTGAAAGGTGTTACTTCATCGGATACCCGAAACAGTCATTTGGATACTTGTTCTACAGACCGAGCGAGGACGTGGTCTTTGTAGCAAGACGGGGGTTCTTTCGAGAGAGAGAACTCATTTCCAAAGAGGATAGTGGGAGTACAATCGATCTCGAAGAAATTCAGGAGACGGCCGATGAACCAACCTTAGGAGAAACTAGCAACCAACATGAGGAAGAGGTTCCTGTTGGACCCACCGACATCTCATTTCCCCTTAGGCGTTCAAGTAGAGTTAGCATGCCGCCCGAGTTCTATGGTTTCCATATTACATTGGACGATGACACGTTGGTCAGTGATCGTACATTGACTAATTTGGATGAGCCAGCTAACTACCGCGAAGCAGTGGCGGGCCCCGAGTTGCCAAATGGAAAGAGGCAACGGACAGCGAGATTAAATCCATGTATGACAATCAAGTTTGGAACTTGGTTGACAATGTGCCGGGTCGAAAGACAGTCGGGTGCAAGTGGATCTTCAAGAAGAAGACCGACATGGATGGTAAAGTACATACTTACAAAGCTCGGCTGGTTGCGAAGGGATTCACTCAAACCCCAGGGGTTGACTATGATGAAACCTTCTCACCAGTAGCCAAGATTAAGTCAATCAGGATAATGCTTGCCATAGCTTCATTTTATGATTATGAAATTTGGCAGATGGATGTCAAAACCGCCTTCCTTAACAGGAAACTGACTGAGAATGTTTATATGAATCAGCCAGAGGGTTTTGTAGACACAAAGCACCCTGATAAAGTATGTAAGCTTGAAAGATCAATCTACGGATTGAAACAAGCATCTCGCAGCTGGAATCTTTGCTTCCATGAGAAAGTCAAAGAGTTTGGCTTCTCTAGGAGTGAAGATGAGTCCTATGTATATGTCAAGGCTAGTGGGAGTATAGTCACTTTCCTGGTGTTGTATGTTGATGACATACAGCTCATGGGAAACGACATTCCGACCTTGCAAGATGTTAAGGCTTGGCTCGGGAAGTGTTTCGCCATGAAAGACCTAGGAGAAGCTGCTTATATTCTCGGGATAAGAATACTTAGAGACAGAAAGAGAAAATTGATAGGTCTGAGCCAGGGTACATATTTGGAAAAGGTATAAAAAGATTTAACATGGAAAATTTCCAAAAAGGGAGAGCTACCAATCCAAAGTAATGCTAAATTGAGTAAGACTCAAAGTCCGAGTACCGATGAGGAAATAGCCGAAATGAGTCGGGTACCTTATGCTTCGGCAGTAGGATCGATCATGTATGTTATGACATGTACTCGTCCTGAGGTATCCTTTGCACTGAGCATGGTTAGTCGGTTCCAGGGCAATCCTGGAAAGGCAATCAGACAATTATGTGAAACTGATATTAATCAGAAAGGTAATCAGACAATTAAAGTCATAGACTTATCCAAGTGGGAGACTGTTGGATTAGGTGTCTAAGTCATGACTTATAATTGTATTTATCTTGTTAATAGGAGCAAAGTCCATTTGGGTTGCCCTCATAGCTGGAGGATAGATGTATAGTTCAGTAGAGAGAATGGTTGATTTATTAATTGTTTAATAAATCAATAGAAAATAAATATATAGTTTATTAATATATTTAAGTGTTAATATATTAATTAGAAACTATATTAATTAATTGAGATTTAATCTAGAATTAATTGGATTTAATTTAATGATTAAATAAATTAATAAAAGGTGCAGGGACTGGTTTGTATTTATTCAATAGTTGAATAACTGGCAAGGTAAAAACCAGGGACCAAAATAGCGCCACCCTGGAGGCTCCTCCAGGGTTTGGCGAAACCCTAATTAGGGATTTGGGAAGCCTGGTCCAAGTGGTCAAAAGGCTTGTCCATTTGGAGGCTCTTTAGTGTTTCAGGTGTAACCCTTGGAGTCTATAAAAGGAACCCCCTGGGCACCTCATATCTCACGCCATCTCTCTCTCTCTCTGTTACTCTGATGAACTGTCTTCTCCATTGCTTTGGGTGTGACTTGCATTTGAGGCAGGATAATTTACTGCTAGCTTCAAGAACAAGATCAAGAAATGTTGGTTATTCTTATTTGATCTTTAGAAATTAATTATTCCCTTTAGGTTTTAGTTTATTATCTTCATAGAAGAAAACATAGATCATATTAGGGTTGCATGTGAACCATAGGAATTTATTTGTTCATTGATTGCATAGAAACCCTTCAACTTTTCTATTACAAGAAAAGTTTATATCTTGACCCGTCTCGATATATTTCCATACCAAGAATTCATTGAGCAGCCCCAAATCTTTCATATCAAATTCTGAATTAAGAACTGCTTCAAATCCACAATCTCCTTAATGTTACGAGCAGCCACCAACATATCGTTAGGAAGTTAAGGGAATGCTTTAGGATTGTACGTAATATGATCGGATAGCCTTAGAATTCTTGAACTGGCCTTACTGGTTGTTCCTTGTTTGGTTGTGACTTTAAGGTAGGGACACCTATACGACTGTCTATCTGTTCTTATTGCATACAATTACGTGTTTCACGAGACGACCTGACGGTATATATGAGTAGAGGTTCTTGTGGTGCGGGTAGAAGGGAGTGAGGCAACTTAAAGAACCGGGACAACCTTCGGAAAAAGTATGAATATGTGTGGAAGGTAGTGGTTAAGTTCATACGTGTTTATATAATGGTAGTGGTTAAGTTCCTTGACGAATGGGGATGGTGGTAATTCGTCTGGAGATGGATTCCTCATATTGGGTGTGGCTATAATTGCCAGATTTGGCCTGGGTGCACTCTGGGTTTCTTTTATTTGTTTGTACTTCTCTTTAAACAAAGAGTATTCTATGAACGCTTCTATTATTTCCCCGCTCTTCTTCGTCTTTCCGAGACCAGCATTCACTGATTAGGGGTGTTTGCTCTAAGCCGATTGTGGTGATTGATGGTTGTTGTTCTCCCGGAGGTGGTGTGACTGAAAAGGATAGGACTCACATTGGTGTCTCTAGAAGAAACATCTTTGATTAGACTAAAGCTGCTTTGACCACCGTCAGCTGGTGAGTTTCTTATTCTGATGTGATGTGTGGCTTTTTACGGCTGTCCCATGGATGATGCCAATATGATGAAGTGCACTCCGACCGAGGCCTAAACTGTTGCAGACTTCACTGAGATGAAATGTACTATCGCAGGAAAAAGGCACCTGCAACTCAAAAAAAGTCGCCAGTCATACCATGGGGACCGAGTCCCAGGAGCACGCTCCAATGGTAAAGTCCGCAGTGACAAATGGGTATGTTTGTGAGTCAGAGCGATAGTGAATCCGTACTTTTTCCGATTAGCGTTCATTCTCTTTTATATCTTATCGTGGTGATGCCCTATAAGTACATGCATGTTATTGGGCATATATGTACATATTTGTAAACAAAAAAAAAAGATTAAATATGAACAATTTAAAAAAATTCATAGCTAAATCAAGCACAAAAAAAAAATTCAATGACCAAATATGAAACTTTTTAAAAATTTATTACTATATCAAGTCATTATTCCATAAATAAATAAAGTCTTACGTATCCTATTGGAGAATATCCTATTTAATTTTTCTTTATAATAACATAATATTAATATAATATGAAGAATAAAATAAAATGTAGAATTGGCATATGATATAAAAAATAATGTGTAATGATAATAGAGATTAGAGAATCTACAATATAAAATAAGTTGAGGGTGTTGGTCTATACTACCCACCCCGTTAAATATGATAATGTCACAAAAATATATTCCCAAAATGAAAACATATTTGTTAAGAATAAAAAGTCAATTGCATGGTTCGAGAGGAAATTTCCACTTGCTTTCATGGTCAACAATTTCATGGAACTTGTTTCTAAATCTGGTTTTTTGAATTCAATGATTTGAACCAAGAATGGTGTTCTATTGCCGATGTTTCTCGTTCGAAGATGACAAAAAGATCGAACATGAATCCCGAACTCAAACAAAGTCGACGTCGTCGGTATTCTCAAACTTGGCCCGAAAACCAAACAATTTGAGGGTTTTCACAGTCGCTGAGCTCAAGGTAGCAACAAATAATTTTAGCAATGCTTGGAAGATTAG
Source organism: Cichorium intybus (assembly GCA_023525715.1). Taxonomy (NCBI): domain Eukaryota; kingdom Viridiplantae; phylum Streptophyta; class Magnoliopsida; order Asterales; family Asteraceae; genus Cichorium; species Cichorium intybus. Next base: position 29,482,454 of record CM042013.1, on the reverse strand, counting down.
AGACGGTAGATATGGAAGCGAATATAAGGGTATGGTCAAGAGTTTGGAACATCCTTTTGATAAGATTCCGGTCACCGTAAAGAAAGCCAAAGGATTAACGAAGGCAAGTATCCTCTCCTTCAACTTTCCTCTCTTTCTATATATGCTCGAATTACAGTATTACACCAATTCTTTTCTGTTTGTAATTTTTACTTAAGATGAATGTCTTTTTACTTTTTTAGAGTGCAAAACTGGTTCACGTTGAACGATAGAAGATTGATTTATTACCCCAAAGGGTTTCCAATTCGTAGTTGTTATGGACTTCATGTTGCAGCATGTCCATTAATGCATTATTTGTGCTTTCCTGATCTGCACACAGTTTACGAACAGTAGTTTCATTAACAATATTGATTATATGGCAACAGGAGCACAAAGATTGGTTAGCTGATGTTAATTTTTGGGGGGCCGTTGACCATCCGAACCTTGTCACGCTAGTTGGTTATTGTGCTGAAGAAAATAAAAGAGGAATGCAACTATTTTTAATCTACAAATACATGCCTAACAGAAGCGTGAGGCATCATTTATCTACATGTTCTGAAACACCTCTTTCATGGACCATGAGACTGAAAGTGGCTCAAGATGCTGCCCGTGGCTTGGCATATCTACATGAAGGAATGGACTTACAGGTATTTTAATGCTTCGACATATAAGAGAAAAGGGAAATAGTAGTTTACAAATGGACATGCTTACAACTTACAAGACAAGTAACTTTGTCATTTTTTTTTGGTAGATCATTTTTAGGGATTTTAAATCTTCCAAGCTCCTTCTAGACGATGAATGGAATGCTAAGCTTTCGGATATCGTTGGCATGGCTCAAATAGGTTCTCAAAAAGCAGACAATGTGTTCGTAACATATGGGGCTCCAGAGTACTGTGTAACAGGGCGTCTTTCATCCAAGAGCGACGTATGGAGCTATGGGGTCTTCCTATATGAACTCATCACAGGTAGGAAACCATTGGATAGGAATCGGCCTCAAAACGAGCAGAAGCTTCTAGAATGGGTGAGACCCTACGTACAGTCCAAAAATCTCCAGCCTATCATCGATCCCAGACTTAAAGGTATGTGCTCACTGAAGTCAGCACAGGCGTTGGCCACTATAGCCGGTCTTTGCTTAAAACCGGACCCGAGGTCAAGGCTAAAGATGAGTGAGGTCCTAGAACTTGTTGATGTAGTCGTTGGGGTTCCATCACAAGGAACCAGTACTCCTGCACCATCTCCCAAAATAGAACTGGTTAACGTAGGCAGTGGGGTTCCATCACAAGTAACCGATCCTGCACCAGCTTCCAAGAGTCCAGTCCCAGTGATACGACGTTCAAAGCTCTTGAAATCTTGGTGTAGAAAGGTTTGTGGTTGTCTATGCATACCAATTATGAAATGACATCCATGTCGCCATCAACCAAATAAGCACCTGCTTTTGTAATTTATAAACACCAGATTCGGAAAGGCTTTTGTATTTGCATAGCCCTTGTGCATTATAATTGTTACTTTAATTCATATTTGGTCTATTTTGAGTTATACAATGGTCTTATTGTTCCATATTCAGTTGTACATTGGTCCCGAAATACGCTGGCAGGCTTGCAGTGCAAATCAGGATCAAACCCCATGTGGCTCCTTAAGCTCATATACATCGATGGGTCTTGCAGTGACGCAAGATCTATCACTACATATTTTTATTATTAATATATAATTACTTGGTTATTGTTAGTCTCGTGAGATGAAAGATATCGGGTTTGAGATTCTTACGAACTGTATGTTGAAGATAGAACGAAAACACTGAAACTATAGAAAACTTGCTATAGAAAATATGCTTCAATTTTGTATTTCATTCTGATCTCCTAAGACACACACATATATACCAATATAAATAACTGTCAAGTAACCACTTAACTACCTAACATAACCGATACCCAAAACTGTTCACCACTTAACCATAACCAAACTAACTTTCTTACATACTCCAACTCCAGCATGCAATATACACAATGTTGTAAAACTAGAATATCTACCGAGTCGAGTTTAGCCTAACAAACTCCGCCCAAAAAAGACCAAATTCGTCCAACTAGGACCAAAATCAGACCAAAGCGGTCCAATAGAACCAACCGGCTCATTGGATTCTTTGTTGAATGTCTTACATGAGGCGTCACTTTATACGGCTTCTTTGCCCTCCCATTCCTATCCACCGAACGATGTGGGATAACAAGTCGAGGAAAACTTTCTTCCATTTTCTTCTTTCACATTCAACAGACGCATATCTCTTATCTCATACATATATTATAAATATAATGATTTTTTAAAAGGATATAGAACCTCTCTATAAATAAATATACTACACACCAACACACTAACTATATCATCTTACGTAACTATATATACCACACATGACACACCCACAAAATGCATATAATAAGAATAAAGAAAAAAATCAACCTTACGTAAATATATATACCACACACCTACTAAAGCATATAATAAGAATAAAGAAAAAAAAAATCAACCTTACTTAAATATATACACCACACACCCACTAAATGCATATAATAAGAATAAAGAAAAAAAATCAACTCAAATATGTTTATTAAAACATAGACACGTATATATGATCCACACTACAAATATAAAACACAACACAATATATATATATATATATATATATATATATATATATATATATATATATATATATATATATATATATATATATATATATATATATATATATATATAACCCTATCCGAGTACTCCCCGCCTTGCCGATTACTCGTTGCTCGTTAGTCTGCCGACGTGGCAACGCCTAGCGATATTTGCAACACTGAATATACATATATAGGTAACAAGTCTAGATTATAAATTTCAACATTCTCCCTTAAGCTAGATTTGGAGAGACCAAGTTCTGCTTTCATTTTGTTCAGTGGCGGATCCAGGAATTATCACTAGGGGGTGCCAAAAAAAATTCCCGGAATGTAAAGGGTGCACTTATAGAAAAAATGGTGCACTTTTGTGGGTAATTGATCAAAATCCAAAGTTTAAGTTAATTAGTGGGTGTCATTTTTTTTCCGAGGGGGTGCAACGTACTAGAAAAAAAAAATTTACAAAGTCCCGCAAAAGTTGAGCCGGTGCACAGCCCCTCCCTTGCCCTATACTGGAACCGCCCCTGATTTTGTTGAACATACCAACATGCAAAGCTTTAGTAAAGATGACTGCGACTTGATCGCAGGTGGCTGCGGATTCATATAGAAATTAGAAGGTAGCAAACACCACTCACATTGGGCATTAACCCTTGATTTTCATTACAAAGTTGGAGAAATATGTTATGTAAACTGCAGGGACACCTCTCAAAAATGAGAGGGACATCGCCACACATCATGGAACCAGTCAAAAATTTAATTACTAATCAAAAGCCCATAAAAGAGCAAAAAACAAAAGTGTATTTAACTGCCGTTGCCACTAGCCAAAACTTACACTCGTTATTCTATTTTATAAAATAGTTCCAAGAAATTAAATTTTATCACTTTAATTGATATGAGATGCACTGAGTTTATTCATTTCTATTGCAGTTGCCTTACTCTTTACTTTCTCAAATAATTGATTTTAGGTGGCTTATAGTTAATAGTTCTAATCCATATATATTATGAAAATCTTTTACAGTTTGGAAAAAATGGCTGATTGTAAAGTAAAGTTCTTTTAGATGTCAACGAATATTTAGTAAGAATATATATATATATATATATATATATATATATATATATATATATATATATATATATATATATATATATATATATATATATATATATATATATATATATATATATATATATATAATATGTATGTATGTATGTATGTATGTGTGCGCGCAAGCAAAGTGCGACACATTTATGTGTGTGTAGATACCGGTGTTGCAAAAGACGCTAGGCGATCCCAAGTCGGTGGACTAGCGAGTAGTGAGTATTCGGCTAAGCGGGGAGTACTCGGACGAGTACTCGGATAACTTAATTATAAAGTTATTCATTTTGGGTAAATTATATATATGACAAAGATTATAAGTTCATTGAAATTTATAACAAAATAGGTGAATATCAATAACAATGACACCTGTGTAAATGTTAAAGTGTTACAACTTTTCCAATAATTGATATTCATTCTTTCAGCTTTTCCATCAAATTTGCATTAAATTGTCTTTAGACTTGGGGGCTGTTTCTGAAGGTTCTTTCTCTTGTTTTTCTCCACCTTGTATAATTGAACCAATTTCCTCAATACCTGAATCGAACCAATTTTCCAAACTGTCCTAGGTATGGTCCAAATATACTGATATTGGGATTTCGGCCTCTTCATAAGCAGTATCTGTAAAGAATGGATAGTCCATTTTGTTTTCTATGAACTTAACATCAGTTTACAATGGGTGATTATGTTGGCATGTAACATCGTCTTTGACTTGGTATGTATTTGTGAACTTCCTTTGGGTATTCCTAAGATATATGTTGTTGCATGGTAGTATTATTGTGGTAGTTGTGAGGGAGGAAATGCTAAAATGTAAAAATTTTGTTAAAAGGGTCATTCTTGTCAAAATGGTTAAATCGTGTCCTAGGGCTGAGTTAATCGATGATTTACATGTATAATAATTTTGGATGAGGGGTAAATCTCAAAACTTAAGAGTTTCCATTTAATTAGCAAATTATGGAGCTTATAGTGAAATACTTGGAAGTAGAGAGGTTAATTATGCCAAATGTTGGAATTTATTGGTAAAAGTCGGAACCTTCTTCTTCTCTTGGGCATTTCATGTTTTTGGAAAAGGAGAAAGAGCTAAAGGTGGCGATTCAAGCATGCATGGAAGTTTTATCCTGGACTTTGAAGATTTAGCAAGGGGTTGAAAGATTTCCAGCAATTTAAGGTAAGAATTCATCTTGTTCTTGCTTAGAAACCTAATTTTGGGTTAGGATTTATGTGCAATTTGAGTTATAATGTGGGGGAGGGTTATACCAATGATCTTAAGTGATTCTTTCTTGTGCCTATGTAACACCCCAAAACCAACATCGAGTATATACATATATTTTAGCAAATCTTTACAATTTTGATTTTACAAAACAATACTCGATGTCTTGAGAGGGATAAGTAAATACCTTCAAGATCGCTCAACGATCTAGTTGGGCATTACTACATCTAATTCCTGCAAGACACCACAACAAAACAACATAAGCATAAAGCCTAGTGAATAAATTTACTATAAAAAGACCAGGCTCAACTACAAGATGTAATAACTCTGACCACAATTACAGATTTATACTTATTAATTGTCACCTGAACACCAAAAATCAACAACAACATATGTATATATAACATAATAACACCAATTTCGTAGAATATACAACATAACTCCTATATGAGCCATCACCAATATAACAACTGTCACCGTGGGATCTTAGGTTTTTCACCAACCTAGAGATCTTTCACCAATTGTGGGATACACCAAACTATCAACATTCTTGAATTACACCACTTAGTTGTAATGTAACCATTAAGCAACTAATTAAAAACACCATATAGAACACACCAAATATAATATAGTCAACTAGGACTATATCGCTAATATCTAGAGTTACTACCCTAGTGTATCACCTATGTCACCTTTCCAATATCACTACACTAATGTTCAACAAAGAGTTTAATCTAACATCACCATAACATATATGTATGCACAAAACATATTAATACTTCTATATTATACAAAGGCATACAACCACATCAATCAAAGTTGAGTAAAGTTACTCACATGTAGTCCAAGCTCCAATATTAAGCTATATTTGACTTTTGTAAGCTTCCTTACACCTTCTTGTCTATAGGGGAACAAGTTTAAACCTTCCTTAGACATCATACAACACCAGTCTAATAAATAAAGTTTATGTCCTTCACATGCATAATTAGCGTCGCTAATTATACCCCTGTTCATAGTTAGCGCTGCTAACTATGAACATCAGCATTCCTTTGACAGATTTTTCACACAACCTCTGTTTTTAACACTAAACACCAAAGAATTAAGGAATACAACACCATATTTAATTACACAAAGGCATACAACCACATCAATCAAAGTTGAGTAAAGTTACTCACATGTAGTCCAAGCTCTAATATTAAGCTATATTTGACTTTTGTAAGCTTCCTTACACCTTCTTGTCTATAGGGGAACAAGTTTAAACCTTCCTTAGACATCATACAACACCAGTCTAATAAATAAAGTTTCTGTCCTTCACATGCATAATTAGCGTCGCTAATTATACCCCTGTTCATAGTTAGCGCTGCTAACTATGAACATCAGCATTCCTTTGACAGATTTTTCACACAACCTCTGTTTTTAACACTAAACACCAGGGAATTAAGGAATACAACACCATATTTAATTACACACCTAAAACCTTTAATTTCACAACTTCCATATCAACCAAAATCAACCAATTTCACTAATTCAACTTAGCAATTTCACACATAAGAATGTACTAACCTTAATCTTTGATTTGGATGCAAAATCCCTTTGATTTCCACCATAATTTCATGATTTAAGCTCCAAAAATACCCCTGAAACTCGTATGGTGTTCATACTTTCTGGAATGAGAGAATACACCCCAAATGACCAAACCAAGGCTTGAATGGAAATTTGTCAGGCACGATGTTACTGTCGCTAACTTAAACATTAACGTCGGGTTAGCAGCGCTAACATATACAATAGCATCGCTAATTCTGTTTTTTTGCCTAGTTTGTACGTTTGACTCCATTTCACCAAATAACAACCTACTTAAGCATAGCATTGCTAACCCTTAACCATTAGTGACGCTAATATGTCTGATAAGTGATTTCTTGCACATTTTTCAACATTTTCTCACCTCTTGACCTATAATTCCAAACTTAGCAACCAAACTCCATATTAAATCATAATATGGACATGTAAACACAAACATAACACCTTAACATCTCAAATTCCAAGATTTGGTTCATTCCTAGTTTTTAACATTTTTGGTCATTTTCACCAAAAACACTCATGAATAATCTAAAACTCCTTTAATACCATCAACATGTTATTACAAGTTGATAAGAAATGTAAACCTGATTCCTGGTATTACAGCCTAAGCAACAAATGATCGTTATCTAACCAATGTGTAACTTAGAATCATGAATTTCAGGATTTAGTCACATAAACCCTAGAAATTTAGGGGTTTTATGTAATCTGCAATTTATGAAATTGACGAGTCATGGATGATGTTTTGGATGAAAGAAATTGATCATAGTTGTTTCTTGATGAATCCAAGAAGTTATTGAGTACTTATAGTTGAATTGGAAGTTAAAGGTACAATGGAATCAAGAAATTTATTGATGAAATTCCATGGAATTTTGTGAATGAATTCATGAGATTGGGTGACAAAGTGTTTTGGGGATTTAACAACTCTAATTCTTGGTTATCTTGTTACCTTTTAATTGACAATTGAGAGGTAAGAGAAGTAATGAGAATTAGGTAAGTAAAGAATAACATATTCCTTTTAATTGTAGGAAGAGATAAAGGACTACTAATTGGAAAGGGAGTTCGACTTACTTGACATTCAACTTAAGGTTAGTAACTGATTCTATACTATTTTATAATATGGTCATTGGTTTGGCATGTTGCATGTATTATATAGTCATACGACTAATTGACTTCTTGGAAATGCCTTAGTGTCTTGGAAATGCCTTAATGGCTTCAAAATGCCTTAGTGTCATGGAAATGCCTTAACGGCTTGGAAATGCTTTAGTGGCTTGGAAACACCTAGTGGCTTGGAACCGCTTAATTTGTGACTTGAAAAACCAAACTTTTGTGGCTAGGAACTATTGCTTAAGTGACTAGGGAAGTAAGTTGAAAGTGTAAGTTAAATGGATTTGTGTGAGGAATAATTGTATTGCTTTATATGATGCTTTTGTAGGGTTGCTCACTAAGCTTTTAAAGCTTACCCATGTGTGTGTTTAACTATTTTGTAGGTTCTAGTAAGGTAGATAAAGGTAAGGAAAAGATGGACGCATAGATAAGCTTGAATACGAAGATCTATAGTTGCTCAGCTCGGATGTGTTAGGGTTTTTTGTACATCCTTTTGATACACTTGATGATTTGGTTAATATTATGTACCCCAAATATTGTGCCAAAGTTTGATAACTTTTGATAACTTGTTCTGTACTTATGTTTTGAAAATGAAAAAATTCGGGTGTACATTATATTTTGAACCGGGCGTTACATGGCAGTAGTACATTTTTTCAAAATATTCTCCTATTAATTGTTGGAGGAAAAAAACACACTCACGGAAACCCATTACAGCAAAATCGTGATCCGTAAACAAATAATGTGACCTACAACATACGAACAAGGATGTCGGATAAAAACACCATTAAAGTTAAGATCCATATTTAACTAGACAACATTAGGGTTTATCATACTCTAGTGTATGTGTAACAACGAAAGCATAAATCATAGAAAACTTATTCTTCCTAGGAGAGAAATCCAATTGTCTAAGTTTAAACCCTAGCTATGGCACATAATCCATCCGTTTTTAAGCTTTAATATTTGATTACTTGTATACGTAGATCATGTGATGTAGAGTATAAGGATAGAGATGACTTTGGTCAATCTCCATGTCAGCCATTTTACTTGTCAAACCCATCACATTTGTGAAGAATGGTTTTTAAATAAGTTAATTGTGAGTTCAATGGTTTTGCCAGAACAAAATTTACAATATGGACCATATAAAACAAAATGTTATACTTTATGGGTTTTAGTGTCATTAACCAATAAAGAAAATATAAAAAAACACAAAAAAGTAAAATTTGTATAAATGTTACTTTATTGATATTAAGACTCACCACGCAAGATGACATTAATGCCATCAACAACCACCTACCCTACCATAAGTTTATCCAAACACTTTTTTAAAAAACTCTTTATCAACTTATTGAATTTTCTCCACATAAGTTTATCCAAACACTTTTTTAAAAACTCATTTTTGAAAAGTCATAAGCTAATAAGCACTTCTGCCCAAAAATACTTATGAGCTAAATAAGTTTATCCAAACACACTCTTAATCCAACAACTTACATAATCTACTAACAACTTGATTAAAAAACTCAAAATGATAATAAGAACGCTTTATTTTGGCCGCCAGGAAAATGATTTTTATAAACCATAAAGACAATAATGAAATTTAATATTTTAAATATTTAATCCAACAACTTACATAATCTACTAACAACTTGATTAAAAAACTCAAAATGATAACAAGAACGCTTGATTTTGGTCGCGAGGAAAATGACTTTTATAAACCATAAAGACAATAATGAAATTTAATCTTTTAAATATTTAATCCAACAACTTACGTAATTTACTAACAACTTGATTAAAAAACTCAAAGTGATAATATGAACGCTGGATTTTCACGAAAGTGGAAGCTGGTCGCGAGGAAATCATTTTTATAAACTATGAAGACAATAATGAAATTTAATATTTTAAATATTTAATCCAACGACTTACATAATCTATTTACAGCACTTCTTGGGAGCTGATCTTTTCAAATCAGGTTGATTTTTTAGCTAATTAAAGATGAGTCCTTTTTTTCAAGTTCCTAGCCATTTCACTTTCGTATGTTAGATTTGTGATGCATTGAATCTGGTTCTTCAAATTTCTTGCAAGGTTTGATTTTTTTTCATTAAAGATTGTGTTGATTTTTTAGCTAATTAAAGATGAGTCCTTTTGTATGTTTAAAGCCGCATGCTTTAGATTCAATGATGATCACAGTAAATCCCTAGAAGTTTAGCTACCCGTAATTCAACATACTTGGTACCACGTCTTCATTTATCCAAAAAGAATTAAAAACCCAATTTATTTTTATCTCTTTTAGTAAATTGAATCACATCAATCTTGATTTGACTAACGACTTTCGTAAGTATGGATATGGATTAATGATTTCAAGACTTTTATCGAAGATTAATTCATGAAAAATAAAACAACAAAACCCCTTATATTGTATCATCAAGAATCTTTTGATTCACTTCCAAGCTTAAGAAATCCAACAGGAAAACCCCGATTAGATGGGTCCTAATATTTCTGGAGAATTATGCTGATTTTAAGTTTTTATTCCAATTTTGACAGTTTAGAAGATAAATTTTCGAAGCCATGAAGTGTTTCAAGTCCTCATGCAGCGAAGAGAAGCCTGAAACGCAAAAAACTCCAACAAAATCGAGTTCAATCCAATCATCTAGTTCAATATTTACAGATCGTGACATGAAACGGTCCGGGTCAGAACTAAATTCTCAAAACGTCTCTGCTCTTAGCACCGAGTCAATGGGAAGCACAAATTTGCCAAGTTTTTCACCACGGTCAAGTAATCTTAAAGTCTTCACATTTTCTGAACTCAAAACTGCCACCAAAAAGTTCAGCCCTTCTACCATGATTGGTGAAGGAAAATTCGGGCATGTCTACAAGGGTGTAATCAACAACCCTAAAGATTCCACTAAAAGACTCGATGTGGCTGTTAAACAGCTACGAAGAACAGGATTACAGGCAAGCTTTTTGACATTCGACTATTAATTGTAAACTTTGATTCTTAAATTACTTTCGGTGATGATTGATTATGTTGTTACAATAGGGGCATAAAGAGTGGGTAACTGAGGTGAATGTTCTCGGGGTGGTTGAGCATCCGAACCTTGTGAAATTAGTTGGTTATTTTGCTGATGATGATGGAAGAGGGACACAAAGGCTTTTGGTTTATGAATATATGCCAAATAGAAGTGTGGAGGCTCATTTATTTTCAAGGTCTAAAGCACCTCTTTCATGGACCATGAGATTGAAAGTGGCTCAAGATGCTGCTCGTGGGTTGGCGTATTTACATGAAGAAATGGACTTTCAGGTACTTTAGGTTGAATTAACAGCTGGACAAACTTTCTATGGCTATTTTCAATGACCAGGTCGTGGAGGTATTCACGTTTTTTGCACAGACAGGATGTGGAGGCATTCACGTTGTTCCACGTGAGACTAAAAGTTCCTATTTTTGTCCCATTGTCCATTGACATAGTATAATATAATTTTTTGTCGTGTCATGTCATGTAATGTCTTCTTTTTTCGTGTTTAACAAGTTTGTCATGTCTTGTCTTGTTGCGTCATCTCATGTCCTGTTATGTCATATCAGTTCTAGGTTCTAGATCAGTCTAATCACTATTTACAAATGCGAATACTTACAAGTCACAAAGACTATTAACTCTTTTTTTTTAGATTATTTTCGGAGATTTCAAATCTTCCAACATTCTTCTAGACGAAAAATGGAACGCGAAGCTTTCAGATTTTGGAATGGATCGATTAGGTCCTCAAGAAGAGCCCTCTCATTTCTGGACGGTGGTACGTTTCTTTAAGTTCTTGAATTTTCCCAGTATAATAATCAAACTATTCCTTCAATTTATTTTGCCACAAAAATTTATAAATTTCCATGACATAATGTCATCAGGATATAGGAATAGTGGGATACCCGGCTCCAAAATGCATCCAAACGGAACATCTAAATTCCAAGAGTGACGTATGGAGCTACGGTGTCTTCCTATATGAACTTATCACGGGCAGGCGCGAATTGGATATAACCCGCCCCAAAAACGAGCAGAAGCTTCTAGAATGGGTGAAACCGTATCTAGACTCCAAAAATTTCGGGATAATCGTCGATTCAAGACTCGAAGGAAAGTACTCGCTAAAATCGGCACAAAAGTTGTCAATCATAGCCAATAGATGTTTGTCTGAAAACTTAAAATCCAGACCAAAGATGAGTGAGGTTCTTGAAATGGTTAACCAACTCATTGGGGGCCCACCACCTCTCAAGGGTTTAGGCCCGGTGGTCCCTATTGAGCCCAACAAAGTTTTTGTGGGTCCCACACACGGTAAAAAGAGCCCCGAGAACATGAAATAAGACGGAAGAGGGTCTAAGGATAGTCAACGTACAGAATCTGGTTGTGTTTCGTTATCTGTCGTCCAAAGCTGTTGACAACTTGTTGATTTTTGAGTACTTTGGAAGGGTTTTGTAGTGTGTGGTAGTAAATGACGGTAATGCCCTTATTGAGTGGTGTACGAAAAGGCATGCTTCGAGTCGCATGGTGTGTAAGGTGAACGGCTGTTTGGTAAGCACCTTTAGAGGTTTTGTATTTGTGTGTTTTATAGGTGGACTTGTGTAGGTTGTGTGCATTATATTTAAAAGAAGTAATTAACGTGCATTGCTTGGTTGTACATAGAATCGGAATGTCAGTTCATTTGCATTTGATGATGTCGTGAAGTGTCTGGACTTTAGATTTGCGTCAAGATCCATTGGTGCATTGGGTGGTTGTATATTTGTCCCGTTATTCATCGATCGGTTGTATATTTTTATGAGTTTTCATCAATTATGATAATTCAAGTTTGTCAACATTTTAAATAGACAAAATTTATAAATTGATCCTTTGTGGTTTACAAACAGTTGTACGTTCAGTTCTTACCCTTTTTTTGTTACGCGGATGGTCTCTAAGCTTTCAATTTTGTATGGTTGGTCCTTAACGCATATAAAATGATTTTTATACCATTTTTAATCTCTTTTAGATCATTCCCATATATTCTTTAATTTAATTAAATTAAGAATTAAATAAATAAACCCACCCTTACCCCACTTCACCCTACCCCTTTCCTTGTTGATTGACAGCTCCTCATATTCGCAAAAAACATATGTTGCCGTTCTTTTACCATTCACGATGAAACTGCACACCAATAAGAACTCCAAGTTATAAAGAAGATGCTTTCTGACTGATTTCCTTCATCATGACATAAACTCTTTATAGATGAGAATAAATTGAATTGAGCTACAATCGATCAAAATCACGAGCAATCAGATGCAAGTAAGATAGCTTTATCTCTTTATGGTGACTTGCCCGACTCGTCGGAGAAGAGGGTAGGTTATTACTAATGGGTGGTTTTGGATTGAGTTGTCATTGTGTTTCTTAATGAGTTCAGAGGGTAAGCGATAATAGATGGATGATGTTTCGGTGGTGAGACGGTAGACAACATCAACTTATGATTTTTCGGTGGCAAATTGTTGACATGTACTAGCGGTGACAAACAGAGGGGTAACGGGAATTATAGAGGAGTAATGGTGGTTGAGTTGTGAACATTCACTTCATCGATCCTGTCTTCAACAAGTTAATGCTAAGACTACCCCTATTGGTGGCCCCAAACCTTTAGCTTACCATAATATAAGGGTAAATTGCAAAAAAAATCACTATGTTTACATAAAATTTTGATTTTGATATTGTATTATTTTTTTTGCAATTAAGTCAATAAGTTTCCCAAATTGTTGCAATTTTGACTATTTGATTGATCATATGTCAGTATTTGATGATGTGATACTGACGTTGCATGATGATATTTTCTATTTTATCTAAAAAATTCTTTTATTTTTACGCATTTTACTATTAAGATAAATAATCACCTAATTAACAAATTCACACATATATAAACCATAATTACCACTTCTACTAAATATATATTTTACACTTTTAACATAATTATCAGTAGATAATATATACAATCATCGTATATTATCCTACGTTCAAATCAATATTTAAAGACATGCAATAAATTTCGTTCTATAATTATCCGTATATAATATATACAATCACCGTATATCATCTTACTTTCAAAATATTGTATTTGTATCCTTAAAAATTAAATAAAATACAATATACATTATAATTGTTGTTTTAAATCTTATTTTTTTAAAGAAACTATGGTCATGTCAGCGCCAAGTCAGGGTCATATCACTAAAGACTGACACGTCATCATGTCAGATCAGCTATTTGAAAAAGTTAGTGACTTAATTGCCAAAAAAATAAACACAGTGTCAAAATCAATATTATTTTTTGTAAACTTAGTGTCTTTTTTACAATTTACCTTAAATATAATTTAATAAATAAATAAATAAATAATATTATGTGACATAAAAGCCACCATAACAACTCAGCTCATCAAATTAGGTTGCTCTCTTTCTATCTCCCCCCCCCCCCTCTCTCTCTTTCTTATTTCTTTTTAATTTTTCTTTATTTCTTCAACTTTATTTTATTAAAAATTAGATATAATACTTATTGGAAAAATAAATATAAGATATTAGAATACGTAATTTTTTTTCTACAAAGTGAGACTAGTATTGATAAATGTTTGTGATTTTTTCCAAATAAAATTTAGGATTAGATTGGGTTGCTAATGTGTATAAAAGATTAGGTTTAAGTGAGTTGTGTATGTAGAAGAGAAATATTAGTTTTTTAATAAAAAATTTTGGTTGAGTTGGGTTGCCAATAAGAACAATCTAATCCCCTGCGCCATATTTCACCATTATTGTATAACAAAGGTTTTACCGTGTAAAGTTCTCGGCAAATGATGGAAAATCAGAAGGGCGACAATGGATTGTCGATGAAGGATATAAAGGGAAAGAAAAAAAAGTGTTTAGAGGATTCACGGACCTAAAGTATCTAATGTTTTGAAACCCTAGAATGAATGTGATTGATGATCAGGATAAGGGTTAGGTTGGGGTTTAGGTGTTGATTATATCTTAGGCTATGCGGTGTGGTCTTTGCCCACTCATCACCTTTTCTTTGACACATCAGCATCCGGTCAGCACCCCTCACTCTTCCTCTCATCCATGTAACTGTTCACTCCTCACTTCCTCTCATTTCTTGTACAACTAATGATGCACAATGTACACTCAATATACTTTTCCTTTTGATTTCCTCACGCGATGAAAATTCTCCTGCAGGAAAGAAAAGTGAAGGGACCTCTCTAAGGAGGAGGTGGTGTTTCCTGCGAGGAAAAGGACTTTCCCCGCACCCGGCACCCTCTGCATGGGATAGCCTTAGAGAAATGGTGAGGAATAAGAGTGTAGGTCTCAGAAGAAGGTGAGTGGGGTATGTACACATTTTTCTAATTTTTTATTTAAATTAAATTTAAAAAAAAAGCATAAAAAATAAAATTGTATAAAAAATATTTGTCGGTATTAAGGATGTGTCGAATATACAAAAACCATCTATACAATAAAAACATAAACTAAACGTATAATTTTTTATGAACCATAAAGAGAAGATTAATTATAGTTTTGGTCCCTGTAGTTGACACGTTTTTTCAGTTTTGGTTCAAGTTTTTTTCACAGTTTTGGTTCTGAGATTGACAAAAACTTGCACTGTTAGTACCTGATCCATGTAAAAAGACCCGATTATCTTTTGTAATTTTTTTCCTTTTTAATCTATTATTTATTTAGGTAATTGATGTTCAAAAAAAAATTTATTTAGGTAATTAAAAAAATACACCCCACCCCTGCCCCCCTACCCCCCGTCTCTCTCATACATACATATGTACGCATATACAGTATCGAGTGATTTGCTAATCACTTTTCTTCTACATACATTACACATTATTGTTCGATCAACAACAAAGCTGTTTTGGAAGAGTTCCTGACTAGGTTTCTAAAGGAATCGATTAAGGAGTGAAGGCATGCACTGGGAGTGGATTCAATCATGGGGTTCACTAGGTATTCTCGATTAAGATTAAGGGCAACAAAGATTCTTCTAACTACAGATTACATCAATCTTAGTGCGAGATTGTTTAGGAAGGCTTTGGAAAATAAGGGAACAAAGGCAAATTCAAGACGTCTTTATTCATTGGATTTGTCATTGGTTTTGGGTTTTGGGTTTTGAATTGAGAATGCGCACACAAAGATTAGCTGCATAAAATTATCATATCCAAACGGTTGACTTTGAAACTGACAAAGATTAGCTGCATGAGCAGTAATATAAAGAGATGGATTAAGAATCCCAATCTTATTCGTGGGAGCAAATAGCAGGGGTGGCAATGGGTTGGGTTGAGCCGTTAACGGGTCAACCTGTTTAATTAAATGGGTTGAAAGTTTGTACCCAACCCAACCTGTATACTTAAACAGGTTGAGAAATTCTAACCCAACCCAACCTTTTTAGTAAATGGGTTGAAATCAGGTTAACCTGTTTAGTGTGTTTTCAACCCAACCTGTTTAATAAATGCGTTAAACCTGGGTTGACCTATTTAAAATTTCCAAAAGTACCCCTTAAAAGTTAAACATTGTAATTTATAAATCCATAAATAACCATAAACCAAGTTCATAACAAACCTCAAACCAAGTGCTTACAACCATAAAAATTATAAAGTCGTAATTCAAACACGAATTAATATCAAAATTTTATGTAACTTGACTTTCACTTTCACCAACTCGTCCACGACTTCCACTTTTGGTATGATTGTCATCTTGATCATCCATCTTCTCCGTCATGTAAGAAGTTAAAGCTAACCTTCTCCAAATACCCAATCTCTTAAACAAATAATAGTCTCAACTATAGAGGGTGTCAAAAAGCTTCTATAAGCATCAAGTACCCTACCACCCGTGCTGAAGGCAGATTCTGATGCAACTTAATTACCTAATATAAAATAATTCATATATATATATATATATATATATATATATATATATATATATATATATATATATATATATATATATATATATAAACGGGTTGACGGGTTGAAATCATGTTGAGATTTTCAACCCTAACCCAACCTATTTAATTAAACGGGTTACATGGGTCAATCCATTTAATTAAACGGGTTGAGAATATAAACCCAACCTGCAAATTATTGGGTTGGGTTCGGGTGGATTAGCAGGTTCGAGTTAGAATTGCGAGCCCCAGGGGCGGAACATAGAAGGGGCCAGGGGTGGCCATGGCCACCCTGATTTTTGACCTACTAAATACTAATAATTACGGATTTACTGGTATTTATCTAACTTTCTAGAAAAATAAAACCTATTGGCCCCTCAGATTTTTTTTAAACTACTAATTCCACACAACCCCTCAACGTCCTTATCTACTGAATCACTAATAATCATGTAATTTATTCTAAAACAAATCAAAACTACACCTTATGTTATCAGAAACATTATCAAATGAAAAACAAACTTAACTAGGAAACCAAACAACCACTCTTTAAAAACATTAATAAATTACGAACTGTTAACTCAAACTTTCAGAACCGAAGAACAAACCCTAAATTACTATTGCCCATCGCCTTGCCAGTTACTGGAGTTTACTAATCCCACTAAAACCAGAAGATTACGGCTATTTCTTCCCGGCATACAACAAACCAGACTTATTTCTTACCTCATCGAGTTGAGTAATCTCCTCTCCGTCGCGTTCTTGCTCTCTTTTCTTCTCTTAGTTGCTAGACCGAAATGCAGTTGGGTTGCACTCATCGTTCACGATCCTCTTTGCCGGTCGCCGGGTATGCACTGCTTCACTCTCTTTTTCCGTCGCTCAAAGCCACCACACTCTCACTACACACATTTGTATATATTAATTTCTTAGTTCGAGAAAAAGTCAAGAGCAAATAGCCAAGTAATGTAAATTTAGGGGTATTAAAGTTGTATGTGCATAGTAGTCTATGATGTAGGCACACTGTGGTTTATGCAGTAGTATAGCCGGTAGGAGTAGCCACTGATCATAGAAAATAATAACATTTTAATGTATGTGCAGCAAACATAATATATATAAAAGAAAAAAAATGAAACTTTTTAAATGTTAACTAAAGTTCTATCATATATGATCTTTTCACAAACTAATTATTAGTTCACTACTGTGTTTTGTATTTTTATGAGAAAATTTAGTTATTTTGTCAATGTATTTGTTAGTCGTTCTTTTTCTTTTAATAACTATTAATTTACAATTAATTCTATTCAATGTACATTTAATGAAAAAAAATCATTGTTTATGGAAAAGATATGTAAGTTTAGATTTTTGATACGTTGTAAAACTGAATCAAATAAATCGGTTTCATATGGTTTCGTCTAGTATTTGTTGTTTCCGGCCCCCCTAGTTTTGATGTTTGTGTTCCGCCCCTGGCGAGCCCTAGCAAATAGTAATGGAGGTTGTAGGAGAAAAAAGTAGAATAATTGCATTGGACATTAGCTGCCCTTTTAGCTTTTCATGCAGTTGTCCTCTCTTTCCTATGAGCATTTTTCATGTCCCCCCTTAATGCTTGCAAACTGTGAAACTTTCTTAACCAAAGTGGCACAAAAATGACTTGGTAGTTTTAATTTCGTCATTATTTGATTCACCTTCCATTTCTTTCATGATCGGATTTTTTTTTTTCTGAGAGAGAGAGAGAGGTGGGATGTATATTTTTTTAATTACCTAAATAAATAATATATCAAAAAAAAAAAATTAGAAATGATAGTCTAATCTTTTTTACATGGATCAAATATCAATAATGCAAAACTTTTGACACTCTCAGTTGACCAAAACTGTATAAAAAACTTGAACCAAAACTGAAAAACATATTAACCAAAAGGACCAAAACTGTAATTTAATCTAAAGATAACGATCAAATTTTATGTTTTAAATATTTAATCTAACAACTTAATAACAACTTGATTGAAAAACTCCAATGCTACTAGAACGGTGGATTTTTAAGAAAGTGATAGCTGGTCGCGAGGAAAATGACAAGCCCACAGGCCACCAGACTGCCGTCCTGGCAGGAAAGACGCAGGGAACGATGATAAGGATAGCCACCAAGATTCCGAGAACCTCCACCATTCCTCCTTCTAATTAAGTATACTCTTGTTTACTTGTCTTCGTACCCTTATTAATTCCTTAAAATTCTCCCCTGTTGACCTCACTTGCCCAAATCTTACGCCACCCATACCTCACTCCACCGCAGGACTTCGATCTATTTAAAACCCATTTCACACTTCCAAACCAGATCATCCTACATCAGCAATCAATCATTCGCGCGACTTTGAAAATTTACATTTTTAACATCTTTTAGTCGGGTGTTTCATTTTTTCTTCTTTTGGTTAGTCAATGGCCTTCATCTCTCTCATCATCATGTGCCTTTTGTCCTTCTATTTGTGTTAAGGTTAACGTCTATTTAGGGCACTTCTTGGGAGCTGATCTTTTCAAATCAGGTTGATTTTTAGCTAATTAAAGGTGAGTCCTTTTGTTAAGTTCATAGTCATTTCACTTTCGTATGTTAGATTTCTGATGCATTGAATCTGGGTTATTCAAATTTCTTGCAAGGTTTGATTTTTTTGTCATTGAAGAGTGTGTTAGATTCTTGATTATGCTGCACAATTAGGGTATAATACGAAGAACGTGTTTGTATGTTTAAAGCCGCATGCTTTAGATTCAATCTTGATCACAATTAATCCCTAGAAGTTTAGCTATCCGTAATTCAACATACTTGGTACCACGTCTTCGTTTATCCAAAAAGAATTCAGAACCCAATATTCTTTTTATCTCTTTTAGGAAAATTGAATCACATGAATCAATTGTGGATATGAGTAATGATTTTCGTAAGTGGGGATATGGGTTTTAGTATCGAAGATTAATTCATGAAAAAAAAAAAAAAAACCTTATATTTTAACATCATAGATCTCTTGATTCACTTCCAAGCTAAAGAAAATGCATCAGGAAAACCCGATTAGGGTTTTCTTGATGAGATGGGTCCTAATATTTCTTGAGAATTGTGCTGATTTTTAGTTTTTATTCCAATTTCGACAGTGTCATAAGATTAAATTTCGAAGCCATGAAGTGTTTCAAATCCTCATACAGCGAAGAGAAGCCTGAAACGCCAAAAACTCCAACAAAATCGAGTTCAATTCAATCATTTAGTTCAATTTTTACAGATCGTGACATGAAACGATCTGGGTCGGAACTAAATTCCCAAAACGTCTCTGATCTTAGCACCGAGTCAATGGGAAGCACAAATTTTCCAAGCTTTTCACCACGGTCAAGTAATCTTAAAGTCTTCACATTTTCTGAACTCAAAACAGCCACCAAAAACTTCAGCCGTTCCACCAAAATTGGTGAGGGAGGATTCGGGTGTGTCTACATGGGTCTAATCAAGAACCCTAAAGATTCCACTAAACGGCTCGATGTAGCTGTAAAACAGCTAGGAAGAACAGGATTACAGGCAAGCTTTGACCACATTTGACTATGTTGTTAATTCAATCATTTAGTTCAACCACTAAACGGTTCTAAACTTTGATTTTTAATTTAGTTTTGGTGATGATTTTGATTATGTTGTTACAATAGGGGCATAAAGAGTGGGTAACGGAGGTGAATGTTCTTGGTGTGGTTGAACATCCGAACCTTGTGAAATTAGTTGGTTATTGTGCTGAAGATGATGAAAGAGGGATACAAAGGCTTTTGGTTTATGAATATATGCCAAATAGAAGTGTGGAGGATCATTTGTCTTCAAGGTCCGAAGCACCTCTTTCATGGACCATGAGATTGAAAGTGGCTCAAGATGCTGCTCGTGGGTTGGCGTATTTACATGAAGAAATGGATTTTCAGGTAATTTAGGGTGAATTTGTTACAACAGACTGGACAAACTTTCTATGGCTATTTTCAATGACCAGGACGTGGAGGTATTCACGTTTTTTGCACAGACAGGATGTGGAGGCGAATGCCTTGTTCCACGTGAGACTAAAATTTCCAATTTTTGTCCCATTGTCCATTGACATAGTACAATATAAATTTTTTGTCATGTCATGTCTTGTTTTTTCATCCTTTAATAAAGTTGTCATGTCTTGTCATGTCATATCAACTGTAGATCAGACCAATCACTATTTACAAATGGGACACTAAGACTAATAACTTTTTTTTTGTAGATTATATTCCGAGATTTCAAAGCTTCCAACATTCTTCTAGACGAAAAATGGAACGCGAAGCTTTCAGATTTCGGAATGGCTCGATTAGGACCTCAAGAAGGACTCACCCACGTCTCAACCGCCGTACGTTTCTTTAACTTCTTGAATTTTCCCGTTGTAATAATAATCAAACTATCACTTCAATTTATTTTGTCACAAATTTATAAATTTCCACGACATAATGTCATCAGGTTATAGGAACAATGGGATACGCAGCTCCAGAGTACATCCAAACAGGACATCTAAATTCCAAGAGTGACGTATGGAGCTACGGTGTCTTCCTATATGAACTTATCACGGGCAGGCGCCCGTTGGATAAATCCCGACCCAAAAACGAGCAGAAGCTTCTAGAATGGGTGAAACCGTATCTAGACTCCAAAAAGTTCCGGATAATCATTGATTCAAGACTCGAAGGAAAGTACTCGCTAAAATCGGCACAAAAGTTGTCAATCATAGCCAATAGATGTTTATCAAGAAACTCAAAATCCAGACCAAAGATGAGTGAGGTTCTTGAAATGGTTAACCAACTCATTGGGGGCCCACCACATGCACCACCTCTCAAGGGTCTGGACCCGGTGGTCCCTATTGAGCCCAAGAAAGTTTTTGTGGGTCCCACACACGGTAAAAAGAGCCCCGAGAACATGAAAAAAGACGAAAGAGGGTCTAATGATAGTCAACGTACAGAATCTGGTTGTGTTTCGTTATACTGTCGTCCAAGGCTGTTGACTACTTGTTGATTTTGGAATACTTTGGAACGAGTTTTGTAGTGTGTGGTAGTAAATGACGGTAATGCCCTTATTGAGTGGTGTACAGAAAGGCGTGCTTTGAGTCGCCTACTGTAGAATTTGTGGTGTGTAAGGTAAAGGGCTGTTTGGTAAGCATGTGTTTTATAGTTGGACTTGTGTAGGTTGTGTGCATTATAGGATGTTAAAAAGAATCAAATGAACGTTGATCTTTGATCTTGACGTGCTTTGGTTGGTTGTACATTGAACCGGAATGTCGGTTCATCTGCATTTGATAATGTCGTGAAGTGTCCGGACTTTACATTGGCGTCAAGATCCATTGCTGCATTGGGTGGTTGTATATTTGTCCCGTTATTCATCGATCAGTTGTACATTTTTCCCAGTTGGTAGCTTTTGTTGATGCATTTCCACTAGATTTAATTTTTTCAACCCATTTATGAGTTAAATTGACTTTAATACTATTGCCTACGGGCCAAACGGCAGGTAAAAGAAAAACTTTAACAAGAAATCATGTAAATTTGCCAAACCTTTATAAAGGTTATCCTATTATTCAAACGAAGGACAAATTTCAGAAAACCATTGTGTTTTCAGTGATTTAACCGAAAAGCTATCGCTAAGTTTCTTTAGAGGATAATCATGAAAATAACCACATCTCATTGATAAGTAAGAAATTCTCTCAACTTTTTGCAAATTTTGTAAATGACCGCTATGTTCGAAACACTGATAGTTTTGAACCACCGTGTGTATTGTGTTCATATTTTTCTAATAAAAAGTGTTTAGGAAATTTGAAAGTTTCAAACTAAGCACTCAATTTGCGAAGTGACTTACAATGATAAGATGTCTAAGTCAATGACGAAAAATATGCAACCTACTTCGGGAAGTTTAACTTGTAATGTTTATGTTCTATGTTTTGAAGTTCTTGTTTGAGTAGTATATATCCACAATCTTTGAAGAAGTTTTAAAAGAACACAAAATGTATCTATCTAGAACTCTAGATTTTCATTTTCCGTACAAGAGTGACTTGGCAAATAAATAATGACTTTATGCGGTACATTTTTTTTTTTTTGGAAAAGGAAAGGCCACAAAGACCCCCCCCCCCCCCCCCCCCCCCCAAATTTATTAGACTTTATGCGGTACATAACATCACAATGAAAGGAATACTACCTACATAAACTAGGAAATCTTCAATTAAGTCTCAATATTTGGACCTAATTTATGAAAAAATCTTAAATTAATTTTTATTTATAAAAAATGACAGGAAATCGGCTAATGTTTTCAAATTAGTCATTTTTAACTTTTTCAGTAGATGACTACATGTTTTATATTCAATAAAGTCCTAATATTTTGGTCAAGTTTACGGAAAAGTCTCAACATGTTTTATGCTCAATAAAGTCCTAATATTTTAGGTTAGTTTACGGAAAAATCCGAACATTTTGACTTAGTTTACTTGAAAAAAATTATGTATTTATACATGTATTTACGTCTTTAATAACGTATTTATATGTTTAAAAATGTATTTTTATGTATTTGTAAAAAATACTTAAAAATAACGTATTTAATAACATAAAAAACTTTAAAAAATATGTCTTTAATAACGTAGAAATAATTAAAAAATACATTAAAATGCATGTACAAATACCTTTTATAAACGTATAAATACATAAAAATATGTTTTCTTCATGTATTTATTCCAAATGACGGATATGGATTTCGGTAAGTTTGCTTACAGGGATTAGACCGACTGGAAAGTGACTGAACAAAATTAAATTGCACGAAACTATATGATTCCGGTAAGTTTGCTTACGTATTTTACAGTATTTTTACGTATTTTAAATAAATACATTTTAAGTATTTTTACACATTTTAGATTTGGTTTATGTAAACATACGTTTTCTAACGTATAAATACGTTATTACAGACATAAATGATAAACATGTTGATCTAAAAACTAACTTTTTTTATGAATGCATCAATGCATATACATGTTGTTATACTTATGAAAATATCACCGCATATGAATAATGTAAGATCTCGTTTTAAATTTATAAAACTCATATTGGTTTTTGTGGAATCATTTATTATTGCTTCATATTGGGATGTCCAATTATGTTATCTTTTTCATGTTTATCTGTGAAAAATAGTTTCTCTTTATCTAGCACTTCTAAATGGATTTTAGTCGTAGGACTATTCAAATATGAGGCTCTAAGCTAATTAAAACTTGAAATTAGTATGATATTAGACAAAAAAATGTAAATTATTATCATTAGAAAAAAACAATGGTTTGTTAACAAATTGTTGTTAAGTTTTAATTTATATTTGTAAATGTTGTGTATTATAGTTTTATTAAACATTAATTGATGTTTTTTATTTAGAAAATATATTATTGATAATAAACACTTAATAATTTCTTATTTCAGTTAGATCATATTGGAAATTATGTATTAGAAATCCTTAATATTTATGTGTTTTTGTGTAATATTTCTTTTAATCAACTCTTGTAATACATGTGTATCTATCCTAGCATGTACATATGTCTCTCTGTGTGTGTATATATATATATATATATATATATATATATATATATATATATATATATATATATATATATATATATATATATATATATATATATATATATATATATATATATATAGGGAGAGGATCAACATAGAATCCCATTTTATGTATAGAACCATAGAACCAATCTACTAACCATTGGATCAAGCAATCAATGGCCATAAATAAAAGACTAATATATTATTAAAAGAAATCAATTAAATAAATGATTGGGGGTAATTTAGGTATAAACAATATTATTGTTCCTAAAAATCATATCTGTAAAATTAAATGCCTCATTTATCTCTTCAATCAAACCTAATCAATTTCACATTCTTCTTCATCGACTCCTCTACCTCTCACCGGAGATCTCAACTACCTTCATCTACATCTCATCGGAAACCTCCACTGCATCTCATCGGAAATCTTCACTGCATCTCATCGGAAAGCTACTGGCAACAGAAGATGACAAAGAAGCAACGTCGTTGTCGGCGGGTTTGGTAGTTCAATGCTTCTCTGGTGGCGCCGGTTGTCTAGTAGGTGGCCGGAGACGGTGACTCTTGGTCGAATTCCTTGTCAGAAGAACTCTCATGTCCTAATTTCAGCTTATCTTTACAGGTTTGAACAATTCTTAACAATTTATCTTGAATGTTCATTACTGAACATTTATGAACACTTCTCTATTGTTGACTTAAATCAGCTTTATTGTTTAGTTAAAATTGTTATTCCTTGTCAGAACAACTATCGTGTCCTGATTTCAGTTGATCTTAACAGGTTTGAACAATTATTAACAATTTATTTGAATGTTCATCACTGAACATTTATGAACACTTCTCTTTTGTTGACTTAAATCAGCTTTACTGTTCAGTTAAAATTGTTTTAGTGTTACATTATATTATGTTTTGGTGTTACATTATATTATTTTTCAGTTGATTAAATTTCTTTTTAGTCTTACATTGTTGTTTAACCATAACATGATTCCAATCGATTGTCAAGTGCAATAAGGAGCACATTCAAAGTCTGACTGAATTAAACTGTAACAATCAAGTGAAATACGAACACGATTCCAATCGATATATAGAGAACGAATACATATCTGATTTAATTATGAAATCGGTAGCCCTTCCACCGCCTTGTTCGAGCTTTTGATCTAAGATCAACTTCTCCTAGGTCCGATCATCTTCTAAAAAATGGCATCCACTGTGATAAAGGTATCGTCTGCCTTCTCTTTCAATTTATGGACATTGTCCGCTGAAAATTAAGAATGTTCGCCAGTGTTGAATTTAGTTCGAGATTTAGGATTTGTAGCGTTAGATCCAATGTTAATTGTATGTTATCTACTCAATCGTGGTACAACTAGTGGACTGAGAATTATTGATTAGATAAAGT
This sequence comes from Cichorium intybus, assembly GCA_023525715.1. Classification (NCBI taxonomy): domain Eukaryota; kingdom Viridiplantae; phylum Streptophyta; class Magnoliopsida; order Asterales; family Asteraceae; genus Cichorium; species Cichorium intybus. The sequence goes on along the minus strand of CM042013.1, from coordinate 29,456,947 downwards.
AATTCAATCTACTCAATCGTTTTCCAAAGTTTCTTCGTTAATCGTTTTCCAAATGTGTTTCAATGTTCAATAATGAACATTTGAGTTTTTGTATAAGTGTATACATGTTCAGTAATGAACAATTGAGTTTTTTTAATATTCATCAATGTTCATTTCTGAATATGTGTAATTTTGGACTAAAGGTTTTCATACAGATCTGCAAAGGTTGTTCTTTGCTGCTCCAACTTGATTCACAATAATCTAGAAGATCAAATTTGTAATTTCAGATGGATAAGAAAATGGTTGGATTTCAATTAATGGAGGCGATCTGCAAATGATCCGGACCGAAAAAAGTTGATGAAAGTGACAAATTTCCTGAGATTTTGAAGACAATGTTCATCAATGAACATATGTTCATCAACGAACATATGTTCATCAACGAACATATGTTCATCAACGAACATATGTTCATCAATGAACATATGTGTGTAAGTTCGTATATTTTGAGTTTTTGTTTAAATATTCATCAATGTTCGTTTCTGAACATGTATGTAATTTCGTCAATATTCATTTTTGAACATGTGTGTGTGTTCATATTTCATTAATGTTTGTCAATGTTCATTTATGAGCATGTGTATGTATGTTTGTATATTCATCAATGTTATGGATGTTCATTGTTGAACAAATTCTGGGATTTTGAAAATAATGTTCATCAATGAACATACGTATATGTTCATCAATGAACATATAAGGTAATTTACCATCATACCATTATCATCCTAATTTGATCTAACGGTCAAGAAGATGGTTCTATGGTTCTATGCATAATAATGGTTCTATGTTGAACCTACCCCTATATATATATATATATATATATATATATATATATATATATATATATATATATATATATATATATATATATATATATATATATAGAGAGAGAGAGTTAGGTTATTCTGAAACTGATAATCATTGTGTGTCTGAATAGACCAATGAGAATTTAGGGAAAAAAAGTAATTTTCCTGATTACAAAAGCCGGTTACCATAATTATAGGATTATTTTAATTTAAAAATAATTGATTTGTATGTCTATTACTATTATGTTTCTATCCAAATTTAAAATGATTGATCCACATTTAGTTAGAATGTTATACAATATTTATATAGTTACATTTGATTATATATATATATATATATATATATATATATATATATATATATATATATATATATATATATATATATATATACACACACACACACACATATATATATATATATATATATATATATATATATATATATATATATATATATATATATATATATATATATATATATATATATATATATATATATATGAAAGGTTTTGTGCAAACCATGAACTAAATAACCTAAGTTCACATGCAACCTATGAGGATCTATGTTTTCTTCTAATTGAACATATAACAAAAAACTAGAGACCAGAAAAAGAAACTAAAGATCAAAACAGAAAAACCAACCTTTATTTCTTGGAAGCTGAGCAGCAAAATTATCCTGCCTCAAATGAAAGTCACACCCAAGCTAGAGGTATATGAAAATCGAAATCCTTGAGAGAGCTATATGAATTGGCGAGTTCAATGTGGTGCCTGGGAACCCCTATTTATAGTCTTTCAAATGGCCAGTTGATAAACCTTAGGGATAAACCTTTTTTAATTCAAATAAGATAAACATTTTATCTTATAATTCAAACTCCTTATTTATCCTTTTATTATCAATTTCGAAATCTATATATACCATATATAGAATTCGAAATCCACTGGTCACTCCCACTGTCACTTACTCAACTATTGAATAATTACAGTTTTAGTCCCTGCACCTTTAATTAATTAATTTAATCCCCAAATTAAATCCAATTAATTCTGGATTAATTCCTAATTAATTAATATAGTTTCTAATTAATATATTATCACTTTAATATATTAATAAACCATATATTTAATTCCTGTTGATTTATTAATCCCATAATAAATCAACCTTTCTCTCTACCGAATTTTCTACCAAACCTCCAGCCATGAGGGCAACCCAAATGGACTGTGCTTCTATTAATTAGGTAAATACTAATTATTAGTCATGGCTTAGACACCTAATCCAACAGTCTCCCACTTGGATAAGTCTATGACTATAATTACCGATTTAGCCTCTAATTAACCAGCACTTTAAGCTTCCTAGAAACCAATGCCAAACTCTGATCTAATCAGTCCTGTCCATAGATAAGTGATCAGATGATCCTCCATCCAACAAGATATTTTTCAGACTCAAGACATGGATAAAATCAATCCGGTCTGATTCACTGTTCCTCGATTTCCGATTTGCATATGACTCTTAGACTACCAATTTAGTCCCGGTTGGCCAACCATTTTAGTCAACTTCAAAATCATCGAGAGGCCTACAGATATCTATTCCCCGTTAGGGTCAAGGGACGAATAAGCTTTGACTCATATACTTATGTCTTTTACCAGACAAATCATTCACAACAACACGTTTTATAACACCGAGTTACCGATGCGTTTTCGAATTATCAATGAACAACCGTCTTAGTAAATCATAACTCATATGTCTTAGCTTAAAGATCAAAAGATATTATCGTCTCAATATTGCTCGTGATATAATCCATGAAGCAATCCATTGAGCGCGGGTTTATCCAATACTCAAATCTCCATTTCCAAGTACTCACGAATGGTTCAGCAATCCAATTGCAATGTCTAACTCCTTAGACAATCTATTACCAATTCATGACAGTCTTACTTCACACTTACTCCCTTAAAGTGTAATCGACTGTGGATATTTGAATAATCCAATTATTCAGGAAGTAAAACATGCAAAATGAAACACAATGATAAGGTATTGACAAGAGTAGTAAACCATAATAAATCTCTATTATTAAATCACAAGAGTCAAATACAATACATTGTTACAAGTTTCGAAACCTATCTAATTACAAAAACTTATATCATCTCTTAATCCAATGCTCCTAGCATGCTGATTATGCTTAATCCTACTCAGAGCCTTTGTCAAGGGATCTGCAGGATTATCTTCCGATGATACCCTCTTTACAAGGAGGTGACCTTCTTCTACCCTATGTCTGATGTAGTGGTACTTTCTGTCGATATGCCTGGACTTTCCATGGTCTCGCGGTTCCTTTGTCAAGGCGACCGCACCTTCGTTATCGCAGAACAGTTCCAAGGGCTCCTGAATGCTCGGGACTACTCCAAGGTCACCGATAAAGTTCTTCAGCCAAGCCGCTTCCTTTAACGCTTCACTTGCTGCTATGTACTCTGATTCGCACGTAGAATCAGCCACTGTTTCTTGCTTGGAACTTTTCCAAGTCACTGCTCCTCCGTTCAAAAGGAATACCCAGCCCGACTGAGACCGACCACTGTCTCTATCTGTCTGAAAGCTGGCATCTGTATATCCTTCAACTCTCAAGGTATCACTGCCACCGAGGACTAACACCATGTTCTTGGTCCTTCGCAGGTACTTGAGTATATTTTTCACAGCTATCCAATGCGCCCTTCCAGGGTTACCCTGGTACCGACTGACCATGCTCAATGCAAAAGCCACGTCAGGGCGAGTACATGTCATAGCGTACATGATCGATCCCACAGCCGAAGCGTATGGTACTCGACTCATCTCAGCTATTTCCTCGTCTGTACTCGGACTTTGAGTCTTACTCAGCTTCGCATTACTTTGGATAGGTAGCTCTCCCTTCTTGGAATTTTCCATACTAAACCTCTTTAGTACCTTTTCCAAGTATGTACCCTGACTAAGTCCAATTAGTCTTTTCTTCCTATCTCTCAATATTCTAATCCCAAGAATATAGGCAGCCTCTCCTAGGTCCTTCATGGCGAAACATTTCCCAAGCCAAGCCTTGACATCTTGCAAGGTTGGAATATCGTTTCCCATGAGCAGTATGTCATCGACATACAGCACCAGAAAGGTGACTATACTCCCAATAGCCTTGACATATACGCAGGACTCATCCTCGCTCCTAGAGAAGCCAAACTCTTTGACTTTCTCGTGGAAACAAAGATTCCAGCTGCGAGAAGCTTGCTTCAATCCGTAGATTGATCTCTCAAGCTTACACACCTTATTTGGATACTTTGCATCGACAAAACCCTTTGGCTGATTCATGTAAACATCCTCAGTCAATTTCCCGTTAAGGAAAGCGGTTTTGACGTCCATCTGCCAAATTTCATAGTCATGAAATGCAGCTATGGCCAGCATAATCCTAATAGACTTTATCTTAGCTACTGGTGAGAAGGTCTCGTCATAGTCAACCCCTGGGGTTTGAGTAAAGCCCTTCGCAACCAGTCTTGCCTTGAAAGTGTGTACCTTTCCGTCCATGTCGGTCTTCTTCTTGAAGATCCATTTGCACCCGACTGTCTTTCGACCCGGTACATTGTCAACCAAGTTCCAAACTTGATTGTCATACATGGACTTGATCTCGCTATCCATGGCCTCTTTCCACTTGGCAGACTCAGGGCCCGCCACTGCTTCCTGGTAGTTAGCTGGTTCATCCAAATTTATCAGTGTCCTATCACTGACAAACGTGTCCCCATCCGAAGTTATATGGAACCCATAAAACTCGGGTGGCATGCTAACCCTACCGGAACGCCTAAGAGGTAAGGATACATCTGTCGGACCAACAGGAACTTCTTCCTCATGTTGGTTGCTAGTTTCTCCTAAGGTTGCGTCATCTGATGACTCTTGAATTTCTTCCAGATCAATGGTACTCCCACTGTCCTCTTTGAATACGAGCTCTCTCTCTCGAAAGACCGCTCGTCTAGCTACAAAGACCACGTCCTCGCTCGGTCTGTAGAATAGATATCCAAAAGACTGTTTGGGATAACCAATGAAGAAACACCTTTCACTTCTGTCTGCGAGTTTGTCTTGAGTCTCTCGTCTAACGAAAGCCTCACAACCCCAGACCTTGATATGTGCCAACGAGGGAGCTTTCCCCGTCCACATCTCATGAGGTGTTTTCGCAACCTTCTTAGTTGGGACAAGATTGAGGATATGGGTGGCAGTCTCTAAGGCATACCCCCAGAAGTGAATTGGAAGTGAAGCTCGACTCATCATGGAACGAACCATGTCCAACAGGGTTCGGTTTCGCCTCTCTGCAACACCGTTCAATTGCGGTGTCCTGGGAGGTGTCAACTGCGAAACTATTCCGCATTCCTTTAGATAGTCTAGGAACTCGATACTTAGATACTCTCCGCCTCTGTCGGACCTGAGCATCTTTATCTTCCTGCCTAATTGATTCTCTACCTCGTTCTTAAACTCTTTGAACTTTTCAAAGGTGTCCGACTTGTGCTTGATCAAGTAGATATAACCGTATCTACTAAAATCGTCGGTAAAGGTCACGTAGAACCGCGTGCCATCCTTTGTGGTTGATCTGAATGGACCACACACATCCGTGTGAATGATGTCCAGCAGACCCTCACCTCTTTCAAAAGACCCTTTGAAAGGTGATTTAGTCATCTTGCCCAACAGACAAGATTCACATACATCATCCGACCTGAGGTCGAATGATTCCAACACTCCATCCTTTTGGAGTTGGGCGATGCGTTTCTTGCTGATGTGCCCGAGCCGACTATGTCACAGACATGCCTTTTCTACACCACTAGTAGAATCAATATAATTTACACTATGTCCTAAATTGTCAACACATTCAACAGTTTCATACACACCTTCACAAGGATAAGCAGTAAAAATCAAAATACCATTTTGAAAACAGAAATAGAACCAATTTTATTATCAAAGGAAAATTGAAAACCTTGTCTGAACAGTGCGTGAAATGAAATAATGTTTCTTGCCATTTCTGACGAATAGCAACAATTTAATAATCCTAAACTAACATCACTAGTAAGCACTAAACTGTAAACGCCGATCTTGGTAACAGGGGACGATCTCCTATTTCCCATGATCAAGTTCAGTCTACCATGCTCCACCTCCCTGCTTTCCTTTAGGCCCTGCAGATCAGAACAAATGTGAAAACCACATCCTGTATCAAGGACCCAAGAATTAGAAGATGGTGAGTTTTTAGAGATAGTGTATATACCTGCTGTCGATGGCTTTACTTTCCCATCCTTGACATCCTGTAAGTATTTGGGGCAGCTTCTCTTCCAATGGCCCTTCTCTTTGCAGTAAAAACAGTTGGCTTCATCGGGGTTGGCCACACAAGGAATATGGGAAGTCTTGGTTCTCGAGCCATTACTGGATGACCCGACCTGAACCTTTTCCCTCCAATTTTGCTTAGGAGGGCCCTTCCTTTTCTTTCCTTTGCCACTTCCAATGGCTAGGACGGGCTGATTATGTAATACCTTAATTTTAAATTATAGAATAATTATGTTAAATATATATTTATACGAGATTAGATGAGTTAAAAACGCGAGTTAAAACAAAAAGATGAAATTGACCCTTAAAGGTCGTGTTGGTAAACCCGGGTCGTGTAAGTGCCTTAGAATATCACGAAGTGGAAATAAACCAAACCAAACCAAAACCCGGGGCGGGTTTTTAAACCCGGGTCGAGTTAGGCTGAAACCCGGATCGAGTTATGAGGGCCGGGTCGGGTTCCGTCAGGAAAAAGAAAAGGGTTTAGCGTAAACCCGGGTCGGGCTGTCAAACCAGGGTCGAGCTGCGGGGTTGAGCCCGGGTCGGGCTGTCGGACACGGGTCGGGTTTCGTGCCGACCCCACCCCTTTTATAATCGCGATTTCACTCATTTGTTGGGTTATTTCCGAGCCAAAACCTCTCTCTAACCCTAGATACATTCCTCTTTCGTTCTTGGACCAAATTGGAAGGCCAAATCGAGTTGGATTAAAGTGATTTTCGATATTTAGCTTATTGAAGGTAAGGTATTCACTTCTATCCTTTTTGAAAGATTGATTTTGGTCATTTGAGTTGGGTTTCGAGTTGTGGTAAAGAACCACCTAAGAATGGTTGGAATTTGAACATATACCCTTGGTTAGATGTGTTGAATGATTCTAAGTTCTTGATTTCAAGGTTAATGAGTTTGATTTCTAAGGTTTCAAACCCTAGATACTCAAATCCGAGAATATACTTTGAATTAGCTTATATATTGATAGTAGATTGTTATTATATGTTATATAGAGTCCTTGATGTGATTGTTATGAAGCTTTAACGATTGATTTGGTATAAAACTTCTAAATTGGAGGTTTTGAACCTCATAGTGTATGATGTTCATAGATGATGATCTTGTTAGCTATAAATTCTTGATCTAATGAGTTAGATATGGTTATATTTTTTTGAGAATGTTGAAGTAAGATATGTGATGTCATTTTGAGCAGATACACATAGGAGGGAAGGAGATACACGAGGCACGGGTGGACCACGGACTGATCAGACATCAGGTGAGTAGTTGAAATTCAATATAAATAGTTTGATTATAACTAAATTGACTTATTGTATATCTTAATTGGTTGAGACAACCAATTAACATGGATTAAACGAGATTGAGAAATTCTTGTTAATCTGATTGCTGAGTTTGATTGAGTACACCAAATGACTGAGATAGTCATTGAAACAGAGATTTGTGATTTAAATTGTGGAAACTTTGATAATTATTAGATTGATTTCTAAATCTTGATATATTTTCTCACTTAGCTTAATTAGCTCATAAAAGTAGTTATATGGTTTGTGTTATAGGTGACAGGGGTAAGAAGATAGCAGAGGGATGATTCCATGGATATGGGACTAGACTTGAACTGTTTGTAAACCTGAATACACTTTTGTATAGTTTTGTAAACGGTCTTTTGTAAACCAGTTTTTGGGACCTGTTGTTTTAAAGTACTTGTTTCTTTGATTTCTACTTATACTTTTGTTGCTTAATCTTGATTATACCATGATCACTGTGTCTATTTTTGAGTGATTATGATGTAATCCAGAGATAAGAAACTGGGTGTTACAAGTTGGTATCAGAGCAAGAGTTTGAGTGAATTAGACTTTAAAGAGTAAACTCTAAACTCAAACTATTAAAGAGAAGTCCCATTTTGTCCCTATGCAATCACCCTTAAATAACACATATTATGAGTATGTGTGTTATTTCGAGAATTTTGATGAGATATGTAATACGAAAAGAGAAATGAGATAAACGAGATCATAACGAGTTAAATTTCTTTTCAGCCTCATTATGAGTTCTGGAAAGGAGAAAGAGGGAGGTGATCACCGAGATGAGCATTCGGGATCACAAGATCAAAGACTGGGGCGCCAGTCTGAAGGCGAGAGACCGCCTGAGTTAACATCATCTTTACAAGAGTTAATTACTGCGGAGGTAGCAAAGGCAGTTAAAAGCTTATTGCCTACCTTAGTGAGACCTCAGACGGAGGAGACAAATAGAGATGATCGAGACCGACCTCCTATCACACCTGTGGTTGGGAGGGGACAGAGAGAGCCGGTTACTTTACATACTGAAGTTGGAGGGTCAGGCGAACCAAAAGGTTGCAGTTATGAGATGTTTCGCAAATGTAAACCAAATGATTTCTTTGGTACTGATGATCCTATTATTGCACGAAATTGGCTGACACATATCGAGAAAGTCTTCCGTACGAGCAAGTGTGCGGAAAAAGATAAAGTTGAGTTTGCTACAAACTGTCTGCATAAAGATGCTCAATTCTGGTGGGAGAACATAAACCTTGATATAGAGAAAGGATTGGAACCAGAACCAACTTGGGAGGAGTTCAAAATGAAGTTTATGAAGGAGTATTGTTCAAATACTGCAATGAAAAGTTTGGAAGAAGATTTTCTGAGATTACAGCAGGGAATGCGGTCAGTACAGGAGTATACGACAGAGTTTAACGAAAAAGCCAGATTTGCTGCTCATCAGGTGGATACTGAAGAAAGGAAGATTGATAGGTATCTGTGGGGACTGAGGACCCAGATACGAGAGTTTTTACAGAGTTCCAGTTTTATAACTTATCAGCAGATCGTTGAGGCAGCTAAATCTCGAGAAAAAGAACTGCGGAGGCAAGATAGTGAAAGGAAGGGGGACCAAGGAAGCGGAGGCCAGAAGAGGAAATGGGAAGGAAAATCCGAGGGTAGTTCCCAAAAGCAGCCAGTTCCGAGTTATCAATATCGAGATGATCCAAGAAAGACTGAGAACAAGTGGTGTGAAAAATGTCGTCGAAAACATGCTGGAAATTATGTTACGAACACCCCGTCTCTTGTGTGTTATCAATGCGGGAAGACAGGGCATATGGCTCGAGACTGTTTGGAGAAAAATCGTGTGTGTTTCAATTGTGGGGAAAGTGGTCATATTCGCCCGGATTGCCCAAAGCCGAGAACTGATTCACGTCGTGAGAATCCGAGGGCGGGACGAGGAGATAATCGGGGTGATAGACGAGATAGAGGCGGTGGGAATGTTAGAACTCGAGCTTTCCAGATGACAGTGGAGGAGGCTAGAGAGCGACCAGATGTGATTACAGGTATTTTTAGCCTGAACTCTCTTCGAGCTCGTATGGTGTTTGACTCTGGTGCATCGATTTCTTTTATATCTGTACCTTTCGCGTCTCGAATTAATGTACCGGTGTCTAAAATGAGTGAGAGTCTGATAGTTGATATTGCTGACGGGAGAGATGTTATAGTGAACACTCAGTATACAAATTGTCGGCTTGAAATCAATGGGATTTCTTTCCTTATTGATTTGAAGCCGATGAATACTCGTGCGTTTGATGTAATAGTTGGAATGGACTGGTTAGATAATAATAGGGCAAATATGGATTGTCACGGAAAGATTATTTCCGTGAGAACTCCGAACGGGTCGCAAATGTTAATACGAGGTGAACGCCGTTTTCAACATATTCCGGTTGTATCTTTCGCGAGAGCGCGAAGGTATACCGAAAGAGGTGCTCTTTTGTTTATGGCACATGTTGCCCCAATTGAAACCGAACATCCCACTGTGAAGGATGTTGAGATAGTAAGAGATTTTGTTGATGTTTTTCCTGACGATCTTCCGGGCTTACCGCCAAATCGTCAATTGGAGTTTGTTATCGATTTAGTTCCTGGAGCGAAACCAATAGCTCGAGCACCCTATCGATTGGCGCCGTCCGAGATGGAGGAATTAAAGAAACAACTACAAGAACTTTTGGATCGCGGTTTTATTCGTCCGAGTTCATCTCCGTGGGGTGCGCCGATACTGTTTGTTCGAAAGAAGGATGGTTCTATGCGTATGTGCATAGACTATCGCGAGTTAAACAAAATTACTGTGAAGAATCGTTATCCCCTACCGAGAATAGACGACTTGTTCGATCAATTGGAGGGAGCAGAGTATTTTTCGAAGATTGATTTGAGGTCGGGATATCATCAGCTAAGAGTAAGAGAATCTGACGTCCCGAAGACAGCATTCCGCACCCGGTACGGTCATTACGAGTTTTTAGTAATGCCGTTCGGTTTGACGAATGCCCCGGCGGCTTTTATGGATCTGATGAATCGAGCTTGTCATCCATTTTTAGACAAGTTCGTGATAGTGTTTATTGACGATATTTTAATTTATTCCAAGAGCCGGGAGGAGCATAAACAACATTTACAGTTAATTTTAAATCTTCTTCGTAAAGAAAAATTGTATGCAAAATTTTCGAAGTGCGAGTTTTGGATGCAAGAGATCCAGTTTCTTGGTCATGTGATAAATAGAGAAGGAGTTAAAGTGGACCCTGCCAAGATAGAAGCAGTGATGAGTTGGGCACCACCCAAAAATCCGACTGAGGTTCGGAGCTTTTTGGGACTAGCTGGCTATTACCAACGATTTATTGAGAAATTTTCGAGTATTGCCTTGCCCTTAACAAAGCTGACCAGAAAGACAGAGAAGTTTATCTGGGCTGAAGCACAACAAGAAGCTTTTGAAAAACTGAGACAGGCGTTATGCGAAGCTCCGGTGTTAGCTTTACCTCAAGGTGTGGAAGACTTTGTTCTTTTTACCGATGCTTCACAGATCGGTCTTGGATGTGTATTAATGCAAAGGGGTCGAGTAATTGCGTATTCGTCTCGACAGCTGAAGCCTCATGAGCAAATTTATCCAGTACACGATTTGGAGTTAGCCGCCATTGTTTTTGCACTAAAAATCTGGCGACATTACCTTTATGGCGTGAAGTTCCAGATATATTCAGATCATAAGAGTTTAAAATATCTGTTTGATCAAAAAGAGCTGAACATGAGACAACAAAGATGGATGAATCTTTTGAAAGATTATGAGTGTGAAATACTTTACCATCCTGGTAAAGCAAATGTAGTGGCAGATGCGTTAAGCCGAAAAGAACCACCTATTCGAGTCGTTTCAGCTCGGATGGGAGTGGTTAGTAAATTACCAGAAATGATTCGACGTGCCCAAAGAGAAGCCAATGACATGAAAAGTGAGAGAATGGTTGGCTATGTAGATAAGCTAGTTGAAAATGCACAAGGAGTGAAGACTTTTCAAGGACGAGTGTGGGTCCCGAGACACGGAGAAACGAGACAGCTGTTACTTGAAGATGCACATTGTACACGATATTCAATCCATCCAGGAAGTACGAAGATGTATAGAAGTTTAAAGCCGTTTTACTGGTGGCCGGGAATGAAACGTGACGTTGGGAGATATGTGGAGAAGTGTCTGACTTGTTTACAAGTCAAGGCAAATCATCAGAGACCATATGGGTTAGTTCAACCACTACCTGTACCGAAGAAAAAGTGGGATGAGATTTCTATGGACTTTATCACCAAGTTACCCCGAACACCACGAGGGTTCGATTCTATATGGGTAATTGTTGATAGATTGACCAAATCAGCGCAGTTCATTCCTATACGAGAAGATTATCAAGCGTCCAAATTAGCAGAGATCTATCTTAAGGAGGTGATGAGACGACACGGAGTACCAACCTCTATAGTCTCCGATCGCGATAGTCGTTTTACTTCTCATTTTTGGCAAAGTTTTCAAAAACATTTGGGAACTAAAGTCTTAATGAGTACGGCTTATCATCCGCAGACTGATGGTCAGACTGAGTGAACTATTCAGACGCTAGAAGATATGCTTAGAGCTTCGGTGATTGATTTTGGAGGTAGTTGGGACGACCATCTACCTTTAGCCGAATTTACATATAATAACTCATATCATTCTAGTATTCAAATGGCACCCTTCGAAGCGTTATATGGGTCAATGTGTAGAACACCATCATGTTGGTCAGAAGCGGGAGAGAAGCCACTAGCGGGTCCCGAGATTATAACAGAAACTGGGGCAAAGATAAAGAGCATTCGTGAGCATATGAGAGTTGCCCAACAGCGTCAAAAACAATATGCAGATAAACGAAGAAAACCATTGGAGTTTCAAATTGGAGATATGGTAATGTTAAAAGTGTCTCCATGGAAGGGAATTATTCGCTTTGGTAAACGTGGCAAGCTAAGTCCACGGTTTATCGGACCTTTTCGTGTAATTCAACGAGTAGGAGCAATGGCTTATAAACTCGAGCTTCCTGACGAGCTGCGGGGAATTCATAATGTATTTCATATTTCACATCTTCGTAAAACCTTGCATGATGAGTCGACACGAGTTTCTTTGAAAGAAGTTCAGTTAGATCGTAAACTTCAATATCAAGAGCAACCGGAGAAAATTTTAGACAAAAAAATCAAGAAGTTGCGAAATAAAGAGATCGCAGTAGTTAAAGTTCAATGGCGACATCATAGAGGCACAGATGTAACTTGGGAAGGCGAAGAAGAAATGCGGTCAAAGTATCCCTTTCTGTTTCAAGAGATTCCGAGGACGGAATCTTCTGAAGGGGGTAAGAATTTGTAATACCTTAATTTTAAATTATAGAATAATTATGTTAAATATATATTTATACGAGATTAGATGAGTTAAAAACGCGAGTTAAAACAAAAAGATGAAATTGACCCTTAAAGGTCGTGTTGGTAAACCCGGGTCGTGTAAGTGCCTTAGAATATCACGAAGTGGAAATAAACCAAACCAAACCAAAACCCGGGGCGGGTTTTTAAACCCGGGTCGAGTTAGGCTGAAACCCGGATCGAGTTATGAGGGCCGGGTCGGGTTTCATCAGGAAAAAGAAAAGGGTTTAGCGTAAACCCGGGTCGGGCTGTCAAACCAGGGTCGAGCTGCGGGGTTGAGCCCGGGTCGGGCTGTCGGACACGGGTCGGGTTTCGTGCCGACCCCACCCCTTTTATAATCGCGATTTCACTCATTTGTTGGGTTATTTCCGAGCCAAAACCTCTCTCTAACCCTAGATACATTCCTCTTTCGTTCTTGGACCAAATTGGAAGGCCAAATCGAGTTGGATTAAAGTGATTTTCGATATTTAGCTTATTGAAGGTAAGGTATTCACTTCTATCCTTTTTGAAAGATTGATTTTGGTCATTTGAGTTAGGTTTCGAGTTGTGGTAAAGAACCACCTAAGAATGGTTGGAATTTGAACATATACCCTTGGTTAGATGTGTTGAATGATTCTAAGTTCTTGATTTCAAGGTTAATGAGTTTGATTTTTAAGGTTTCAAACCCTAGATACTCAAATCCGAGAATATACTTTGAATTAGCTTATATATTGATAGTAGATTGTTATTATATGTTATATAGAGTCCTTGATGTGATTGTTATGAAGCTTTAACGATTGATTTGGTATAAAACTTCTAAATTGGAGGTTTTGAACCTCATAGTGTATGATGTTCATAGATGATGATCTTGTTAGCTATAAATTCTTGATCTAATGAGTTAGATATGGTTATATTGTTTTGAGAATGTTGAAGTAAGATATGTGATGTCATTTTGAGCAGATACACATAGGAGGGAAGGAGATACACGAGGCACGGGTGGACCACGGACTGATCAGACATCAGGTGAGTAGTTGAAATTCAATATAAATAGTTTGATTATAACTAAATTGACTTATTGTATATCTTAATTGGTTGAGACAACCAATTAACATGGATTAAACGAGATTGAGAAATTCTTGTTAATCTGATTGCTGAGTTTGATTGAGTACACCAAATGACTGAGATAGTCATTGAAACAGAGATTTGTGATTTAAATTGTGGAAACTTTGATAATTATTATATTGATTTCTAAATCTTGATATATTTTCTCACTTAGCTTAATTAGCTCATAAAAGTAGTTATATGGTTTGTGTTATAGGTGACAGGGGTAAGAAGATAGTAGAGGGATGATTCCATGGATATGGGACTAGACTTGAACTGTTTGTAAACCTGAATACACTTTTGTATAGTTTTGTAAACGGTCTTTTGTAAACCAGTTTTTGGGACCTGTTGTTTTAAAGTACTTGTTTCTTTGATTTCTACTTATACTTTTGTTGCTTAATCTTGATTATACCATGATCACTGTGTCTATTTTTGAGTGATTATGATGTAATCCAGAGATAAGAAACTGGGTGTTACAGATTAACCGAGGGTACACTTTTACCCTTCATCCCGTCTTCAGCAACTCGAAGCATGCGATGCAACTCAGTCAGGTTAGCCTGATTGTTGTTCAAATGATAAGCCAGCCTGAACTGGTCATAAGAACTCGGTAGGGAGTTAAGCACTATGTCAACGGCCAACTCCTCCGGTACAGGCATCGCAAGCTTTCTAAGCCGCTCCACGTAACCTTGCATTCTTTGCACATGGGCACAGATGGACTCTCCATCTTTAGGTTTGCTGTTCGTGAAGTCCTTGACCACTTCGCACCTTTCGATGCGCTCTTGCTTACGGAACTTTTCCGCAAGCTCACGGTGCATCTCATAGGGCCAGTAGTCTTCATATATTCTCTGCAATTCGGGGTTCATTGTGGCAATCATGATGCAGGCCACTTTGGTCGCATCATCAGAATGTTTTTGGTACGAGGCAATTTCCTCGGGAGTAGCAGTTTCAGGGTCAACATCGACAAGCTCAGTCTCGAGAACATACTCTTTGTTCTCGTACCTCAGAGCCATCTTGATGTTTCTAATCCAGTCATTGTAGTTTGTCCCGTTCAATTGAACCTTGGAACATAGTGAGAGGATTGAGGGAACACTGGAGTTTGAGTGGGGAGCGGTTTGATCAGCAGAAGACATCTATAAAAGAAGGTAAGTTTAATTAGATACTTGTTGGTCCTTATAATAACCCAATATAAAATAAGGCTAGGATCCAACTATAACAATTTGCAACATAGAAGAGGGATGCCATAATCTATAAGCAAATTTTATAAAGGTAGGCGAATGACGATTCAGCCGATTCCACCGCGGAAAAATAATCTTATTATAAATGGAATTCCTAGTTTCTTTTGAGATTTTATTGAACTGTTCAATAGCATGTTTTAATCTCGGATATGCCCCACTGTTTGTGACTGGGATGCCGAGGATCACAAACCGGGTGTGAATAACCATGCAAATTATCTTGGTGCTCTCGGGGTCCATTATCATCTCAAATTGATGTGCCGGTAAACCACACACGCTCCATCAACAATGATAACACCCGAGACACCCATTGCCACTCTTTATGAACCCCCATTGGTGTGCCGGTAAACCACACACGCTCCACCAACGTTTTATAAAGTGCAATGTGCAATTTCATGGGTTAGCATCAAATTCACATTTTTCCCTAAAGTAACTAGATTGGGATTTTGTAAAGGTTCTAGTACTTTGATCATTATACTTTTAATGATTTAGTGGTTTTGTCAAAACCCGTTCGGCTAACGACCCTCCACTGATCAGGCGAGCGGTGGGTGAGAGTGTTCACCCATTAGACTACCATTTTATAGGCAGTCTCCTTATACCCACTTTATAGACCAGCTTCGTGAATGAGGCCTACTATTGATTTGACTAACCAAATTTATCTCATATATATAATATTAACTTTTAATAACATATATAAGATGTATTTTAAAACCCTTTAAAATATTCAAGGTTTATCTTTTAATTTTACCAAATTTAACAATTAAATTTTGAATTAAATTAAACCTTAAATTCGATTTAATCAATTTTAATTACCAATTAATTGAATTAATTAAATCTAAATATTTTAAACATTTTAAAATAATTTTCTGGATTTATTCCATTAATTTCGCCAATTTAAAATTAATTAAATCCCTTTTGAATTATCTTTTAATTAACAATTAATTAAATTAATTCAAATGAAGATAGCAAAAATAGAAAACCTTCTAAAACCCTAATACAATTTTCGAAATTTAGCAAGGGGGAGGATTAGGGTTTCCAAAACCCTAATCCTATAAATCGATTTTCATATATATTAAGGTTTATAGGCTTTAAACCCTAAAACAGTTATAGCAATTCAACAAGAAAACAAAACAGGCTCTGATACCACTGAAAGGTTTTGTGCAAACCATGAACTAAATAACCTAAGTTCACATGCAACCTATGAGGATCTATGTTTTCTTCTAATTGAACATATAACAAAAAACTAGAGACCAGAAAAAGAAACTAAAGATCAAAACAGAAAAACCAACCTTTATTTCTTGGAAGCTGAGCAGCAAAATTATCCTGCCTCAAATGAAAGTCACACCCAAGCTAGAGGTATATGAAAATCGAAATCCTTGAGAGAGCTATATGAATTGGCGAGTTCAATGTGGTGCCTGGGAACCCCTATTTATAGTCTTTCAAATGGCCAGTTGATAAACCTTAGGGATAAACCTTTTTTAATTCAAATAAGATAAACCTTTTATCTTATAATTCAAACTCCTTATTTATCCTTTTATTATCAATTTCGAAATCTATATATACCATATATAGAATTCGAAATCCACTGGTCACTCCCACTGTCACTTACTCAACTATTGAATAATTACAGTTTTAGTCCCTACACCTTTAATTAATTAATTTAATCCCCAAATTAAATCCAATTAATTCTGGATTAATTCCTAATTAATTAATATAGTTTCTAATTAATATATTATCACTTTAATATATTAATAAACCATATATTTAATTCCTGTTGATTTATTAATCCCATAATAAATCAACCTTTCTCTCTACCGAATTTTCTACCAAACCTCCAGCCATGAGGGCAACCCAAATGGACTGTGCTTCTATTAATTAGGTAAATACTAATTATTAGTCATGGCTTAGACACCTAATCCAACAGTCTCCCACTTGGATAAGTCTATGACTATAATTACCGATTTAGCCTCTAATTAACCAGCACTTTAAGCTTCCTAGAAACCAATGCCAAACTCTGATCTAATCAGTCCTGTCCATAGATAAGTGATCAGATGATCCTCCATCCAACAAGATATTTTTCAGACTCAAGACATGGATAAAATCAATCCGGTCTGATTCACTGTTCCTCGATTTTCGATTTGCATATGACTCTTAGACTACCAATTTAGTCCCGGTTGGCCAACCATTTTAGTCAACTTCAAAATCATCGAGAGGCCTACAGATATCTGTTCCCCGTTAGGGTCAAGGGACGAATAAGCTTTGACTCATATACTTATGTCTTTTACCAGACAAATCATTCACAACAACACGTTTTATAACACCGAGTTACCGATGCGTTTTCGAATTATCAATGAACAACCGTCTTAGTAAATCATAACTCATATGTCTTAGCTTAAAGATCAAAAGATATTATCGTCTCAATATTGCTCGTGATATAATCCATGAAGCAATCCATTGAGCGCGGGTTTATCCAATACTCAAATCTCCATTTCCAAGTACTCACATTCCAATTTTTATAGTTCAGATTCACATGTGAATCTGAACTGTTATTATGTTATTTTCTGTTGGCATTCACAATGACATATGATATTGTCAAGCGAATCTGAATAATTTTTTGTGTGAATATGAATGAAATTAACTTATGAATCATATTAATTCATTATAAATGAATAAAATGTTGAAGTGTTAAAAATTTCCTATGTAAATTAATCATACTCATATTACAAATTGTATTTAAAATACCATATGATATCGATATGTGCATCTGAGTAATTATTGTATGAATGTAAGTAAATTCAATTGTGAATCAGAGTAAAATTCATTATAAATGGTTAAAATGTTGAAGTAGTAAAAAACTTATAATTAAATTCTCAATAGTATACGATATTGATATGTGAATATAAGTAAATTTTCATGTAAATATGAATAATCCATTTGGAATCAAGTACATTACTTATAAATGATTATAATTTTGAAATAGTAAAAGTTTTAAAAGTAAAATAATTACTCATATTCAAATTTTTACAGTTCAGATTTACATTATAAATCTAGACGAGTTGTACTTATAAAAAAAAATTATTTTTTTATATATATCAATATAGATGTCTATTTGTAGAGGACAAAAAATTATAAATTTTGGTATATTCGGTTTTTATTTTTGAAAAAGAATAATATCGAAAAATAAAAAAAACAAAAAAAATGAAGTGGGTTTTTTATTATAATCCTCTACATGTGCATTGACGTAAGAAATTTACAACCTATTTTTTGGCCGTTGATGATTTTGATTCCGACGATCGAGATTAGTCCCTTGGTACCATGGATAAATTTAGTCCCTTATTGAACCCAACCATATATATATATATATATATATATATATATATATATATATATATATATATATATATATATATATATATATATATATATATACACAAATATTAGAAACCGTAAAAACTAATAATTCCGAGTTGGATAATCATATTCTTTTTATATTTGTTTATCACCTTAAAATATATCAAAATTCATGGACTTTTTTATTTTTTAAATAACTTTTACAATATTCACTATTGAATGAAAAATTGTGCATCTTAAACCGTGAATAAAGATAAAATAACATAAGTTTTTTTCGTCTTAAATACATATCAGTATTAATGTTTATTAGACAGTTATGATATATATTAGACTAGAGGGTATCTAAATGTAATTAGTATGTCTATATATAGGGCCTGTACAACTCTTCTCATACACAATACACAATACAATTTTATTATGGTATCAGAGCCGGCCCTAAAATCGTCCAACCCTAGCGGCCACCGCCAGCCACCTTCTTCCAATCCTAGCCGACCCTAGCCGCCACCGCCAGCCACCTTTTCTTCTTCTCTAAACCTTCTCTAAACCAATGGCCCTTCTTGCCAGCTTCACCACCGCTGAAAAGCAATCCCATAACACACATAAATTCGCCTTTACCCTCAGCCCTACCAACTATGGCTACTGGAAAGCCATGATTCAGCCATTCCTTCTCACACACAATCTTTATGGCTATATCGACGGGACAATCCCTTGTCCTCCATCACACCTGCCTGCAACCGCAGCTACAGCTCCTGATCCCAAACCTGAACCAAGAGCCAATCCAAACTACTCGGGTTGGATCGCTAATGATGCCCATGTCCGTATGTTGATCATCTCCACCATCTCTGAAGCATCATTCCGACACGTACAAGGTACTACTTCCAAGGAACTCTGGCATGCTCTTGAACGTGCGTATGCCCCACATTCCTCCTCTCGAGAATATACTCTCAAAACACAAATTTTGAGAATCGAGATGAAGGGTGACGAAACTGCAGATGCCTATCTAAACCGTGCTCAAGAATACTCTGATGCCCTAGCTGCGATTGAATCCCCTGTTTCTGACAAAGATCTTGTCATGCTCGCGGTTTCCGGTTTACGAGAAGAATACAACAGTCTGAAGTCTACCATTACAGCTAGACAGTGCCCTACAGCCTTCACTAAACTTCATGCGCTTCTCAGTGATCACGACTTCATGATCGGAAAGTCGCGAACTCCCACTACACCAGCGGTTCATGCCTTTCATACCACAACAACCGATACCACCACACCCTCGGCATCGGCTCTAGCCACTCAACTCGGCTCTATAACCGCCGCCTTGAACTCTCTTGGGTTCAATATTGTTCCCAGCCCATCTTCTGGCTCTTCTTTACCTAGTCCACAAGCTTATTTTGGATCCAAAAACAACAACCGTGGTAACAATAGTCGCGGGAGGCGTGGATCTTCTCGCCAAAACACAACTCGTGGACGCAGTGACTGTCAATTCAGCTGGGCTTCCAATCAAAACACCGTCTATGGCACATGCAATCGCTGTGGAATCGGTCACTTGCCATCTCAATGCCCAAACAGAGATCCGGCTACAATCCGTCAGCGCCCAAGCGCAAACTTCGCTGACAGCCATGCTTCCACAAGCTCTAACGCCTGGTTTTCTGACACCGGTGCTAACGCTCATGTCACACCTGACCTAGCCAGCATGGATGATTCTCGCACATATCAGGGCAACGACAATCTGCACGTTGGTGACGGTAAGGGTTTCCCTATTCTTCACATTGGTTCCTCTCGTATCTTTTCTCCACACAAAACCTTCAAACTTTCTGAAATTTTACATGTTCCACACATCACCAAACAACTTCTTTCTGTTCAAAAATTCTGTTCAGATAACAATGTCTATTTTGAATTTCACACTTCCTTTTTTGTTATCAAGGACGAATCTACACACACTATCCTTCTCATGGGACCAGTGAAAATGGTCTCTATCCGCTCAACCTTCAGTCGTTCAAGTCCAAGTCCAAGTTTTCTCCCTCCGCTGCTTTCTCCACCGCCCGTGCATCTCCAGACACATGGCATCGGCGACTTGGGCATCCTCACCACAGTCTTTTAAACTTTATGCTTTCTAGTTTCTCTCTTCCTGTAATAAACAAATCAGTTTCTATTTTTTGTTCTTCCTGTCAATTGGGAAAATCATCTAAATTGCATTTACCTGTTTCTTCGTTTCGCAGTAATAAAATTCTTGATTTACTTTATTGTGATGTGTGGGGACCAGCTCCCGTTCTTTCTTCCGACGGTCATCGCTATTTCTTATTATGTGTTGATCATCATTCCCGCTACATATGGTTTTTTCCTATGTCCCAAAAATCTGATGTTTTGCCCATATTTCAAAATTTTATCACCATGGTCGAAAGACAATTCTCGACCAAACTCAAGCGTGTCCAAACTGACTGGGGCGGTGAATTTCGTCCCCTATCAAACCTTTGTGCAAGTATTGGCATTATCCATCAACACTCTTGTCCTCACACCAGCGCCCAAAACGGCTTTGTTGAACGCCGCCATCGACATGTTGTCGAAACCGGTCTCTCTCTCATGGCTCAATCTCACACACCTCAAAGATTTTGGCAATTTGCTTTTGAAACTGCCGTCTACCTCATTAACCATATGCCTTCCCACACCTCACAAAATATCTCACCTTTCCAACATGTCTTTCATCGAAAACCCGATTACTCATTCCTACGGGTCTTTGGTTGCCTTTGCTTTCCCTTTCTGCGACCCTACAACTCTCACAAAATGGACTTTCGCTCTACTCCATGTCTCTTTCTTGGCTACAGCCCTCTTCATCATGGCTATCGTTGCCTTGACTTATCCTCCGAACGCATTTACATCTCCCGACATGTTTGTTTTGATGAATCTTCCTTTCCTTGCGCCAAAAATCCTACATCATCCCCGCCGTCCACATCCTCATTCACATCTCCTTACACTTCTATGGTATCACCTCACGTGATACCAGATACACACTCTCCCACTCCGGAGCCACACTCCTCAACTCCTCCTACCCCACTTACAGAACATACCTTCCCGGTCGAACCCACACCTTCGGCCGAACCTCTTCCTACCCCTGCTGCTCCCTCCACCGATCCACCTCCTCCTTCCTCTTCCATTCTGCGTCCTCGTCCCGCTAATCTTCGCCAAAATCCCAAACAGCGTGTTCCCTTTCATCCTTCTGCTTACCATACTGTTACCAACGAGTCAGAACCATCATCGCTCCATATTACGAGCAAGAGTCCAGAATGGCGCCAGGCCATGGCAGACGAGTATAGTGCTCTTGTCCGAAACGGTACTTGGATCCTAGTACCCCCTATTCCTGACACTAACCTTATTGATTGCAAGTGGGTCTACAGGTTAAAGAGGGACAAAAATGGAGCCATCACTCGCTACAAAGTGAGACTTGTCGCCAAGGGATTCCACCAACAACCCGGGATTGACTACCAGGAGACCTTTAGTCCTGTGGTAAAATCTACCACCATACGCGCAGTTTTATCAATTGCTATCACTCAGCAATGGCCCTTACGACAACTTGATGTTCAAAATGCTTTCCTACACGGAAATCTAACCGAGACGGTCTACATGAAACAACCACCCGGTCTAGAAGACCCAACACGGCCCAACCACGTGTGTCTGCTCAAAAAGTCCATCTATGGTTTAAAATAGGCACCTAGAGCATGGTTTCAACGTCTCTCCCAGGCATTGCTGTCTTTCGGGTTCAGAGGGTCCAAAACCGACCCTTCTCTCTTCATCTATTCCAAGGCTGGTACTCTTCTTTACATGCTTATCTATGTTGACGACATCATCATTACTGGTAACAACAGTGATGCGATCAACAACATTGTCACCAAGCTTGGGAACACCTTCGCCATCAAAGATCTCGGGCGTCTGAACTACTTCTTGGGCATTGAAATTGTTCCTACAGGTCATAATGTGCTCCTATCTCAGAAAAAGTACATTTTGGAGCTACTTTAGAAGATGGGTCTTTCGGACTCCAAGCCGACACCCTCTCCAATGGTTACATCACCTCCGCTGTCTCTTGCGGATAGTCCAGCCTTCTCTGATCCGGCCAAGTACCGGCAGGCTGTCGGGGCTCTTCAGTATGCCACCCTCTCCAGACCCGACATCACATTCGCAGTAAACAAGGTGTGTCAGTTTATGCATGCGCCCACTGAAAGTCACTAGTCTGCAGTTAAACGCATTCTGCGTTATCTCAAAGGTACAATTAATCATGGCATGCTTATCAGACAGTCCTCTAGTCATCATCTCCAGGCTTTTACTGACACCCACTGGCAAGGGTCTGCCACATCTCCTTCCTCCCTTACGGCATTCTCTGATGCCGACTGGGCGGGCTGCCCAGATGACCGTCGATCCACCGAGGGATTTGCCATATATCTCGGATCAAACTTGATCTCTTGGACAGCCAGAAAACAACGTACCGTATCACGCTACACTGTTGCTGAGCTCACATGGCTTCAAGCACTTCTTGGCGAATTGGGTATCAAAGATCCCTCGGCTCCTACTCTTTGGTGTGATAACCTTGGAGCAACATACCTTTCAGCCAACCCTGTGTTTCACGCCAGAACCAAACACATAGAGGTTGACTTTCACTTTGTCAGAGAAAAAGTCGTCAATGGAGATCTTCAAGTTCGATTCATATCCACACATGACCAGATTGCTGACATTTTCACCAAGCCGCTGCCAACTCCACGATTTCTTTTCCTACGATCCAAGCTTCAGGTCGTTCCCCGCCCTCAGCTTGCGGGGGCGTATTAGACAGTTATGATATATATTAGACTAGAGGGTATCTAAATGTAATTAGTATGTCTATATATAGGGCCTGTACAACTCTTCTCATACACAATACACAATACAATTCTATTAATGTTTAAATTATAAAGAATAAAAAATATCTAATTTTTAATGTTTGATATCGTTTTTTATGATAAATTAGTGTTGAAAATTAAAAAAATATTGTATTATTACACTGTGATTAAATGTTTTTTTTTTGTTTCTTTTATTTTAAAATTATTATTATTTATGTATCCAAAAATAGAAATGGTTGATGAATTATTGGAAACTGCAATCTATATAATTGAAAAGTAGGGGGTTTATAGTTTGAGAGTCAATCAAAGCGTCTCTTCACGCGGAAATCACGAGCGGGATATGGTGGAATGTGACAAAAAGGACACCAAAGGGACAATGACCGAACCAAATAAAAAATTCGAATAAAAATATAGCAAAATCTAAACTTATTAGAAACTAATACGATTTTTTTTTCATCAAAAGTGAATGTCTTTGTCCTGATTTGAATCAAATACGAGACTTTATGTTGTATGATTTAACATAAATATTTAAGATGTTTTTCAAAAGATAATAAAAATAAAATGAACTAAGTATATATTAATATCCAAGTCGTGTTGGGTTTGTAGGCGTAGTTACAACTTACATGTCCAGTTTTCATAAGCTAAAGAAGTGTTAAAAGGCTTTTGACCTTTCGTACAAAGTTATAAATCAAATAATTGTATCATTCAAATAATAAATATGCCATTATGTAAACTTCTCTTACCCTCTATAGATCTTTTAAAAAATTAAGATGAAGGCAGTATAAATATTGGTAACATAATTTTCATTCACACAATTCACGTATCTTGTACTTGTTGATAGTATTTAATTATTTAAATATTAAACTATAATCAAATAGTTACGTTTTCATTAAATTTTATGTCTAAGTCAGATAATAAATGATTATTTAATTTGGTAGGCATAACTCATAAGTTACTACCAAGTCAATTAGGTAAAGATGCGAGTACTTTCGTTACCAACATTACTAATGTCGTTTGTTTTTGGGAAAAATAAAGACAGGTCATTAATGCTTAATCAACCTCATGAGTCCTTTTTATGGTTTTAATTTTAAACATGCATAAGTTGTATATAAAATAGGTCTTTTGGCAAACGGTTATGTTTTAGGAGATCGAAGTTGGTTTGCAAAAGTTTGTAAACGGTAGTTATAAGTTAAAGATCTAATTATACTTATATGGCCGAGAATGAAAAAACTATCAAAGCATTCTCAGCCCTTGGATCTTTCCAACTTTTGAATTCTGGCCGTGTTAATTAATGGCCTATTTACAGTAACATTAGCCATTTTCTTGATGCCCCACTTATGCCTCCGCTCCGCTTCACACCCATGTTGTCATCCATCTCCAAACAGTTGTCGATCTCTTTGTCTTCAGCCCGTTTCTACCCATTTCTCCTATCTCACTTGTAACACTTTAATTCATACACTATTTAAATACATAATTTAACTACGGTTAAACGGAAACATCTCCCATTTACAACTATATTTTTACAAAAGAAACATTTTGATATATCATTGGATGTGGCAAAAGATATACAAGAGTCATGACAAGCAACTCAAAATGCATATAAGTTTATACATTGGTTTTTTTTTATCAGGCAAATGTTAAATACACCTAAAAATCCTAATCCTAATCCACCTAATCCCCTAATGGGATTTGAACCCAAGACCTCAAGGAGGCCGGACATTCGCATGTGCCGCTGGACCATAAGTTTTTACATTAGTTCATCAACTATTCTAGCTTCCATGTTTCTAAATCACTAGAATGTCTTCTAGTGCAAAAGTCCAACTAAGACTCCTTACAACTCCTTGTCTTCAATTCCTTGATACATTTCAAAATCAAATCACAAAGAAAGTAAGACTGTCGTCTTGTAAGTACATAAAACAACATAAAAAATCCAACGTTATCAATAAGTGTGGAAAATATATTCCCTAATTAAACCAAACTTCTAATCATTTGCCATTTGTGTCGGGTCAAACATTTCCCACAATAGTCTTTACAATGGGAGTCTTATTCCCAATCTACCAATGCCAGACTTTGTCATGGATACAACAATGGAAGTTACATTCCCAATCCACCAAGGCAAGACCTTGTCATGGATATGTGGGTATCGCAAGCCACATCCCCGTAAGGGATGTATGTTTAGGCACACTCTGTATCTCAACTCTACTATACATAGTTCTAGATAGCTATCAATCTAGGAAGTTATGTTCCAACCCAAGACAATACCATTCGATGTTTCAATTCACAAGCATGGTATTATATATCCTCAAAACTCAATGAATTGGAATGTAAGCAAGTACCAAAAATTGATAGCAATAAAGACATGTATCCAATTTAGCGAAGCATTATATACTCACATTAGCAATGGATTCACTAGTTATGACAAGTCTCTTTGTCTTTAGAATATCCCTTGCCATTTACCGCTTCATCTAGGAATCGTATATCTATGATTACACACAACTCTTGATAGCACATAACATTATGCGTTTGATGGTCACCTAATTTAATATATTTTCTTGATAAGTGTTAAGTGCTCAGTGCTCATTAATCTCATAAACTAATCCATGAAAAAACTTGTTAATTATATATCCTCATTAGTTCTAGGTAGCCATCAATCTAGGAAGTTATGTTCCAACCCAAGACAATACCATTCGATGTTTCAATTCACAAGCATGGTATTATATATCCTCCAAAACTCAATGAATTGTAATGTTAGCAAGTATCAGCAATTGATAGCAATAAAGACATGTATCCAATTTAGCGAAGCATTATACACTCACATTGGCAATTGATTTACTAGTTATGGCAAGTCTCTTTGTCTTGAGAGTATCCTTGCCATTTACCGCTTCCTCTAGGAATCGTATATGTATGATTCCACACAACTCTTGATAGCACATAACATTATGCGATTTATCGTCACCTAATTTAATATCTTTTCTTAATGAGTGTTAAGTGCTCATTAATCTCATACATTAATCCATGAAAAAACTTGTTCATTGCCATTAATCACATAATAAGGATTGCATAACCTCAATGCTAATGTTACTAATTCAAGACCAATCATTGTAGGCTTCAAGGTTATGTATCATTGTAATTATCTACTAAACATGTTTATTATTTCATAACATGCTAAAAATCCCATAATACACCATTATTTTTCGTGAAAGTCTGATGCTATGCAAGTACTTGTACCTTTTTCTAAATCCAAGTTATATCATCAAACGAACACTAATTTTCTTAGTGATGGGCGTAAACAAATCAAGAAGTAATTATCCATCCACAATTTCATCATGTGTTTAAACCCCAAAAATTAGGGTTCATATGATTTTTATTAACGAACGGAATATATGCAATCAAAGCATAAAGAGTAAGCTAATACATTAGTATAATCTCTTTGCACCAAAAATCCTTTTGAAATAATCCTTGAACCATCAAAATTTGCCACACACACTAAATACACCAACAACATACATAATGAAAAGTTTGAAAGGGATATGGGAGGTTGATAAAAACCATCAAATCCATTTTACCCCGTATAAAATCGTATTTCGCTGTGGTCAACGAAGTTAAGAACCACTTAGACACGTGCGTAACTTAAGAACACAGTAGCTGTCAAAAAACCTACATAGACACTTCACATCAGAGATCGGAACATGTCGCGTTCCGTTCTCTTGGAAAAATGTGCTTTTCCTTTCACACATCATTTAAAATCTTCAGTTTTCCCTACTAAACAATGAACTTTCAACGCGTCGCGTATTCTGTCTATCACGCATCGTGTAAACGTCACTCACCAAATAGCAACGTACTTTAACGTTACATCAAAACACCCAAATTAATTAGTTGCGAGATTTACACGTCGCATAATTCTTTAATTACGCTTCACTTTATATATATATATATATATATATATATATATATATATATATATATATATATATATATATATATATATATATATATATATATATATATATAAAATTATCAACCTCTCTCAAGTCCTTAGGTAGGTGCAACCCTGCAACGTCATTTACCCCTGCTAGTTTTGTTCGTTAATTAATTGGCCAGAAAACCATTATGTATAGAAAAAGTCATCTTTAATATATATATATATATATATATATATATATATATATATATATATATATATATATATATATATATATATATATATATATATATATATATATATATATATATATTCAAATCTTTCACATCATAACTCTAGTGTTATTTTAATGTCAAAATATATTTCTTTGTCACGAAAACATGTAATAATTTCATTTTGGCTTATCTAAGAAAATGCAACGTTCTATCTCTTAGAAATATCCATTTATAGATTTAGCAATGTAGCAGTTATTAAAAGATAGAGAAAATTACAGTTCCCGGTATGCTTATGTATCTTCTGATTATGATATTTTTTTATTCATAATTTATTTTTCATTATACTTTTGGTTAAACTAGTGTAAATGATAATATATAATTAGGATATATCCACATATTGTGTAACAATAAAATTTTATAGTTTATTAACAATTATAAGCTGTTTAATATAACTAAGTTATTGTTATAATCATGAAATAATAATTTTTGTATTAAATTAAAATATTTTTATACAACCTTATGGAGTTCTCGTAGTTATAACGATGAAAAGTTGAATATTCAAAATACGACAGAAATATATGCTGTTGAAAATGACTAAGTCATGTATAATATTTTACTTATTTATTATATATTGCTATAATTTTCAAATATGTTTGGTTACTGTTAAACTTTATTTTTTATGTATAAATAGGTTTTACACATCGCGCGTTGCAGCGGAGGCCTATGTTCGTTTAAAAACATATTTCATCGTGCATGAAAACTAACATAAATAAAGCAATTTATCAATAAATATGTATTTTTCTATATAATATATGTTAGTAATACGTGAACATATGTTTTGTATTTACTTATACATACAAATACGTAAAAATACGTTTCATATGTAAAAAATATATTTTCATATGTAAAATATCGGTATTAAGTGTACATCATATATTTATATGGAAAAATATGGTTTTAAATGTATAAATCTGTATATATACAGAACAATACATATATTCTTGTAAATGACCTTAATTTATGCGTAAAAATACATTTACATGTATTTATAAATATAAATACTTAAATAATATAGGTTAATACATATAGACATCGGTTGTAATTGTTGGATTATGTGTCTAAGCCCATAACTATAATTGGTATATACTTGAATTGATAGTAGCATAGACCTTTTGGGTTGCCCTCAGTAGTCCAAATTATATTAATGTTAATAGAGAGATAAATAAATAGTTTATTAATTTATTATGTGATGATAAATTAATTAGAAACTAGTTTGGAATTAAT
Source organism: Cichorium intybus (assembly GCA_023525715.1). Taxonomy (NCBI): domain Eukaryota; kingdom Viridiplantae; phylum Streptophyta; class Magnoliopsida; order Asterales; family Asteraceae; genus Cichorium; species Cichorium intybus. The sequence goes on along the minus strand of CM042013.1, from coordinate 29,428,159 downwards.
TAGAATTAATTGGAATTAATTTGAATTAATTTAGGATTAATTAAAAATGCAGGGGGCTGAATTGTAATTGTTCAATAGTTGAGCAATGGATAATGTAGGGATATAATGTTGGACGAAATTAAGGGGATAGAAACCCTTAAAATCGCCAACTATATATGACGGCTAAGGGATTTGAATTTAAAGATAAAATGTTTATCCGGTTTAAATTTAAATAAGGTGTATCTTTGATCACCCTTTAGGCTATAAAAACCCCTCCCTGGCACCTCATTTTCTGCGCCAACTTCAAAGTGATATTCCTCTGGAGTTTTTCTCTTCTCTTTCAAGCAGGATCTATAATCATTCTCTAAGGTTTTATAGCAAACTTTTCTATTAACCTATTTGTTTGGACATTTGGGTGTGAGCCATTAGAGGCATGACATTTGTGGTGCTTGCTTCCAAGAAATCTACAAGTGAAGAAATCTTGTTATTTACTATAATAACAATAAGGTATGTAATCCTAAACCCCTTTAGTATTTCCAATTATTACCTAGGGTTTCTTAGGGTTTCTTTTGATGTTCTTATTTATAGGTTCAATAGTGAAAACATAGTTCATTTAGGTTGCATGTGAACTTAAGAGTTTTAAGTTTATTTGTTTTACCTAAATCATATTAGTAATTGTATAAATACGTATTGTATGTAAAACGGTTTTAAAATTAAAAATATGTATTTATACCAAAATGAATGCTTAATTAGTTCTAAAAAATACTTCATTTATACGTAAAGTTATATTTTATATGTATTTATGCATATTAATATGGAAAAAGTACATGTAAATATGGAAAATACATGTTTATAAATGTAATAGAAGATTCACAATATATTTAATATGACTGAATATATTAATAAGAATCGCCTTGATTTGGTGGTGTAGCAGTCGTCATTACCTTCTTCCAGCCGTAAGTTCTAGTCCAATAAGTCATAAGTTCTAGTCCAATAACCAACATATTTGTTATTACTTTTAGGGAGGGAAGTCCACCTAAAATTTTAAAAGATGCATACAGAGAGAATAGAATCGGGGTCATCTAGGGGAAGAGCATATGCCCTTACTGTTACGTTGAACTCCATGACTCTCTAAAGTAGGCTAAAGTTTAATATAAACAATAAGTAAAACACTGTTCATCAATGTTGAAAATTGTAAGAGTATATAATTTAGGAAATTAATCTTTTTAAATAACTTTTGGATTTTTTTGTTCACAGAAACGATTAGTACAGACACGTTGTCTAAGCAGTTCATTAAGACATTCCAACAAACACTTATTTCTAACAATGCATATACTAAAATTTGTCTATCATGTGTTTATCAAATGGTTTGTTCATGCGTTCTTCCAACATTTGAAACAAACACCAATGAGTTCCAATGAACTAATACATAATGATGCATGTACTATTGATGGAAATATATAAAAAAACATAATTGATCAATATTAACCTTTGAGAGTTTTCCTTATACCATGTCATGATATATCTTTTCCAATTGATGTCAAACATAAGAAGGTGATCAAGACACCATAATAGTTGTAGTGTAGGAACACACTTAAAGTGATAACTTTTTACGGGTGTTTTTTTACACATAAAAAAACAACACCAAATGAACTTATTGCTTGTGGTAAAGAGAACTTTCAAAAAATCGTCAAAAAACCAAATCATTTTCGTGTACATGTGAACAAAAAATATTCATTTTTTCACGATATTTGAGTTCTTACTTTAGATTAACCCTTACACACACACACAAACAGACACACACACACACACACACACACACACACACATATATATATATATATATATATATATATATATATATATATATATATATATATATATATATATATAACCAATTATGTGTAATGGTTATCAATTAAATACCCTAAGTCTAGAACAGTACCGGTTAATTAGTTCTGAAAGCTTAAAATGAGTATAAAAATGGTAAACCGTACTATCTTAGTGGCCGATGTCAACCCCTCCCGAGGTCCATGTGCGAGGTAAATCGCGGAACACTAGTGATATTTTAGATGCGTCACGGTTTGAACACTAGACCTCTTATGTGGAATTACACTCCTAACCATTAGACTTTTATCGCGTGGGCATATAGTTTCAAATGAGTATAAGGACAATGAAAATGGCCTTCATTATGATACTAGATGAATTTCCACACGTTGTGCATGATACAATAATATAATATATATATATATATATATATATATATATATATATATATATATATATATATATATATATATATAGTTCGGATCCGGTGAGGACTCTAATTTCGGTGAGGACTGCGATAACAATTTTCGTCCACTCATTTCGTCAAGGGCAATAACGTCAAACGTAATTATTGGATTTGACGTAATCGCATGTAGCGCGCGTCCATGGAACGTACGTACACCATAATTAGCCGGGTTTTTTTATTTTTATTTCATTTTTATTTTTTACATTATTTATTTATTTTTTTAAATAATCTTTTTAGCTTTTAATAAACTCGATTTTTTTTTCAGTTTTTTATATTTTTCAGTTTTTTTTTACTTTAGCTTTTTTTAGTTTTTTTGTTATTTTTTTCAGTTTTTAATTTTTAATTTTTTTTTTACTTTTTTCGTTTAAAACTCGTATGTTTTTTTTACACATTTTAAATTATTAGACTTAATAATCATAACAAGTTTTGAATCTTCGATCATAACAAGGTTAGGATATTTTTTGATCTTGGATCATAACAAATTTTGAATCTTAGATTATAAGTTTTGGATCATCACGTTTTGAATAATAAAACATATTTTGGTTTTAATATTTTTGGATCATTATATGTTTTTGCTAATTTGTTGAGTTTTTTACTTAAAAATAAAAAAATAAACAATTAAAAAACTTTTTTCCAAAAAATTCTTTTTACAAACTTATTAATATAATATTTACAATGATCCCTTAAATTTTTATAATTTTGGAGAAGTTTTATTTTTTTGGTTTTTTTATAAAAATATTTTTTCTCAACTTTTCATGATGGTGCTTGTTTCGTAGAGAATTAAATTTTAAGAACTTTGATTTTTTTAGAAATTCTTTTTCACAAAGAAAAAAAAATTATGACTCAAAAACAAAGTTGGTGGAATAAAAAAACTCAGCAAACGAGATGGTGACAAGTGTCGCAATGGGTGGGGTACTCGTTCAAATTACCAATTTACCCTTCTTAATTTGTCTTATCCACCCACTAGTTTTTATTTTTAGACAACTAGCCTCCCAAACTTTTAAGATGTGTCAATTTTTTCACATTTAATATTAGCCATCCATTTTTCAAATTTAGAGGTACATATTTGTTCTCATAGTCCTCGTCTGATCCTATATATATATATATATATATATATATATATATATATATATATATATATATATATATATATATATATATACATATATATATATATATATATATATATATATATATATATATATATATATATATATATATATATATATATATATATATATATCATTTATCTTCACTACCGGCCAACTCCCATCACCAATAGTCTGACTTATCCTAAAGCGTCATTGAGAAAATAAGATAGGTTAGAGTCGTGAACAACTATCCCCACATTTCTATGATTTCGTCTCCATCTTCACTCTTAAACATTCAATCCCCATCAATCTTTTATTAAACACTCATGATTAGTTTCTAGCTAGATTCTTCTGTGGAAGAGGTTCACTAACAAATCTTCCTGGATAATCTTCACATGGTTCTTCAATGCTTAGTATTTGCGTGCTTTGAATTGATCAATAGTTTGGTTTTGATTTTATGGTTACCAAGGAATAATCATCATAAAATATAGGAAAGTGATATTTTTTCTACTAAATTCTCATATTTCATCCTCCTACCCACTAGATAATGACATGTGGAATCCACTAATTTTTTCTTTTAATCTCGTCTCTTGATTTTGACACTTGTCTTAATCTAGTGAGTGTTAAGATGGATAGAAAGATTTAGTAGGAGGATATAATCTAAAATATAATATTGGTTTTTTATTTTATTGGTCTATATTATGTTTTGTTTAATTTTAGGTATGATTTTTGGTATTTAATTGAATATGTTTAAATTTAAGGTTTCATTAACATGGAGATGAATGGAGGTGTCAAAAACCCATCCTGGTCCCCATTCCAAAACATGGGGAAATCTTACGAAGTTTCTGGTTTTGGGAGGGGACATGTTTACTCTCATTTAGTTTTCGAAGGTTGGGCTGGGGTAGGGTTCCTGATCTGAATACTCCATTGTCCCCTGAAATAATTATCGTATGAAGTTAATTTTATTTAGAAAATAGAAATATCAAACATAAAATAACCATATTGTACTATGTCTAGTATTCGAATAATTAGAATGTACAATGTTAAATGAAATAAACAGAATAAAATACGATAAACGATTTTAAAACAGGGGTTTTGGGCAAATTGTGGTGCAAACATGATAAACATAGGGGAGGGAGTAGGGGTAACATGGAATTTCGGGTGTGGAGGCAAAAGAAACAACATATCGACATCCCTAGATATGAAGAAGATATAGACAAATTGGTTATTTTTATGATTTTAACAGTTGGGTCATTATTAAACGACCTACAGACGAAAAGCATGACAAAAAAAATTCATTGATAATATTAATTTTTTGGGAAAATTACACAAAAGACACTATGTTTTTGTTTTTTTATAGAAGTTCGATTTTGATGCTATGTTACTATTTTTTCAATTAAGACCCAAGTTTGTACAAAATTTCGATTTTGACACCACATGTTCCAATTTTTTTAATGTTGACCATTCAATCGGTCACCCCGGATGCCAGTTGGCGTGACATAATGATGTGCCAGTCATTGATGAGGTGGAATGAGGTGGGCTGACATGACATGATATCGTCGAACTTTTGGTGGCATCATATTCTCAGTCTCAAAACTGAAAAACGACTTAATTAAAAAAGTGTCAAAATCAAATATTTGTGAAAACTAAGTGTCTTGTGTGCAATTTACCTTTGATATAACACGAATCATCTTATCACTAACACATCATTTTTTTGATTTAGTGTTACATGTATATTTCTTTGAAGAACCAAAGAAAACCAAGTTACATATAAGAACTTACAAAAAAAAATTATATAAAAACCTTAAGTTTTAGATTTAGCCCACCTCACGTGATCAAATAATGCATTTGCAATGTATGTTATTTCAATGATATACAGACTTTGATTACGAAAATCGAAGCAACCAATTACACATTAGCATCAAGGATGCTGAAGAAAACGAAAATTTTGAATAAAAAGACTTTAAACTGCATTATAGAACAATTACATATGTTCCAAAGATGAATTTTCTTTCATGGAAAATTTATTTGTAGCAGTTATACTTATGTCATGTTTCCTTGAAAAGGCTATTTGCTTTCGAAGTGAACTGATAAACTATGTTGCCCAAATATAGTTGGTTTGGATACCAACTTAAAGGATGCGAAGTAAGTATTTTTTTTTCTGTGTGTTCTTAGAAAGACTTACATAAATCATATTACATAGAACAACAATATTAGGGTTCCGATTTTTAGAGATGAACACATCAGAGTTTCGATTTAGCATGACATGTATACGATTTTTAAATTATAATAAGCGCAAATTAGACAAAAGACACTACTTTTTCATAAAATTTTAATTTTGAAAATGTTTTTTTTTTCAATTAAGTCACTAATTTTTTTTCAATATTCACACCTAGAAAGTGATGCCACCAAAAAGTGTCACGTTATCATATCGAGCACTATGCCATCAAAGATTTACATGTCATAATGTCACATCAGCTGACAATCGGATTGAAATGTTAAATGGTCAAAATTGACACAAATTGGAAAATATAGTGTCAAAAGTTGAACTTTTGTGAAAACTTAATGTTTTAATTAAAATAGAAATAATATAGTATCAAAATCAAACTTTTGTAAAATTAGCACCTTTTGTGCAATTTTTCGAAATTCTTTTTAGTTCCATATGTAAAGATCAACAAAGTAAATGGACAAAAAAAAAAAACAAATACAACATTAATCTTTAAGGCTATGCTTGACAAATTAGCTAAAAAGCTAGCTGTTAGATGATACAAATGACATTTGATAAAAAAAACTATCTAATAAGCTAATTGAGATATTAAAATAAGTAGAAAAATGGGGTTTTATGATAAATTAAGGGTATATTTGATTTTTTTTTTAACTTCATAACTATGTTGAAACGTTAGTCTAAGTAATTTTTTTTTAAATATGACTTATAAACTACTTATTGGCTTGTCAAACATCACAACTTAAAAAGTTCAAAAAATAAGCTACCTATAATACGCAAAATATAGCTTAGATACCACTTATTTTTTTCAGTTTTATTCGATATTTTCACAATACTAATAACAATAAAAAACAAAAAAAAAAAACCCAAAATGGAAGAATAAAAAAATAGCGAACAAATGATATGGAAATTGCGCATCGGTAAGTGAGGATAAGATAAAAGATTAAAATCGCTGGATGAATACAAATGAACAATTTATTTGGGATTCATTTGTTACTCAAATCAAAAGCTAAATACTTAAGATAAAAAAAAAAAAAAAAAAAAAGAAGGAAGAAACAACCGTAAGTAAAATGATAAAATGATTAAAATCTACTTTTAATGGGCTAAAAACCGGATCAATTTCATCCAATAAATCAAACGTGACCTACAACCAATAATGTCGTTATCTGTCTCACACAAAATGATTCCAACCCAACTTTCTCCCATAGGGAAAATGACTTATAAGGGTAATTATGTTTCAAAACTGTTCAAAAAACACCATCCAAGTTTGGTTTGTTCAAAAAACATCATCCAAGTAAGACCTTTGTACAAAAAACATCATCCAAGTAAGGCTTTTGTACAAAAAACACCAACGAACTACATGTTTTGTTCAAATTTTACCCGATGGTAACCAGCTCTTGCAGGTTAAAGGATAACTTGGTCTAATATTTAGCGACATGACATAATAACAGATGAACAGTTTAACCTGCAAGAGCAGGTTTCCATCGGGTAAAATTTAAACAAAACATGTAGTTCGTTGGTGTTTTTTGTACAAGGGCTTTACTTGGATGGTGTTTTTTGTACAAAGACTTACTTGGATGGTGTTTTTTAAACAAACCAAACTTGGATGGTGTTTTTTGAACATTTTTGAAACATAATTACCCTTATAAGTCATTTTCCCTTCTCCCATATATATATGAACTTTGTCCTTTGTAATTAATTCTTGAAAAATACAAAAAAATGGGAAATTTTTTTCAGAAAATACCAAAATACACGCCGTCAGCGAAGGTGATTGTAGGTGTAAACAAACGTGTTCGACTTTTAACGCCGTGCAACTGTATATATACCACCACCATTCTTTCCCCTTCACGCTTTCGTCTTCCTTCTTCCTCCTTTCATCGTTATCTTCTCCCCGCGTCCAATCTTTCTTACATTCCATTCTCTCTTTGTTAACTACACACATATACATACATATATTTTTAAATCTTGGTGGTTGAATTGCATTTAGATTGGGGCTCTGAAGTTCAATCAGAAACGAAGGTGATTGTCTGACACCCATGGTAATTAAAGTTGTACTTATTTTGTTTTTTCTTTGGAAAATTATTGTACTGAATCACTTATGTGAATTATTTCGGATCATGTTCATTTTTGGCAACCTTTTTGCTACTGGAATTGAATTTGAGATCAACGATGAAAATCGATTTTTTTTTCTTTTCCCAATTCGAATTGGTCGGTTTCAGAAATCTTAATGCTTAAGTTTTGAATAAGTTTTAGTTCATCTTCCGTGTAGGTACGTTTATTCAATCGATTGATGCGTGTTTTTGTTTGTTGTATTGTATATGCTCTTCTTCTAAATTCCAACATTGAGATTCCACAATTTGATTGAAGATGTTATGCGATAAATACACCGCCAAATTTGTGAATCTGTCGAAACCGATTCCTGTATCTGAAATTTTGCACTTGTCTTAAATTAGTGTTTGTGTAGTCCCAAAATTACAACATCTGTTTATGAAGTCGATGAGAAGGGGTAATCAACTAATCATCCTTCTGATGCAAATTAACATCCTACTTATAAGAAATAGATTAACTCTAGGTCATTTAGGTTAACCATATTACTTCTTCTCATTCTCGATTCACCATTTTTGATTTTCAGGAAGAATACGCCATTGAAGCTTAAAGTTTTCTGATCGTATTTGTTGTGAATACATTCGATTGTCGACAAAATATGTGCGAACCAGATTCAGACGTAGTGAAATGGGGACTTAATTTCCTTGATGTCGACCAAATCTTCAGTTCTACTTATTACGGTGATAGCAATCAACACGACGTGAACATCTGTCATGAACAGTATAACAATGGCGGTAGCAGTTATCAAGACAACGAATTCAACAATGTCCAAAACGATGAAATGTTGGCTCACTCTCTTCAACACGAACTATTAGATCTCTCAATTACAGATGCAACCGAATTATCAAATCCAGATGAACATCTACAAACATCTAACGATACTCAAGACTGGTATAATCCATCACCAGATAATTACTATTACGGTAAGCTCTTTTCAAATTTCAACACCTAATCACCATTTACTTACAGTATTCGTTATAAAAAACTGTTTTGATTACAGGCGATGAATCTAGGTTACAAGAAACAGAGGAATTGGGACATTCAAGTTCTTGTTCTAGTCCTGGAAATAGGTCTTATGATGGTGATGAATATTCATACAATTTAGAAATAACAGATGAATCTGAACTTGATGGTGAAGTAGGCAAGAGATTGACTGAAATTGTTCCTGTTCCTGTAAGTGATTTACAGAAACTATGAAAAAACAAAATTTAATATATGAAATTTATTTAATTATTTGAGTAATTACATCTGTTATTACTTATTACATGAATGTAGCATATTCCTAAAGTTAATGGAGACATACCTTCAGTTGATGAAGCTACATCTGATCATCAAAGGCTGTTAGACAGGTTTCACATAATTTTATTTGGTCATATTCTTGTTTAAATTTTTAAAATTTTGATTTTTATAAAAACTGTTATCTGGTTTGCTTCCAGGTTGCAGTTATATAACTTGGTCGAGTCAAAAGTTCAAGGAGATGGTAACTGCCAGGTCAGCATTTTCCTCCCTTTCATTCATCATATATTAAACATAACAATCATCTTTACAAATTTATAAAAATTAAAACTTTATTTTATATTTTATAAGTTATAACCCTTTTCTTCTACAGTTTCGGGCATTATCAGACCAATTTTACCGGTCACCAGAACATCATAAATTTGTGAGACGACAAGTGGTTAATCAGGTTAGTTTTATAATAACTTATGTCTACTTTTTATTCATTTTTTATATTTTTATATTAAAGTTCTGATATGTATGTAATTTGATTAATTTGAATATATCAAAGCTTAAATCACATCCAGAGATGTATGAAGGATATGTCCCCATGGCATACAGTGACTACTTAAAAAGAATTTCCAAGTATATTCTTCTCTTTTTTCATATATATTTTATTAAAATATTGACAACACATATTTATGTATTTATATTTATATTTATATATAATCACAGGAGTGGAGAATGGGGAGACCATGTCACCTTGCAGGCTGCAGCAGATTCTGTAAGTTAACCAATTTTTTATTGTGAATTAAAATTAAAAAAAAAAAAAAAAAAAAAACTTTTTCTCCAATCTTTCTCATATTTTTTTACTTGATGCAGTATGGTGTCAAAATTTTTGTTCTAACCTCATTTAAAGATACTTGTTCCATTGAGATTCTTCCAAAAGTCCAAAATTCAAAAAGGGGTAATATTCAAATCTTTATATTTATTCTTATTAATCACCTGATGTTACTTTTATAAATAAAGTTATAACCTTTTTTATATTTTAACTATTTCCAGTCATTTTCTTGAGCTTTTGGGCTGAGGTACATTACAATTCAATCTATCCAGAAGGAGGTATGTGAATTTTGAGAACTAATAAGAATTAATATACATGTTCTTTTTTTAAATGATAAAATAATATTTTCTTTTTGTTTTATTTTTAAAAGAGTTGCCACCACCAGAATACAAAAAGAAGAAAAGGTGGTGGAACTTTAAACACAGGCATCAGGCGTACCTTGATTGAAAAGATTTGTGATGAAGGGTTAAATTCTTGAAATTTATAGGAAATAAATAATTTGTCAATTTACATCATGTACAGTCATGTTTCTTGGTTCTTTAAAAGGTGATGATGATGATGATGATTTATAAGCATGCACACTTCTTGTTTTCTTGAATTGGGCATGGTTATGGCATTATGATGGATTGATTTATGGACCTTGTTTTTTTAGTCAACAATAAAAGCTTACTTACTTTATTGCTAGATTGTGTTCAAAGTTAGGGTTATATAGTTATATATGTGGGATTTTGTCTTTGTACAAACGTGACTCATTTGCTTAAGAGACATTTTCTAATTTTAAAAAGTTTGGTTTCATACTATTTACCAATATTTAATTAGAGAGTATTTGGTTGGTGAATCTAACTCGGCCTATAAAAACTGCAATCGGTGTAACCATGCCACTAATAGAAAAAACAGATTCTCAAGTCACAATCAACAACGGACAAAATCGGAAATTGTTGGTTCATTTCGTTTTTCATCAAGTCAAAATATCAAGATTTTCAAAATTGCTAACATTCGTAAACATCAAATAATTTTATCAGGCATAATTTTCTGATTTGTTCATCAACTAGATTTTTATGAAGTAGTACGATATTACTTTGTCAAGTACCCAAAAGGTCACGTATACTCGTATTGTTTTCCCATTTTTCTCTATAAAAGTCGAGTAATTTTGTAGACATATTATTTTCTTGTTCCGTTTGGTCTCAATGAGGAGTTTACTTGTGTTAGTTATGGAGTCTTGTGTTAGTTCCAAGGACGATCCTATCTTATCTTCACCGGTGTCCATGGACACTGTAACGCCCGGTTTTTCAGCCTGGAATTTACAAGATAATATCACCAGGGATCATCCCATGATCCAAGCCAAGCGTTACCTATCCTGCAAAACCACATAAAACAACAGGGTAAGCTATAAAGCTTAGTGAGTAATCTAATCACAGTATGACCTATATGGTCACACACGTTACAGGATTACCATTCCTGCCAGCTTCACAGTCCTATCCGACTCGTACTTTACACTGTGAAACTACCGTATTACCCGACGTCACTCGCTATACAGTATCATCCACTGATACTCACTATTAGACTGTCCCACACAGTCTTATCTTACATCGTCACGACCCACCTCTTTAGCTACTGTCACCTCTTTTTATTTATTATTTGGTATTAGTTTCCACGAATAATTATACCGTCTCACGGTATACCCACTCACTTAACGGCTTTCTCATACAGGTATGGTCATAGTACATCTATGATTACCTCGTGTTTTATTAGTATATGGTAAATCATGCCATCCCCTGACATGTATTATATATAATTACTTATTCACTCTGCTTAGTATCATCTTATGATACTTTCGGGCGTATAACTCGAACTCATCCTCATGATAACATGACTGTTTCCCACCCAAGTATTATTATAATACTTTAATTATACTGCTTTGTATTTTCTTTCAATAATTCCAACATGATGCTCCATGATTTAACAAGTAAAGAACGGCCAGGTAGAAGATTAATTGGGGTGGCAGGATCCTTTCAGCATTTTAGCCTTTCGGAAAATCCAACAACCAGATCCCAAGTAATCGGCCTAGACACCGTCCTCGTAAGTAAATCAATCTGCATTACTTTTGGAATTATGAATTATAGAAAATAGTTTATTACATCCCTCGTATTTTATAGTTTAACACATATAAACTATTAGGGAGATACGGTAGCGATTACTCACCTGAGATTGGCGTTTTCTCGAAGTCCTGTCGTATTTTCCGTTCCGAATCGCTGACAGTTCCCGAGCACCTCGTTGTTAGCTACCGCTCGTTTCTCACCTCCCATCATCCTCCCTCAACGTATTTTCCTTACCAAAACACTCCTCTATATCGTATATGTGTTTGGTGTGTGTTGTGCCTCAAAATGAGGCTTGGAGCACCTATTTATAGGCCTCTGGACATCTTCGCGTCGCGACGGACCCCCCCGGTCGCGACGTGACCATTACGTAAGCACTTACCTCATCGCGCACCTCTCTAGAAGCCTTTTTCGGCCTCGCGTCGCGAGCACTATTCACGTCGCGTCGCGAGCACTATTCACGCCGCCAGGTTACTATTCATTTTTTTTTTTTTTTTTTTTTTTTTTTTTTTTTGAAAAACATTACCCGGAACACGGGTGTTACAAATCTCTCCCCCTTAAAAGATTTCGTCCCCGAAATCTCCTAGCATCGATATACCCTTATTCTCTCTTTCACTCAACCATCTCTTATTCCAACGTGATGCGGCTGTACTAGTAAACCCAGAGGGGTATCACCACAATACTGACACATTAAGCACCTCTACGATATCGAGTCCCAAAGACTCAACGTACACCCTAGAATCTGCCGACCGATTAGGTCATCTCAACACTTGTATGTGGTCCCACCACAATTACTGCTCATACAACCGTCACAATATATATGTGACCCTAACAATAGTCACTAACTCTATAGAAAAGGTAGTCTCAACCACAATTACCGAGTATGTGACCCCATAGAAAGATGGTCCCAATCACAACAACCGATAATGTGGCCCTACCAGAAAAACCAAGCCATAAGGGCTCCAACCAACAATAAGCCATAAAGGCTTAACAGCTAACACCTAACTATAAAACTCTATAACCGATTTTACGGCATCACCACTCCCTCATCAGCTCAATAACTACACAATCACCACTCACGATATACTATCCATTATTACTATTTGGGTTTCCTGCTTTACCAGCTCCCTTTTTCTTTTGACACTATTGGTCACACAACATCTCACCCCACACTAAATTTGTATATACTTAATTACTTCTCTGAGTAACTACTCATACTTCTTGTTTAACCAGATGCTTTTTTTTGTTTTAAAAATTTACTCTTTTTGATTTTCATTAATCACAACAACAACTCTTTCAGCTTTTGTCAAAACAACTTTTTCAGCAAAATAACTCTTTAAAATATCTCTCTCTACTTGTAAAATTCTGGTTATAAAATAACCTTTACGTTTGTAGAAAAATCAACTATCTCACTACATTCTTTGGTTATAAAAATAACCCCACATTTATTTATTTTAGTGATGATTGGATGGTCCCTGGTACTTAGACATTAACTAAGTAAAATAGTACCCTTAATTCTTCTAGAATGGAAGGAATAATTCAATCCATCCTGGCCTTAAGTTTACTCAGGACATCTACCAGCTTTACTTCTTTTATGTCTCCGGTGAATTTTCCACATAATCTACTCTACCCAGTATCTCAAGTTATACTCTCCTGCTTAATATTCTGAGCCGCGTATACTCAGTACGTCGAGTCATACGTATCTGCTCAATAAACTCTCCTTACTCAGCACTCAGAGCCGCGCATACTCTGTACGTCGAGTCATGCGTATCTGCTCAACACTCAGCATTTAGAGCCGCGCATACTCTGTACGTCGAGTCATGCGTATCTGCTCCACCACTCAGCATTTAGAGCCGCGCATACTCTGTACGTCGAGTCATGCGTATCTGCTCAATCACTCATACTCCACCGCTCAGCACTCGGAGCCGCGCATACCCTATATGTAGGATCATGCGTATCTGCTCAGTGCATCTTGCGGACATCTCCATGTTGCTCAGTACGTCGAGCCGCCCTCTATCTCTGAATTCCTCAACCCCGTATTATCCACATGCTAGACCTAGACACGTCTAGTACTACCACACACCATATCTCAACACTAGTCTCATTTTATAACTCCCCACGAACTTATTTTTTTTATAGTTTTTACTATCTTACATCCAATCATCACATTTATTTATCATTTTTTTTTCTTTGTTATGGCTGTCGCCATATATTTTCATAAATCCACCCACCAACTCGTACTTAAAAAAAAAATTTATTTCAACTCATACTTTTTCAAAACATCTTCCAAATTATTTTGGACTCAGTATCAGCTCAGATTGTCAAAATCTTTCGTATTTCTCAGCTATACCATACTTTCACATTTTCAAAAAGAAAAACTTTCTTTCAAAGCAACTTTCAAAAAAAAAAATTTAAAATTTTGCATCTGGATTTACTTTTAACACCTTTCCCATATTTGGGAATATTACACAAACTCACTCACTTTCTTCGATTCTTTCTATCTCTGAAAGAGTTTACTAACATCATGTTAGAATAAACTCCTTTATCTACGTTCGACTTTTATCACAATATGTTTGTGATTTTTATATTCTAGCACTCAATTCTATTAATTTGAGTCTAGGGATCTTATCCTAGTTCACTCAAATCTTGGCTCTGATACCAACTTGTAACGCCCGGTTTTTCAGCCTGGAATTTACAAGATAATATCACCAGGGATCATCCCATGATCCAAGCCAAGCGTTACCTATCCTGCAAAACCACATAAAACAACAGGGTAAGCTATAAAGCTTAGTGAGTAATCTAATCACAGTATGACCTATATGGTCACACACGTTACAGGATTACCATTCCTGCCAGCTTCACAGTCCTATCCGACTCGTACTTTACACTGTGAAACTACCGTATTACCCGACGTCACTCGCTATACAGTATCATCCACTGATACTCACTATTAGACTGTCCCACACAGTCTTATCTTACATCGTCACGACCCACCTCTTTAGCTACTGTCACCTCTTTTTATTTATTATTTGGTATTAGTTTCCACGAATAATTATACCGTCTCACGGTATACCCACTCACTTAACGGCTTTCTCATACAGGTATGGTCATAGTACATCTATGATTACCTCGTGTTTTATTAGTATATGGTAAATCATGCCATCCCCTGACATGTATTATATATAATTACTTATTCACTCTGCTTAGTATCATCTTATGATACTTTCGGGCGTATAACTCGAACTCATCCTCATGATAACATGACTGTTTCCCACCCAAGTATTATTATAATACTTTAATTATACTGCTTTGTATTTTCTTTCAATAATTCCAACATGATGCTCCATGATTTAACAAGTAAAGAACGGCCAGGTAGAAGATTAATTGGGGTGGCAGGATCCTTTCAGCATTTTAGCCTTTCGGAAAATCCAACAACCAGATCCCAAGTAATCGGCCTAGACACCGTCCTCGTAAGTAAATCAATCTGCATTACTTTTGGAATTATGAATTATAGAAAATAGTTTATTACATCCCTCGTATTTTATAGTTTAACACATATAAACTATTAGGGAGATACGGTAGCGATTACTCACCTGAGATTGGCGTTTTCTCGAAGTCCTGTCGTATTTTCCGTTCCGAATCGCTGACAGTTCCCGAGCACCTCGTTGTTAGCTACCGCTCGTTTCTCACCTCCCATCATCCTCCCTCAACGTATTTTCCTTACCAAAACACTCCTCTATATCGTATATGTGTTTGGTGTGTGTTGTGCCTCAAAATGAGGCTTGGAGCACCTATTTATAGGCCTCTGGACATCTTCGCGTCGCGACGGACCCCCCCGGTCGCGACGTGACCATTACGTAAGCACTTACCTCATCGCGCACCTCTCTAGAAGCCTTTTTCGGCCTCGCGTCGCGAGCACTATTCACGTCGCGTCGCGAGCACTATTCACGCCGCCAGGTTACTATTCTTTTTTTTTTTTTTTTTTTTTTTTTTTTTTTTTTGAAAAACATTACCCGGAACACGGGTGTTACAGACACCCCCTAGATTTTAAAAAATAAATACAGATTATATCACATTGTATAGATGGACACCCTTAATATTTTCTAATGGACACCGGAATACTTTGATCACTGCAGACGACACAAAAAAAAAATGCTAAAGAAGGATTTATATGTTTGATCCCTGATATATTATTATTTTGAGTTTTTAACCCCCTACGATATGAAAACCGGAAATCAAATTAATAAATCATAAGTTAACGATCGAAAATAGATAAATTCTTTAGGAATAGATGTCAGTTATCATACCATAATCTTTTCCTTTTGATCTTATAATTTTGTTGAAAATAAGACGGAATGTGGGAAAATTTTTAAAAGCAAAAGTAGAAAACCCTAATACAAGCAAATGCATGTTTTTGGTCTTTGAAGCTCTACGCCTCCCCTCTCCCCATCTCCAAATTTCGCCGCCCTCTACACGTCTTTATCCTCCGTCGCCCTCTGCGCATCTCTTCTGTCTTTTGCGTCTCAATGACTCCCCCCGTCCGCCGTGTCATCTATGCCTTCTTCTTTGTCTCTGTCTCCTTTGCTCTTAAGGTAACTCTTTGTTCTCCGTCTTCGTTGATATGTAAAATAGAATTTACTTTCTTTAGATAATAGAAATATAGGACTTTTAATTGTAGAAAAGAAGAAAAGTATAACCATGGTTTGTGGTGGTTGTATTCGGTGTATTATATTGCATGTGGGTACGGTCTCCGAAAATTTGACTTTAGTTACAGTCATGGAAAAGAAAACAATTTCACATCCTCAACTTTATTGCAAATTATATGTTATAGAACCCAATTTTAAGTATATGGTTATATTATCAATAATACATTCATAAATTATTTTTAAAATATGAAACTCTTTGTGAACAAGTTGTAAAACGTTTAGCAGTATTAATTAGGTTTGATTATTGTCATTAAAGCTAAAACTATATTTTTCTTAGATAGTATTATTGATAATCCCGATAACCGAACTTTTCCGAAACGTTTATTTTGTAACCTCAATTAAACTGGACACATATGAGTTTGAATCTTGGATTCGCCACTGGTTAGTTCTTAAGAGTTCGGTTATATCATTTATTAGAATTCTGTGTTTTTAAAAATTATTTCAAGCAATCAGTAGAAGACTTGATGGTAATCTAATCATTTTCTAGAATCAACCCACCTAGTATCGAGCCGCAAAAATCAATCCAACCCTAACCAATTCGATATTGACTGGCTGGGATAAGATTTTCAATTTGTTTAATTCAACCGGTCAACGCGGTCAACAAATTTAATAAGATAAATTGGGTTAAAGTTGAAATTTCTGCCTAGATGTCAACCTGTCAAGCTTTTATATATATATATATATATATATATATATATATATATATATATATATATATATATATATATATATATATATATATATATATATATATATATATATATATATATATATATATATTTTTTTTTTTATTTTTATGTTTAATATTAAATATAAAAAGTATAAAGACAACTTTAAAGTCTTGAAAACTTAAAATGATATTTGGAAAATTGACTAGTGGTTGTGTTTCCTTTAGACTTTGAACAATTATTTGGTTTTTTAAGTTATTATACTAAGTATAGACTTTTTTTATTCTAAGTAAATGTTGAAATTTAATTGGGTCGATCCTTTTATGGGTTAACCGATGTCAATCTGTTAAATATTGGGTCGGGTAAAAAACCTTAATTCATTTAATTAAATAAGTTGTGCTTGGTTGAAATTTTAGAGGGTGTTTGAGATTGTTTTTTGAATTTAAAAAGTGTTTTTTGACAAAAATATTTATTGATTTATGATGATAGTAAAATAGTTTTTTAATAAAATGCTTAAATTAATTTTTGTGGCGGCAAAAGCTATAAATTGATAAGTTATTTTCTTAAAAAACATTTTGACTTAGATTATACCTGTCAAATGACCAAAAAGTTGTTAAAAATGGTTAGGTTTATTAAATAAGGGATATTATATTATTTTGATATCAAAAGGCGAAAACCTGTTTTAAAAATCATGTATCTCTTATTTTAAAAACACATTTTTTGGATGGGTTAAAAAAATTGTTTTAAAAATGACATTTAAGTTAGTCAGACGTCTTTTTGAGTTATTATTTTTTTTTTCGAAAAATCAATAAGAAGTTCTCAAATATCATCTTAATTTGATTAATTATATTATTCAACTCGAACTAACCCAACCTGACTCATTGTCATTTTTAACTGAGTTGTAAAATGATTTTAATGTATGTTTTTGTATATTCATATTTTTAGACATCCAAAATGTCAAATTCTCACATACTTACAGTATTTTATATATAGATTAGTGAACAAATTATATATATATATATATATATATATATATATATATATATATATATATATATATATATATATATATATATATATATATATATATATATATATATATATAGACGGGTTCAATACAGAACCAAATTAAATCACCTAACTGCAGAACCATGTTCATCAATGAACATATATCCCAAAACCCCCAATTGTTACGTCTCCTGATGCAAATCTGAGTTTGAGCTCGATAAAGGAAAATGGCGATCGAGATTGTAGACATTGAGTTTTTTTTATTTTCTCCGAAGTCTTCTCCCTGCCTCGTCGCCGACCGCCGCTTGCAGGTAGTGGGCTCCCCCCTCTCCGTCTCTATGACCCTCCGTCCTCCGAACCTTCCACCGGAAGCTATTCCTCCCCCTGTGGAGGATGTGTCGTCTGCTGTACTGGGTCACGCAAGGCGTGAAAAGTCGTCCTCGACTGTTTCCGTGAAATTGTGCCCAAGATCTGTGGTCAAAAAGCATTTCAGCCATGGCAATCGAAGACCAAGCTCATCTTCACCCGTGTCTATCCTTAGCGGATTTCGGATCCAATTGAAGTCTCAAAATGATGTTAATGGAATCGATTCAGCAGGTAAACTCCATTCCAATGATACTAAAACTTCGATTGAATCTGAATTTACTGTTTGCGAATTAATTATCGATAAAGGAAGTTCTGATTGAGAAATTGAATAGCAACATGTTCATCAATGAACATATGTTCATCAATGAACATATGTTCATCAATGAACATATGTTCATGCTTTTACGAACCAAACCACGAATTAATTATCGATAAAGGAAGTTCTGATTGAGAAATTGAATAGCAATATGTTCATCAATGAACATATGTTCATCAATGAACATATGTTCATCAATGAACATATGTTCATGCTTTTACGAACCAAACCAATATTCAGCAGGTAAACTCCATTCCAATTATACTAAAACTTCGATTGAATATGAATTTACTGTTTGCGAATTAATTATCGATAAAGGAAGTTCTGATTGAGAAATTGAATAACAATATGTTCATCAATGAACATATGTTCATCAATGAACATATGTTCTTGCTTTTACGAACCAAACCAATATTAAGCATGAATAAACTACAAAAAACAGTTCACACCTCAACTAAACCCTAATAGAGAAGATATTGGTCAAATTGGAGAATGCCGATTACAGGGTAAAATCTTTTACGGTCTTTCGTTTTTGGGTTTTTGGGATTTTACGTTCATTGATGAACATGGTTCTGCAGTTAGGTGATTTAATTTGGTTCTGCATTGAACCCAACCATATATATATATATATATATATATATATATATATATATATATATATATATATATATATATATATATATATATATATATATATATTTGTGTGTGTGTTGTGTGTGCATGTGTATGTGTGTATGTGTCCGTGTGTAGTAAAGTTCAAATGTGAGCCCAAAATAGTGACAGAATCTAAGACCCCTTTTCTATGACCTTTTTATCTACACAATATATTCAAAAAATATTGTCATCATTTTATATTATTATGCGATTAAGAAGAATAAAAAAATCAAAAAAATCCTTTTTTTTGCATTCCGATATGTAAATGCAAAAAGCTTAACTTTTTGGGTTTTTTTCATAAAATCTACAAAACACATATTTTTATTATATTTGATAAAGTTTTATTTAAAAAAATAAAAGAAGCTTATATACATATTCATATGCATATATACATATACATATGCAAATACAAAAAAGGTTTTTTTTAATTTTTTGAATTAGACTGACCGGTGGTAAAAGAAATTTGAGAATAATTTTTTTTAAATATTGTATAGAAAAAAGCTCTTAGATTCTCTCATGATCTTGTTCATATATATATATATATATATATATATATATATATATATATATATATATATATCAAATCAATTGATTTGTGATCCGGGTTTTTGTATAGGATTATTTAGGCCATTTGTAGTATTTATTAAAAAAATAATATTAATGAAATCCCTTGATTTTAGGAAATTGAATTCTTTAAGTGTTAGTCAAAACATATTTTCGTCAGAATATTCTCCATTTCATGGTCGTCAAGTTTCTTCTCCATTTCCAAGAGTAAAGGTTCTTCTCCATTTCCAGTTTCTTCGACACAAGAAATGTCTTAAATGAACGACAATTTTGCGAATAATGATCCTGATAAAATTGTTAAACAACCGAGTATTCATTTTCATCCTCCTCGGAAATGTGGTGTATGTGGCGAAGTGGGATATCATGACTCGAGGAATTCTCCTAAGAAGAAGAAGACGATCCAAGATAACAACAAGTCCATTAGAAGTTACGAATGATTTAATTAAGTTCTTATTATTAGATATTATTGTTTTTTAAGATTTTATTGATGTTATCAATTTGATGAGATGACTTTTGGTTTTGATGTAGTTGAATTATTGTTTCTTTATCGATTTAATGAATGTTCATTTCAGTTTGATTTATAATTTGATTGTCTTTGCTTTTTAGATGATGATGAACACAATAAGTCTCCTACGAGAAAATGTCAGGCTACAAATCTGTTAATTAAGATCACATTGTCGATTTAGATGGTTTCGAGAAACATGCTGATGTGTCAACTTCAACCCCAGAAACAGTTTCTAATACACAATACAAAGAGGTTTTTTCATTTGATCAAAATGTACAAAATGAATGTGGTAATTTCAGAATTTCGTATACTTTCTGTATAAGTTTTAAGGTTCCATATGTTTATATTGTCTTTTTTCCTTTCAAGGTGGTTCGAATGTGTATGAGTCTGTTTCTAGTAACAAGTGTTGTTCGCCTGGTGGTACTATGTAATACCGTAATTTTAATTTATGGTAGAGTTATTTTAATTTTTGATATAAATAATATTAGACGAGTTAAAACACGAGTTAAGATGTTCAGAAACCCATCTATGAGAAGTAGGATGTTAAAAAGAGTAAAAGAAACAACTTGGGTTCTTATAAGGTCAAACCGGGTCAGGTTTAAGGACACGGGTCGAGTTGGGTTACAAAGAAATTGAGAAAAATGGTAACCCGGGTCGTGTAGATGAACCCAGGTCATGTTCGACAGAACCCGAGTCGGGTTGGAGAAACCAGACCGTGCTGCACACAAGGAGAAAAAGCGTGAATTTTGTGTAAATGAGACTTCCATCCTCAGTGGTCGGTTATGTCACACAGGGAACCCTTCTTCCCCTTTTGCTTCAACCCTTCTACTTGTAGTGAACCGTCCAAGAAGCCCTCTTCTGTGGGTCTTCGCCTCAAACGTCACTACACGCACTATTCACCATACATTGTACGTAGTTTCCAACTACTCTAACTTCAGCTGGGTAGCAGGAGTCAAGGTCCATCAGCTTCAGCAGCTGGACGGGCCCTTCCTGCTCTTCGTGTAAGACCCGTTCCGCCGAGTCGCGGCCCGAAGGAATCCGCGGCGCGGCTTTTGGAAGAATCTAGAATCGCGTAGGATTTGTACGCGCGGCGCGGTTTGAAAGAATCCGCGGCGCGGTGCGCCGCAGTCATGAAAAACCCTAATTCGGATTTAAACGCCTATAAAAAGGACCCCAGCCCTAGGGTTCGTGTTTTTGGAGAGTTTCTAGAGTAGAGGTGTCTGGTTTCGGCAGATACTCTTTGGTCTCGAGGTGTTGAAGGTTTTGGGAGATTAGAAGAAGGAGATCTACGCGGGAGAAGGTTTAGAACGGATCGTGGGCATCACTCCGTCCTTCAGAAGTAAGGTAAGAAGATTTACCCTTCTGACTTTCCTTTTTATCCCGTCATATGGTGTTACCAGTTGGTTTGTAGCTTTAGACGATTTGTAGCCCTTAGGGTTTGGACCAAGGACATGCATGGACTTGCATGTCCATAAGGAAGTGACCTTAGGGTAGTTCCTGATCCCAGGAAGGGTGTAGAAAGGAACCCTAGCCGATTGATGTACTGTTAATCGCTGAAAAACATTTTGGAATGTTACGAGCCGCGACGCGGACTGGCTATGTCAGCGGCGCGGACTCGGCAGAAACCCCGTAATTATTTCGATGATAGCCGCGGCGCGTAGGATGAGGTGCCACGCCGCGGCGAGCGACTGTTTGACCAGGGACTTAGTTTTGACCACGGTTTGATGACAAATAGTGAGTCTAACCTTTAGACAGGTCTGTAAGAGCCTAGTCAGTAATTGATATGTTGTGTGTGTGTGGGATTTAGGTGTGTGGTCGAGCTAAGTGGGGATATTAGAGAATATCTGTGCGGTTTCGAATCAGGTGAGTATCCTCACCTTACTATATGATGTTGCATGTTAGCCATCTTGTGTGTTGTTTACAGTTATATGATTTGCTCTATATCTGTGGTTATTTGTTGTTGGGCTCAGTACTGATGCGTGTCCCCTCGTAGCTGTTGTATGGCGAGTTGGACTAAGCCTTGTCCCATAGCTGTTGTATGATGGGCGGGGCCATAACCGGGAACCCATAGCTGTTGTATGATGGGTAGAACCGCCCCGTGTCCATAGCTGTTGTATGATGGACGCCCGTAGCTGTTGTATGGCGGGTAGGGTCGGGTCGTTCTCGGGGACGAGTTGTTTAATGTGTGGGCATGTATGGTAATTTGTGGACTCACTAAGCTTTAAGCTTACCCGTTGTTTTTATAATATTTCAGGTAAATCGATTGACAAAGGGAAGGGCAAGGCGTGACGGCGGCGCATCGCATATAAGAAAATTTATGTTAATGAATTATGTTATGATTTTCAATTGTTTCCACTGTTGGTTTAATAAATAGGTCGAACGGATTTACTTTTGGAATAAATGTTTTTATTGGAACATTGATAATGAATGAATTTTAGAAATTTTGAAATTGGGGCGTTACAAATTGGTATCAGAGCCTTGGTTTGAGGGATTTGGATGAACTGTATTGGGAATCCAAACTCAAACTTAGGACTGAGCGATTTTGTTAAGAAAATATTTTTGGAAGGTTAAATTAAAGTAAAAGAAGATGCGATGCGAACCGTCAGCCGAGCTCAAGTAAGTTTTGTGATTCCCAATTACCCATGCCAAGTTTGTGCTATGTGATAAAATGTATTGTGCTAGGATGTAAAGCTGCCTGGATAATATACTCTGTAGACTGTTTGTGCCTTATGTGCTGCTTTGGAATTTTATGCTACTGTCGTTAGGTTGCTTAGTGAATGCTGGTAGGTTATATACAATTAGGGTAAGATAGCCTAAGAATTCTTGGTCTGGCTTTACTGGCTGTTCCTTGTTTAGTTGTGACTTTAGGGTAGATCAGTTATTCAAACGTCTATCTTATTCCTGATTGTGTACGACTGTGCGTCCGTGAGGTGACTCGACGACATTAGCAATAGTTCTCTTAGGCACGTGTGAGATGGAGAGTTAGATCAAAAGATTAGGCACCACGGTGCATGACCACATGAGTCAAAGGAAATGGTTTAGTGTGAGTGACGTTTTAGGAAGATGGTTGACGAACTTGGAACAAGGGCGAATAGGTGTGGAAGGTAGTACCAGGCCAGTATTACCGAAAGCACAGGATTCACGCTTGAGTCAAGAGTAGTCAAACAAAGTCCTAAAAAGTCAAGTAGTTAGATAGATAGGAGTGACCCGAGTATTGATATTAGAAACTGTTGCGCATTTCAGAAAATGGCAGTCACTCGAAGTAACGGTGGACCAGATGCGGGTGCCTCGAGTGGGGGAGGACCGACTGATGAGAATCTCCGTAACCTGATAGCGGAGGAGGTTTCGCGGGAAGTGTTGGCTGCGATACCTCAGTTCTTTGGTACGATTAAGGCTGAGCTATGGGCAATGCTCGAGGAACGACTGGCTACTCAGGGCACGTCACGTGCGAGGGATGCAAGTTATAAGGACTTTTCAGCTTGTTCGCCTCCGATGTTCGATGGGGGCAGGGATCCGATTGTTAGCATGCGGTGCATTTCCGCAGTGGAGGGTGCTTTCCGCACATGTTCCTGTCATGAGAACTCCAAGGTAACGTTTGCGGCGAACCTTTTAAGAGAGGGTGCGAAAGATTGGTGGGAGATACGAACGAAAGATCTCACTCCTGCTCAGTTGGATGCCATTACATGGCCGCAGTTTAAGGAACAGTTCAAATTGGAGTATGTTCCACAGGTGGAAATGGAACGTTTGGCGCAGGAGTACCTAAATCTGACCCAGACTACTGAGACGGTGACGGAAATCACCAAGAAGTTTAATGAACGGACACTCTTCTGTCCAGAGTTTGCGGCAACCGAGCGCATGAGGATGACCAGATACTTGGCAATGCTTCGCATAGACATTCGGGAATTTGTGTCTACTGCTAGGCACCAAACTCTTACTGATATGATAGCGGCCGCTCGGGCCCGAGAGTTGGAACTGGAAACCCAACAAAAGCATAAGCGTCCGGCGCCTGCTCAGACTCAGCAGGTGTCGAAGAAATTTCGAGGGGCAGATCAGGGAAAGCAAGGGCAAAGGAGCCAGGGTAAGTGTGGTAAATGTGGAAGGAATCATGAGGGGCGTTGCTGGGTGCTAATATGTCATAAGTGTGGAAAGGAGGGCCACTATGCTAAAGATTGTCGGCAAGAGGTCAATATTTGTTTTAATTGTAACCAAGTGGGCCACTTCAAGGCCCAATGTCCCCGTCTGACTCAGGGAGTGGTTCAGAATCCGGCACCCACTACACTCCGGATTACCGATGGTAGGCAGGAGAAAGGGGAAGCCCCTAAGACCAAGGGTCGAGCATTCGTCAAGACCGCCGAGGAGGCACAGGATGCGCCCGACGTCGTCACGGGTACTCTTTCTTTACTTGCCTCGTGTTTGTGGTGTGTGTAATTAAAATGTCTATTATGCTTTGATTAGGAACATTCTTAGTCAACTCTACGCCTACCTTTGCACTATTTGATTCGGGTGCTAGTCATTCTTTTGTGTCTGCCGCGTTGGGAAAGAGTTTCGGTATTGCTTTAGGAACTCTTCATCAGCCGTTAGAAGTGGAAATCGCGGATGATAAAACCGTGCAAGCGACTAGTGTTTATCGGGGATGCGAAGTCGTGATTCAAGGGATAAAGTTTTCGATCGATCTCATCCCTATACCGTTGAGTGACTCCCGAGTCATCATCGGTATGGATTGGATGGGTCAGCACGAATCATGGATCGATTGTAAGAACAAGCGAGTGTGGATTCACACCCCAAGTGGGGGAGAGCTGGTTGTGCAGGGCGAGAGAAAGAATCGAGGTGCAGTTTTTTGTTCAGCTGCTAGGGCACGCAGACATTTTCAGCATGGAGGTTCGGGATTTGTGGCTTATGTTGTAGACACACGAGAAAGGAAGCCACATCAGAAAGCAGGTGATATACTAGTGGTTCGGGATTTTCCTGATGTTTTTCCCGAGGACCTGCCTGGCGTGCCGCCAGAGAGACAGGTGGAATTTAAGATCGACTTAACTCCCGGTGCAGCTCCGATAGCCAAAGCACCGTATCGTCTTGCGTCTCCGGAGATGCTGGAGTTGTCTATTCAACTTCGAGAATTATTAGATAAGGGATTTATTCGACCCAGTTGCTCGCCATGGGGAGCGCCTATTTTGTTTGTTAAGAAGAAGGATGGTTCCAACAGGATGTGCATAGATTATCGTGAGTTGAATAAGCTTACGGTGAAGAATCGATATACATTGCCTCGCATCGACGACTTATTCGACCAACTGCAGGGCGCTTCGTGGTTTTCAAAAATTGATTTGCGGTCAGGTTACCATCAAATGCGAGTTCGGGAGGAAGACATCCCGAAAACGGCTTTTCGAACGAGGTACGGCCACTTCGAGTTTGTAGTAATGTCGTTTGGACTGACCAATGCACCTGCAGCTTTTATGGACTTAATGAATCGGGTGTGTCGACCGATGTTGGATCGGTCAGTTATAGTTTTCATTGACGACATCTTAGTCTACTCTCGGAGTAGGGAACAACATGAACAACACTTAAAGGAAGTATTAGAGACCTTAAGGAAGGAGAAGCTTTATGCAAAATTATCCAAGTGTGACTTTTGGCTACGGGAGGTTCAGTTTTTGGGTCACATTGTAAATGAGCAAGGAATCATGGTAGACCCGGCTAAGGTGGAGGCCGTGATGCGGTGGGAGGTTCCGAAGACTCCCTCGGAGATTAGAAGTTTCTTGGGTCTGGCTGGTTATTACCGCCGTTTCATCCAAGACTTCTCAAAGGTTGCAGTACCTTTGACCCGGCTAACTAAGAAAAATACTGCTTTTCGGTGGGGTGAGGAGCAGCAGCAAGCTTTTGAGACTTTGCGGCGGAAATTGTGTGAAGCTCCGGTTTTGACTTTGCCTGAGGGCATGGAGGATATGGTAGTTTATTGCGATGCATCAATCTCGGGATTGGGGGCAGTCTTGATGCAACGAGGCAGGGTGATTGCTTACGCCTCGCGACAGTTGAAGCCCCATGAAACTAACTACCCTACTCATGATTTGGAATTGGGAGCGGTGGTCTTCGCTCTCAAGATTTGGAGACACTATTTGTATGGAGTGAAGTGCACCATTTTCACGGACCACAAGAGTTTGAGGTACCTGATGGATCAGGCAAACCTCAATATGAGACAGAGAAGATGGTTGGATGTATTAAAAGACTATGATTGTGAGATACACTACCACCCTGGAAAGGCCAATGTGGTAGCGGATGCGTTAAGTCGTAAGGCTTCGAGTGCACCCCTTCGGGGCGTTTGTCTAAGGATGACAATTGTGACACCGCTGCTTGAGCTGATTAGGAAAGCCCAGGTGGAAGCAAGCAAGAGCGAGAATCAGAAAAGTGAGAGGATTGTGGGCCAGTTGGCAGCTATGGTCAAAGATAGTAGGGATTTGTTGACTTGTCACGAGAGGATTTGGGTACCGAAGCTGGGCGAGGTTCGTCAAACCCTATTGGAGGAGGCGCATAAATCCAGGTTCTCTATCCACCCTGGAGCGACTAAAATGTATAGGGATCTGCGTGAATATTATTGGTGGCCAGGTATGAAGAGGGAAGTAGCTGAGTTTGTCGAAAGATGCATGACCTGTCGTAGGGTCAAGGCCGAGCACCAACGGCCTCATGGTAGATTGCAGCCCCTTGAGATCCCAGAATGGAAATGGGAGCATATCACAATGGATTTCATCACGAAGTTGCCAAGAACCCCTCGACATATGGACACTATTTGGGTTATCGTGGATAGGTTGACCAAAAGTGCTCATTTCCTCCCCATCCAAGAGACTTACTCTGCAAAGGAATTGGCTAAGGTCTTCACAGATGAGATTATCTCTCGGCATGGTATACCGGTCTCGGTGATATCCGACCGGGATGTCCGATTTACGTCTAGGTTTTGGAAGAAGTTTCATGAGGAATTAGGCACTCGCCTTCATTTCAGCACAGCATATCATCCTCAGACGGATGGGCAGAGTGAAAGGACGATTCAAACGCTGGAAGATATGCTCAGGGCATGCGTCATCGATTTTGGCGGGAGTTGGGATTCCCATCTCCCTTTAGCTGAGTTTTCTTACAATAACAGTTATCACGCGAGCATTGGCAGAGCTCCCTTTGAAATGTTGTATGGAAGAAAATGTCGGACACCTATTTGCTGGGGTGAGGTTGGCCAGCAGGTATTGGGAAGTACAGAGGTGGTGCTCAAGACAACTGAGTTAATTCAGAAGGTTCGGGAGAGATTGTTAACCGCTCAAAGCCGACAGAAAAGTTATGCGGATAGGCGACGGTCCGATCTCGAGTTTCAAGTCGGGGATTATGTTCTTCTAAAGGTGTCACCTTGGAAGGGAGTTATTCGTTTTAGGAAGCGAGGAAAGCTTGGCCCTAGGTACATTGGACCATATCGAATTGTCGCCCGTGTAGGTGAGGTAGCTTACCGGTTGGAGCTACCCGAACAGCTTAGTCAGATTCACGACACGTTTCACGTTTCGCAGCTCAGAAAGTGCGTGACTGAGGAATCCACAATAGTACCTTTGGAGGATATTCAATTAGATGAACGTCTAAATTATGTGGAGCGACCAATTGCCATCATTGAAAAGAAGATAAAGACTTTGCGGAATAAAACAATAGGATTAGTGAAGGTTCAGTGGCAGCATCGAAAAGGGTCCGAATGGACTTGGGAACCGGAAGAGGAAATGCGGAGGCATTATCCAGAATTATTTACCGGCACGGATTTTGGGGACGAAATCCAGTTAAGTGGGGGAGAATTGTAAGACCCGTTCCGCCGAGTCGCGGCCCGAAGAATCCGCGGCACGGCTTTTGGAAGAATCTAGAATCGCGTAGGATTTGTACGCGCGGCGCGGTTCGAAAGAATCCGCGGCGCGGTGCGCCGCAGTCATGAAAAACCCTAATTCGGATTTAAACGCCTATAAAAAGGACCCCAGCCCTAGGGTTCGTGTTTTTGGAGAGTTTCTAGAGTAGAGGTGTCTGGTTTCGGCAGATACTCTTTGGTCTCGAGGTGTTGAAGGTTTTGGGAGATTAGAAGAAGGAGATCTACGCGGGAGAAGGTTTAGAACGGATCGTGGGCATCACTCCATCCTTCAAGAAGTAAGGTAAGAAGATTTACCCTTCTGACTTTCCTTTTTATCCCGTCATATGGTGTTACCAGTTGGTTTGTAGCTTTAGACGATTTGTAGCCCTTAGGGTTTGGACCAAGGACATGCATGGACTTGCATGTCCATAAGGAAGTGACCTTAGGGTAGTTCCTGATCCCAGGAAGGGTGTAGAAAGGAACCCTAGCCGATTGATGTAATGTTAATCGCTGAAAAACATTTTGGAATGTTACGAGCCGCGACGCGGACTGGCTATGTCAGCGGCGCGGACTCGGCTGAAACCCCGTAATTATTTCGATGATAGCCGCGGCGCGTAGGATGAGGTGCCACGCCGCGGCGAGCGACTGTTTGACCAGGGACTTAGTTTTGACCACGGTTTGATGGCAAATAGTGAGTCTAACCTTTAGACAGGTCTGTAAGAGCCTAGTCAATAATTGATATGTTGTGTGTGTGTGGGATTTAGGTGTGTGGTCGAGCTAAGTGGGGATATTAGAGAATATTTGTGCGGTTTCGAATCAGGTGAGTATCCTCACCTTACTATATGATGTTGCATGTTAGCCATCTTGTGTGTTGTTTACAGTTATATGATTTGCTCTATATCTGTGGTTATTTGTTGTTGGGCTCAGTACTGATGCGTGTCCCCTCGTAGCTGTTGTATGATGAGTTGGACTAAGCCTTGTCCCATAGCTGTTGTATGATGGGCGGGGTCATAACCGGGAACCCATAGCTGTTGTATGATGGGTAGAACCGCCCCGTGTCCATAGCTGTTGTATGATGGACGCCCGTAGCTGTTGTATGGCGGGTAGGGTCGGGTCGTTCTCGGGGACGGGTTGTTTAATGTGTGGGCATGTATGGTAATTTGTGGACTCACTAAGCTTTAAGCTTACCCGTTGTTTTTATAATATTTCAGGTAAATCGATTGACAAAGGGAAGGGCAAGGCGTGACGGCGGCGCATCGCATATAAGAAAATTTATGTTAATGAATTATGTTATGATTTTCAATTGTTTCCGCTGTTGGTTTAATAAATAGGTCGAACGGATTTACTTTTGGAATAAATGTTTTTATTGGAACATTGATAATGAATGAATTTTAGAAATTTTGAAATTGGGGCGTTACACTTCGAGTGACACAAGTCGACGTAATGTCGGCACTTAAATCAATCTGGATTCTAGTCCATTCCCTAAAGGAGTACCTAGTAATCCTCTGGAACCTATCTGTAGATTCCCAGGTCACAGTTTCCAACAAGCTGCCAATCCCTTCTCTCTCTATCATCATAACCCAAGCTAACGCTTGATAATTCGTAATGCAAGTACTCCCTTATTCCAGTAGCTGAGCTATACACGCATTAAGCTTCATTTATTCTCTTAGAACACCAACTCTCCCCTACTTGGAATCTGTGCCAATACCTAGTGCTGATCGCGATCGATAAGCACCTCGAACCTTTGTAACAAATCCAGTCCTCATACCATGCCGTTAGTCCATTAAACAGGAATAAGGTCTATTAGGATTCACATCTATAGACCTTCGAAACATTGACATGCAAAACCCAGATGCATCGGCTAGCAACCCGGATACATCGCCTAACCCATTGCTATCAATCATAACCCTCGTTGATACCTCAACTGTGATAAATTTCTGCACCTATGATCCATCACGATCTACCTCAATCGGTTACACCCGAAACTACTCCCAATCCACTCTTCGTTACCGAACATCGCCACGATGAAGACGTGTGCTTCCTTTTCGCCACTAACCCATAATGTGAATCATACCTGATTCTCTACCCTACCCGGTTCCTTAGAATTTTGGGTAACTCTTCCTGACTCATGTATGAATCCTGTGCTTTCGGTAGTACGGGCCCGATACTACCTTCCACACCTATTCTTACTTGTTCCAGAATTTTTCCCCCAATACTCTAATTCACCACCCACTCATCTATTTGACATTGGTATTCATACGGTCTCGCACCCAAGTGCCTAACACTCATCCTAGGCTACCTAGGATCTCACACCCCACCCGTGCCTAAAAGAACTTCTGCTAACACCATCGAGTCGCCTCACAGACACACAGTCGTACACAATCGAGAATAAGATAGACATTAAAATAAATGATCCTACCCCAAAGTCACAACCAAACAAGGAACAGCCAGTAAGGCTAGACCAAGAATTCTTAGGCTATCTTATCCTAATTGTATATAACCCAATAGCATTCACTAAGCAACCTAATAGTGTTAGCATAGATTCTAAAGCAGCACAAATAACAAACAACAGGCAGAAGGCATCCTAATCCAAGCATTTCTAGCATGCATTTCCTGACTAAATTCCACGCCTACTTTCTGGCATACATATATCATCACATAACACAAACTTGGCATGGGTAATTGGGAATCACAAAACTTACTTGAGCTCGGTTGACGGTTCGCATCGCATCTCATTCTTTTCGAAACTCATTATTCGTTAAAAAAAGCATAAGTCAGGTGTGCATACCATGTTTCAAACCCCCAAGCAACAATCAAACAAGAACATGCAAGGGAATCTTCCACATGTTATTCAACCCAACTACTTAAAACTTTTATAGAGAAAACATTATTTCTTTAACGAAAAGCTCTCAGTCCTAAGTTTGAGTTTGGATTCCCAATACAGTTCATCCAAATCCCTCAAACCAAGGCTCTGATACCAATTTGTAATGCCCCAATTTTCAATCAAAAATTTTCTTTAAAAGTGTAAGTAAAAACATAGATAATCTTATTAACATGCTCAAGCGGTGTTCATCAAAACTATTATCAGAGTGTATACGTCTCATAATTATATAAATCTTATTTAATAATATAACTGCAAATCATAAATGTGTGATGCGCCGCCGTCACGCCGAGCTCACCCCTTTATCAACTGAAGTACCTGAAAATGTTTTAAAATCAACGGGTAAGCATAAAGCTTAGTGAGTTCCACAAATTACCATACATGCCCACACATTAAACAACCCGTCCTCGAGAACGACCCGACCCTACCCGCCATACAACAGCTACGGGCGTCCATCATACAACAGCTATGGACACGAGAAGGTTCTACCCATCATATAACAGCTATGGGTTCCCGGTTATGGCCCAGCCCATCATACAACAGCTATGGGACACGGCAATAGTCCAACTCGCCATACAACAGCTACGAGGGGACACGCATCAGTACTGAGCCCAACAACAAATAACCACAGATATAGAGCAAATCATATAACTGTAAAC
This sequence comes from Cichorium intybus, assembly GCA_023525715.1. Taxonomy (NCBI): domain Eukaryota; kingdom Viridiplantae; phylum Streptophyta; class Magnoliopsida; order Asterales; family Asteraceae; genus Cichorium; species Cichorium intybus. The sequence continues at coordinate 29,396,138 of CM042013.1, read as the reverse complement.
AACACACAAGATGCCTAACATGCAACATCATATAGTAAGGTGAAGATACTCACCTGAATCTCAACCATCCGGATAATTTGCTAATATCCCAAACTAGGCGCGTCCGATCACCTAAATCCCACATACACAACATATTAGTCACTGACCAAAACTCCTATGAACTTGCCTAAAGGTCAGACCCAACATTTGCTAACAACCATGGGTCGGAAGTAAGCTTTTGGTCAAACAGTCGCTCGCCGCGGCGCGACCTTTCCCTTACGCGTTGCGGACTATCATTACACTTACGGGGTTTTACTCAAACCCGCGTCGCCGACATAGCCTGTCCGCGTCGCGGACTCGTAATAGTCCGAAATCCTCTTTTTGCTCTTAACCAGTACAACCATCGATTAGGGTTCCATTCTACACCCTTCCTGGGATCAGAAACTACCCTAAGGTCACTCTCTTATGGACATGCAAGTCCATGCATGTCCTTGGTCCAAAACCTAAGTGTTACAAGTCATCTAAGACTACTAATCAAGGGATAACACCATAAAGACGGAATAGAATGAAATATCAGAAGGTAGATCCTCTTACCTTGTTTCTGGGAAACAGAGGAATGCACCCGATCGGCTACAAGCCTTTCCCCACGTTGTATCTCTTCCTTCAAACCTTCAAAGCCTTAAAACCAAAGAGCCTCTGCTGAAACCAGTCGACTCCACTCCATAGAACTTCCAAAAACACGAACCCTAGGGCTGGGGTCCTTTATATAGGCGTTTAAATCCGAATTAGGGTTTTTCATGACTGCGGCGCACCGCGCCGCGGTTTCTTTTGAACCGCGCCGCGCGTACAAATCCTACGCGATTCTAGATTCTTCCTAAAGCCGCGCTGCAGATTCCTCCTGGCCGCGACTCGGCGGAACGGGTCTTACAATTCTCCCCCACTTGAAAGGATTTCGTCCCCGAAATCTGTGCCTGTAAACAACTCGGGGTAATGCCTTCGCATTTCTTCCCCGGATTCCCAAGTCCATTCAGACCCCTTACAATGCTGCCACAGCACCTTAACTACCCCTATCATCTTATTTCGTAAAGTCTTTATTTTCCTTTCTTTGGTAGCAACCGGTCGCTCCACATAGTTCAAGCGTTCGTCAATTTGGATACCCTCCAAGGGCACAATTGAAGTTTCATCGGTAATACACTTCCTGAGTCGGGAAACGTGGAACGTGTCGTGAATCTGGCTAAGCTGCTCGGGCAGCTTCAATCGGTAGGCTACCTTACCTACTTGTGCGATGATTCGATATGGTCCAATGTACCTAGAGCCAGGCTTTCCTCGATTCCTGAAACGAATAACCCCCTTCCAAAGCGACACCTTAAGAAGAACAAAACTTCCAACCTGGAACTCAAGATCGAACCATCGTCTCGCAATTTCTCTCCCAATTGCACGCTACAGAATGCGTCGCATTGCACAGCCTCAACTAAGAAATCTAGAAGTTACTACAAGCCTGACTGAGCCATAGATTCTATCTACTACACTAACAACGATCCGGTATACCCGGGGTCCAACTTTCCAGTACATCGGTACCTTAACGACAAAACTCCGACCGATAAACTCAGGTCCTATCACTGCATATTATCATGATTCTTCTTCCGGCTAAAATCAGTCTACAATCTCTTCCTGAACACATAGAAATCCTGACACCCTCTCCCGTACGACTTCTTGCACAAGAGACCATTTCTCGTGCGCACAAATCCTACGTGATTCTAGATTCTTCCTAAAGCCGCGCCGCGGATTCCTCCTGGCCGCGACTCGGCGGAACGGGTCTTACAATTCACAAAATCCAAACTTTTGGCTTATTTTGAGAATTTGAAGATCCTTCCGTGCGAGATGCCCGTTAGACGAATCTCCGGGGCTATGTACCTTTTGTATCGGCATGTCCTAAACCCTTTTGGTTGTGTCTTACATGCAACCCTTATGTTTTTCCATTTAAAGAAAGTGGTTCAAACCATCCAATCCTGCTATGACTCACGAAGTGTAATTATAGCAAACACTACCCTTTCAGATTTGTTTCTGTTCTATTGAGAGTGTCTTTCTCAAAATCAGTCTCATGACTTTGAGTATCGCCTCACTCAACCATTCTTGCTCAGAATGTAGGTACATTTCTATCTATGTTGCTTTCTTTTGATGATTCAATTGCTCCCACTAGTTCTTTAAGCCAGGTGTAAAATCAGTCAAATTATCACATAGACCGAGTCTCGCCCTTAGGTTCTCTTATTTGGCGGACAACCTGATACGCACACGATCATCAATCTTGCTGTCTTTGGACTTCCTGCACCTTTTTCTGGTGGTGGTGATGGTGACAGTATTTGGAGGTGAAGGTGGCGGTAGTATTTGGGTAGCTTGGACGAAGGATGGTGCAACAAGAGGATGAGAGTAGTTGGTGGAGAGTGCTGGTGTCGACGTTATTGGAGGATCAAAGAAGGTAGCACTACAAGAATTAGGGGTATTAGCGGCGACGCCTTTAGGGCGACAAGGGCTTTAGCGACGACATTAAGCCTGACGAGCAGAGTGTCGCCGCTAAAGCCCTTGTCGCCCCTAAAGGCGTCGCCGCTAATACCCCAATCCTGGCTTCTCCACCCTTTCCAATCGTATCCATTGTAAACCAAGCCTATCTGAAGGTCAAAAATAAGGCGGGATAATTTCCCTCCTTGTGAAATTACATGTCGCCGCTAAAGGTCAAGGTCTCCCCTAATGCATGTCACCCCTAAAACGGCTATCCGGCCTTCCCCACTCCTTTCAATCGTGTCCGTTGAATGCCACATCCATCCGACGGCCCAAAAAAGCGGGATTTTTCCCCTCCAAAATGGTATTTATAACTAGTTGAATTAGAAGGAATAGAAACAACGTTTAAAAGAAATGTTACAAATATTTAAGCAAGAACAATTATATACAAATATGTATATGTATGTATACATATAATCACATATGTATATGTGGATGTAAAACACAAAATAGATTTCCATTAACTATAAACAAAAAAACATATATAGAAATATAAAACACCCTCAAGGGTAGCTTGACATGAGTCAAAATGTGTAGAAAATGACAAAAGAGTCTTTATTCCTTCTAATTTTCTCACTCCACACCCCATGCAAAAAAAGAAAAAAAAAATTGTTTGCATCTGCCGCTTGGATTGCATTTATCAGCCATGGTAATTATACGGCATTTGGGGGTAGCCGGAATTCACCGTCGATGCTGGTGGCTCGACCTCGGTAACCACCTGCTGCATGCAGTGGTTGTTGCGGCATGATCATGTTTGGCGCCGGGGCACTTCGAGGGATGTAACTGGTGCTACTCATCATGTCTGGTCCGGAGCATGGTGTTGGGTGGTGGAGTCTGTTGGTGGGTTCGCTAGAGGTAGAGAAGCTGGCGGGGATAGTGCCGGTACCCGTAGCAGCTATGATGGCGTGTTCGGATTGTTGGAGAAGCCATCGTACGGTTTGTCCATGAGTTTTAAAGTGCAAATCATTTGTGAGTTTGAATAATCTTGAAGCACAGGGTGCGGACAACCTGATACGCAGCCCACGATCGTCAATCTTGCGGTCTTTGGACTTCCTGCACCTTTTTCTGGTGGTGGTGGTGGTGACAGTATTTGGAGGTGAAAGTGGCGGTAGTATTTGGGTGGGTTGGACGAAGGATGGTGCAACAAGAGGATGAGAGTAGGTGGTGGAGAGTGGTGGTTTCGACGTTATTGGAGGAGCAAAGAAGGTGGACTTGTATAATGGTGGTGGTGGTGATTGCGATATATGTGAAGGAGCGACGAGGGTGGTTATGATTGAAGGTGGTGGTGGTGATGGTGAATAAATCTGTGAAGGAGCAAAGAAAGTGGACATGTGTGATGGTGGTGGCGGAATTTGTGAAGGAGTAAAGAAGGTAGTTCTGGTTGATTCCGGTGGTGGTAGAGTTGGCAACATATGAGAAGGAGCAAAGAAATTGGTTATGGTTGGTGTTGGTGGTGTAAATAGGTGGTTCTCGGCGAAGGGTGTTGGTGATATTAACGAGGACGATGATAAAACCGGTGGTTGAAAGATTGGAATCGGAGAGGATGGTTGCCACTGAAACAATGGATTAAAACGAGATGAATCATCCATTTTTCCAACAGAGGAAAAGGAAAGTAATGAAGTCTGATATAGAGTTTTCTCAATGTTGTATAGATAGTTATATTGTAATATTGATCGCACCTGTGATCTCAGTTATATTTATTTTTTTGTTATTTCGCGTGACGAAATCATGACTGCAACCACTTATTTTTCTTAAAAAAAAATTAAGGTATTGCAATATTGTGCATTAATCAAAATTGAAATGGAGCGAAAGATTACGAGAAAGTAAAAATATCAAAAAAAAATTTACATTGAAGTGGAATTGCATTCTTCATATAATATGGTTTGTTTTTTAGCCTGGTTTTCATTTAATAGGAAGGAAATTTTTTAATGGATTGAAACGATATTACGATGATAAAACTAGATTTATTTCTATAATATCTTAATAATGTTCTATAAGCTTTAATTTAGTTATTCTTATAGAAAAAAATATTGTCCTTATTATTGTATTTTGAGATTTGATGATATTTAATTTTGTTTAATTTTTATTTTAGAATATAATATATAATTTAGCAACAACAGGCCTATCATATTAATATGGGGGTAAGGGGGGTTAACGACGACAGTCATGTCATGCCTTCAAAAGCGACTGCATCGCATAGGTGACGTTTGACACGTGCGCCAACGTGAATTTGTAAATGAGGCAAACAATGGGATAATGAGTCAAAGTGAGCAGTAAGACATAGACATGAGTTAAAATCATAATAGAAGCATATGAATTGGGGAACATGCAAACAACGAATTTGCAAGTCCCAGATAGCAATGAAACATGAACATCGATTAAGTATATGATCATGAAGCAATATATATATATATATATATATATATATATATATATATATATATATATATATATATATATATATATATATATATATTTGCAAGTTACGGATAAATCCTATTACACGGGTACGTAATATACTACAGCCTAGCTAGGTACATATGGGACTGCTCGGTCGTTATACCGTTGAACCTTCCCTTTCTCCAAGTAGATACTGCACAGAGACTAGACCCGCACACGTAATCGGCAAACCCTGGCGCATAGCACACGCCCACCTCGTAAGGACGCCCCTGCAGGCAACTGACTACTGGTTAAACCAGCAGCCCCGGGTACTCACAACACCGCCTAGCACAGAGGCCGCAAACTAGGCATTAATATCTTTAGCCTTCATTTGCGTGGAGTGAGGCTAGAACCCACAACCTCTCCTAGGAGAGGCAAGGGCCTTAGCCATTCCAACCAACGATGATGTGTGTAATATATATATATATATATATATATATATATATATATATATATATATATATATATATATATATATATATATATATATATATATATATATATATATATATATATATATATATATATATATATATATATATATATATATATATATATATATATATAAGAATGGTATGAATTGCACTAATAACGAATAACAAGAAGCTAGACAAAAAAAGTCAGAAGACACCTAAAACAAACCATTACAAGCCCGATCAAGCTAACATCGGATAAGAACATCAATCAGTCCATTTAAGGCTAACAAAGATAGACCTATGCTTAAAGCACAACAAGAAAATGGGGTTGAATGCCATCTAAAAGCTTGGCAATCATTATCTTAACATCGCAAAAGATATTAAAGTTTCTTGCTTTCCAAATGAACAAAAGTATAGACAAATATGGCAACTCTAGGAGCTTGCAACCTTGTTGCACTTGGAAATCGACACCGAAGGTCGCACTTGGAAATGGACGCCAAACCATTAAGGACCATTACATGGTCTCCATGATAAAAAGAATGCGAACCACATCATTAAAAAATTGGGAATTGATTTGTACACAACATTTATAAAAAATTGGGAATTGATTTGTACACAACAACTTTTATCCATACACAGTAATATAATAATGTTTTGATGCATATTACATAGTCATTCTAAAGCATATATTGTTGTTTATGGATAAAAATTGTTATATACAAATCACTTAGCTTTAAACATTCAGTTTGATACAGATCGATATACACAAGTGGCAAAGAGGTTATGCTCGGTATTATCCACTATGTTATAAAATAGACATGAAGAAGAATCGAGAACAATACCTCTTTTGGATATATATACCTCTTCAAATATTTTCGATATATATATATATATATATATATATATATATATATATATATATATATATATATATATATATATATATATATATATATATATATATATATATATATATATACTAAATATCAAATGAGAACCATAATTTTCCTAGGAACCTAGGAACCAATTCTTAGTCACCAGATCAAAGATCAAAAAAATGGATGGCTGATATAGAAGGTGGCATTTTTGTAAATTGATAGAAAAACCAATCCTTGTAACAGCTGTAATTTGGCGGTGAAGGGCATTATTGGAATCATAAAAGATTGATAACATCTAATCCCTAAAAATCAGCCATAATCAAATGTAAATATTCCTTTCTCTCTCGTATCTTTATTGTCATCGTATCTCTCTCTTTCCTTCACCGTATTCCCTGTCTCCAAAACCCTACACGGCGGTGATAGAACAAGGGACGGGTGGCGTACTATCGGAACGTGATGCACCTCACTCGGAATCGAATTAATCGTACAATTTTTCAGAAAGCTTGATCGACTTGACTCTTTTCCGTGCCGCGACCTCTTACTTCGTTTCGTTCTTATTCTGTATCGTCGCTCAATCGTATGGGTGAAGCACATGTGGGTATGTGAAGGAGATGATCTCGTGTATCTATGTCCCAAATCGTCAATCACATCGTTAAAGTTTTAGCAGGTTTACCTTCGGGAGTCCTAGTGGGTTCAACATGTCAATGAAGAAAGAAATGGAGGTGGACGGGAAGTTTAACAAAACATAAAAATATGCGGCGCTGAAGCCATTCTTCTAAACCCAGATGTTTGTAAGTTAATTGCTTTACCGTCTTCTTGAAAACGATTAATTTCAAAAAGAAAAGGTAGGAGATTTGTTATCACGATATTTAATTTGTTTTCTATGATGACTTAATTTAAAGACTATGAACTCAAAACCCATCGGAAATCGTCCAGGACACCAAATTCATTCAAATAAAAGTCACCACAATATTTAATTTTCATTCAATGATGGCTTGATTCAAAACCAATTTCAAAAAGAAAAAGGTTGGTGATTTGTTAGTCAAAAGGACCATATGTTGTAAATTGATTAGTTGTTCCTGTATGCTCATCTTTATAATTTTTTGTTTATTTATATTAATTAAATTTATTTGTGGTATGTTATCATTCTTGAATTTTCAAATACTCTCTTTTTCATATGGATTCTTGTATTTTGCAAAAATACTCTCTTTTTATTATTTTTCTTGTCATGCAGGGGAGTTATGTATGAACTTAGATGGAGATATATCTCAAATTTGCATAATCATACTGCCATTGTTATGCAAAAACATGGTTAGCCTCTTTAACGCATCCTCAATCAAATTATTACAACTTTCTTTTCTTTCCAATATTAAACAAAATAACATATTTAACCATTATCTGGTTATACACAGGTTACATTGGTGAGTTTGAGTATGTTGATGACCACAGATCTGGTAAGATTGTGGTAGAATTGAATGGAAGATTGAACAAATATGGAGTTACCAGTCCTCGATTTGATGTTGGTGTCTTAGGTGTATATGTGCACAAATATATATGTGCATATATGCATATATGTATGAGCATATGTGCATATATGTGTGCATATATGCATATATGTATGTGTATATGTGCACAAATATATGTGTGCATATATGCATATATGTATGAGCATATGTGCATATATGTGTGAATATATGCATATATCTATGTGTATATGTGCACAAATACATGTGTGCATATATGCATATATGTATGTGTATATGTGCATAAATATATGTGTATATATATATATATGGATATACACATGTATTTTTATGAATGTTCTTACATATTGTCTATTTGTTCATTTTTATATATGTGTGCGTATATGCATATATGTATGTGTATATGTGCACAAATGCACATGTCTCTATTTTTATGTATGTATGTGCATATATGCTATTTGGACATGCATATATTCATTTTTTAAATATTCTTAATATCTTGATTCTTACTCCATTTTATGAACGTTTGTATAGATTTGGATGAAGTTTTAAAGGGAACCGGAGAAGTGAAAAGTGATGAACCGAAGAAAAGATGTTGATCAAAGAATAGAAAGATGAATATATATATTGATTTGTTGTATTATTGAACTTTTGTTGTATTTCTTTTTATATTTTACGTATGTATCGTTCAAAATAGTTGTGTATTATTGTTTTTAATAAATTGGTTTTTTATTATTTTCATTCATATGTTAAAAATAAAAATATGTATATGTGATTCATGAAAAGATGCATATATGCACATGTGACTATGTATATATGCATCTGCAAATACATGAATTTGTATGTTTTTTTAAAATTTCGAGAATGTGTGAATATATATAAATAATTCAAAAAATTTATGTTTCTTAAATTTAAAAAAAAAACTGATTTTTTTAAATACGAAAATATATTTTTTTTTAAATTTGAAAGTTCAAATTTGTTAGGCTTATTTTTAGGAGATGTTACGATTGTTGCCAAAAATAAAAAATTCAGAATTAAATGATATTTGCACAATGACTATCATGCCCTTTTATGATTCAACCAATCAGAATTGGTTCCTAGGAAAAAATTGGTTCTCTCTTGAAATGGACTATATATATATATATATATATATATATATATATATATATATATATATATATATATATATATATATATATATATATATATATATATATATATATATATATATATATATATATATATATATATAGGAGGGTTCCATTGAGAATGGAAAAGAGGTTGAGAATGCGAGAATGAATCTGGGCCGTTAGATGCTTCAGCGCTGGCGCGCCGCTTTACGACGACGAGATGGGTTTAATTTTTCGTATATGATTTATTCATATATGAATGTGTGTATTCATATATGAATGCGAGAATGAATCTGGGTCACTAGATGCGTCAGCGCTAACGCGCTGTTTTACGACGACGAGATGGGTTTAATTTTTCGTATATGATTTATTCATATATGAATGTGTATATTCATATATGATTATTCATATATCATATATGAATAATCATATATGATTATTCATATTCATATATGAATAAACATATATGAATAATCAGTTTTGAAATATGGTTGTGGTGGTCGGAATGGTGGTAAATGGTGGCGATGATGATGATGATGGTGATAGAGGGTGGCGATGATGGTCGGGATGGTGGCGGCGGTGTTAGTGGGGTGGTGGTGTTGGTGGAGATGGGTGGTGACGAAGGTGGTGGTGGTGGCGGCGGCGGTGATGGAGGTGGTGGTGGTGGTGGCAGTGGGTGGTGGTAGCGGTGGTGGAGGTGGTAGCGGCGGTGGTGGTCAAGATTGTGATAGAGGTGGTAGAATTGGCAGTAGCGGTGGTGGCGGTGGTGGTGGTGGTGGCGGCGGCGGTGGCGGAGGTGGCGGTGGCAGCGGTAGTGGTGGCGGCGGCAACGGTGGTGGTGGTGGTGGTGACGTAGATGGTGCAGGTGGTAGTGGTGGTGAAAATCATATGTGCAAAGCACAAGGACGACAATATAAAATATGTGGCCCATATTCATTCTCACGATCTCAACCTTATTTTCATTCTCAATGGAACCTACTTCTATATATATATATATATATATATATATATATATATATATATATATATATATATATATATATATATATATATATATATATATATATATATATATATATATACTTCAAACCTTAAATATGCATGTGAATGTGCTTATTGAAAATATTTTTAAAATCCAACTTTATAAATTAATATTTTCGTTTTTGTTTATCAATTTAACTTCATTTAAATGTCTAAGTATGCATAAAAAGCAACACATGTAATGACTTGCTATATTCTCTTGCTCACACGATGCGTTACTTTGTCCACTTCACTTATTTGTGTTTTAATTTAATTTTAATAATAATGTATCAAACAAAACCCAGATCTTATATATGTTAAGTTATAGTTAGCATTTGGTAATGCGGTAATGAAAAAAATAATTAAATAGAGTATTTTGTTAGATTGAACAATATCATGTTTGGTTGTTCGATGTAATTGAGTAGAGCAATGTGATTACTTCTTTTTTGCTGAATTTGATTTCATAAGGGATGAGTGTTTTTTTTCATTCTCTCATGGAATGGATTAATATATAATACAATTAAATAATTTTTTCTTATAATATTCAATAAATATCATTATTTTTCTAAAGTTCAATACTTCATATAAATAAATTTTTTATTTTTAAAAGTTAAATAATTTTTTATCATATATATATATATATATATATATATATATATATATATATATATATATATATATATATATATATATATATATATATATATATATATATATATATTACGATTTTATGGTATATTGTTATCTTTATTTTGTAACTTTTTTAAATTATAGATAATTCTTTTTCAACTATTTACATAACATATAATATGTGTTTCAAATAAAATTAAATACGTTTATACGTAATCTATTTTAATATATATTTTTTAACTAATAAAAAATTATTTTTTAAAATGACATTCTATCATTTATTTATAAAATTTATTTTATTTAGTTTTTTATATATTAATAAGAAAACATTATGTTTGAATGACTTGTTTCATTCTTTCGAGCCAATTAAACATAGAAATGAAATGGGATGATTCATTTCATTAAATGGCTTAATGATTTATTTCATCACCTTATTCATTCCATTACATCTCCATCTTATTCTTTCATGATTTCATTTTATCATATCAAATAGTTCCATTGTATATCTAATTTAACACTTGAATAGAAATAATATATATGAACCACAAACATTTTAAGCATTTATTGAAGAGATATGATATAAGCGCACGTGCGGTTGCATATACTAGCAAAATACAATATGTATTTAGTATATTTAGTAATATACATTATTTGGCAAATCATGTTACACCAACAACTTGTGTATTTACTTCTCCATCTAGTTATGAAAATTCAATACACACACACACACACATATATATATATATATATATATATATATATATATATATATATATATATATATATATATATATATATATATATATATATATATATATATATATATATATATATATATACATACATACATGTATATGTGTGTGTGTATATATATATATATATATATATATATATATATATATATATATATATATATATATATATATATATATATATATATGTTGGGCACACTACTAGAAAAAGGATCATATTCCTACGAATATTTCTAAGAAAAACTATTCCTCAGAAGTTCTCACGAATTCTCGAGGGAGTTCCTAGCAAATATGGATAACACGTCCAGAATAGTTCCTCGAAAATCCCTTAGAATTTCCTACACACTTCCTGAGTAATTAATCCTAGCAACTTTTATTACTCGGAAATCCCTCAGAATTTCCGTCACAATTCCTATAGAATTCTTAGCAAATCCTTTTTCTAGAAAATATGTAGAAAGTTCTGAGAAATTTCTTAGGAAAAAAGTTATTTTTTGGTTTTTTTGAAGTTCAAACATGTGTTTTTTCATTCCGTATTATATAGAACTTTGTTATATACAAAACAGTTCTATCTCACTAGCTTATACACATATGTAGATGCACATGTATATCATCGAAACCCATTATTGATCATAACATCATATTATTAATATACATGTATATATGTATATATAGATATATGTGTTTGCATATACACCGAGATATATACATATATACATACACATACATATGCACGCATACTTATAATGGGTTCCAAAGGTGTGCACGTAGGTATGCATTTGTATATATAACATACAAGTTGGTGAAATTAAATTAGTTAATGTATAATGAAGTTGTACAAAATATGAAATGAATAAGAACGATTTTTGAACTGTGATAGGGTGTTTGTGTAATCAATTAGCAATTATTCTTTTAGATGGTAAAGGCTCACTTTCCTTAAATTATATTTTGGACCATATGCCTTTGTATTACGAATCTCTCATGATAAACCACAGATTTGGCACAGAATACGTAGAATAGTAACAAATTCGTGTTTGTAAGAGATCCCAAAAAGCTGGTATTACATATGTATATATAACATTAATTACCGAACATAGATAATGATGACTAAATAGCATTTATAAACGGTTATGAATTAGTTAAGTCAGTTTGAGCTTACCACGCCAGTTATAACACTTGCAAATTTAGGTTAGATGTCTTGGATTCTGTGATTTATGTACCTAAATGGATTTCATATGCAATAACAATAATAATAATAATGTGTATGTGTGTGAGCTGTAAATATAAAATATTTAAGTTGTGTGAAGTTTGAAATATGTACATAGGGTGAACAATATATATAACATCCTCATATTCTTCAAATGTAGATCAAAATGTTTTCTAACAGTTTTACCAAAATTCTGATATGATCTTAGCGTAACTACAACATATCCCAAAGAAATTCAAACAAATTTCCAACCATAAAACAAAGCTAAAGGTTAGCTCTATCTATATTATCAACTACGTAAGAAAACTTGCAAGCTCACCAGACACCATACTTAACACTAATTCAACATAACCTATAATGGGAATGCTATGTTATTAATCCTTCTATTGATCTTACCTTATATCCTCTTAAGCATACACTTTTAAGTATCTGTTAAATGTGCATGTATCTGTAATATATGTCATCTGAACAAACAAGTAATGTTATTGCTTGGTGAGTAACAACGTAACAATCTATAACAAAATGCAAGTTGATAAACGTACAACACAAAGTATACCATCATATGCACCAAAGCATAAACATATGCCACATGGCTATAATGCAATGCATAAGACATTATGCGACTAGACCCACATGCGAGTCTGAGTATAAAACAGCTAGTAAAGCTACAAAAAAGGCTACATGGTTGAAGAATTTCATTCTCACCCTCATCAAAAGCATCAATACTATGGCCCTCTTATGAGCTTCTAAGGCTCTACAACCAAATCCATTGATACTTTGTCCTTATAACTGACTATGAACCCATCCTTTCTAGATCAGTGCTAGTATGGCAGCCAGTTGAAATTTTAGAGGATAATAGATCTTCATGTCTGAGATAAGGGCCGAGCATACTCCTTATTTTTAGGGATTATAAATAGTGTGTCATATTTGGCCCATACCACAATCATCCTATTTTAGGCTTGTTGAATCTTTGTCATTATAGGCCAAATCTTTCCTTTTTAGGTAACTTTTTGTAACGCAGTCATCTTGTCCTCTATAAATATGTAGAGGCTTCCTTTGTAATTAGACAGTTTTGATGAATTAAATTTGGAGTTTAAACTATCATTTGACTCTTCTTACATTTATAGATCTATGATATTTGTGGTTTGGAGTGCTCTTTTTATCATTTTTCTTGATGTCTTATTCCTTTATAGAGTGACGTGGTGGGTGCTTGAATCCTTATTCAGTAATCTTGGTGGCTTTTCCTCTATAAAATATTGTGGTGGTTCAAAAATCTTTTATCATTAATCCTGATGGCTAGACCTTTATGGATTAGTACGATATATTTCAGTTATCCTTTTTATTTTATTTTCTTTATTTAATCGGGTTCTTGGAGTTATTTTGTATTAATTAGGTATGTAGTTTAAGCATATTTTGAGCAAAATAAATAAGGATTTATCGATCTTACTACTTCATTGAGAAAGAAGGTAGAATCATAGAAAAAGAATAATGAGTTGGAGAAACAAAAGACCCGACCAAAACCTATGATTAAATAAGAATTGTTTGAGTAAGATTTAACAAACCAGGTCTCACTAAGACAAAAACCATAACTTGTGCAATTCTATTGTATAGAACACTTGAAGCGCCAACATTAATGATACAACGATCGGTTACCAAGGTATGTGATATATATATATATATATATATATATATATATATATATATATATATATATATATATATATATATATATATATATATATATATATATATATATATATATATATATATATATATATATATATAGAAAATTACACGGATGGTCCCTGTGGTTAGGGGTAATTTGCGCGCTTGGTCCCTAACTTTTTTTTTAACTCGGACGGTCCCTATAAACTATTTTTGTTGCGCGTTTGGTCCCTACCGGACTTAAAAAGACAATTTTACCCTAATCTATCTGTTATTTAAATTTTTATTGTTTGTTTATTATTTTTAAATTACAAAAATAAATAAATAATCTCAAAAATCCCCACACCCGGACAAACGTATCATCTTCCTTCGGACAAACGTATCATCTTCCTTCGGACAAACGTATCATCTTCCTTCCTTCCTTCTCTCTCTCTCTCTCTCTCTCTCTCTCTCTCCACCTAAATGAACACAAGCTAGATCAAGCATCAGACAACCATCCACCGTCCTCCTTTCTGTCGCCGGAAAGCCATCCCTGCAAACGAACAGTGGGGATCTTCTCTCGTCCTCTGCCTCTTTCTATTCCGTCAACAAACAAACATCAAACAACCATAATCAAGTCAGTTGCACAGCAGAATCGGTCCATCACAGTATATGAAGCAAATGAAACGACACTATGGTGGATTCGATCGTGTTTCCTTCAAAAGGTGAATCATGTAGCCTTTTCAAAAGGTAATTCACATCAACCAGAAGCAATAGAAATAAACCTGTATTTCGTCAATGGCGGAGTGGAGTTTCAGATGTATCTTTAACAAAATTAAGATGATTAACAGCTCCCCAAAAAACAGTCAACCGATCCATTATCTTCTCTAACGGTTCCAGCTTCGGCCACAGCTCTACAATTTTATCCAATTCAACCAAATCGCAGTCCTGTAATGTTTTTCCCCCAAAATTAACAATCGAATAAACAAAAATCTATAATCAATCACAGACTTACAAGCTTTTTCAACAAGGCACACATCCAAGACCAAAACCCATCAGATTCGGAGAAATAAACTGATAAAAAAACCCCCAATTTTTGCTTAAACAAACTGAAAAAACATCTTTCGTAAAGCCCCTGATTTATCCTCCAAGAATCATACTCCTTCTCCTTCGCCGTTCGACGCTGCCTCTATTTTGGACCAACCGCCTCTGTTTACCGCCTCAGAATAGCCACCATCAAGGTCTCTCTAATGTACTCCGATCGAAACGACTCCGCAACACCATCAGGTGTGGATTCATCTTCTATCTTCGTTGATTTACAAGCGATCCCGGGAAACGTGATTAAACCCCTAATGTACTTCGGTGAGTTGGGCAGAACTCTAGTGGTGGGGGCAGCTCGTATGGTGTTCTCCATACGAATTCCGGTGGATTATGCATAGCTCCGGCGTCGGGGGCAGCTCTTGTGGTATGGACTTTGAATGGTTTAGGGTAAAATGGGGCGTGGGGTATTAGATTTCTTTTTTTAGTTTTTTTTCTTTTTGTAATTACTCAATAATAAATAGGGCCCTAATAAATAATGCAATTAGAATTGAAAAATAAATTAAAAGGGTAAAATTGTCTTTTTAAGTCCTGTAGGGACCAAACGCGCAACAAAAATAGATTATAAGGACCGTCCGAGTTAAAAAAAAGTTAGGGACCAACCGTGCAAATTACCCCAACCCACAGGGACCATCCGTGTAATTTTCTCATATATATATATATATATAAAAACTAGGTTATATTGCGGACAACAGTTATTGTGAGATCGTGCGAACAGTGTTATTCTGTGAGAAATGACTATTAGAATATGTTTTTATTGGTAATATTAATACTAAACAAACATATTCTCATAGAATTATTGTTATTATAACGTATTTTCAATCATTATAATTCGTTCTAGTGTTTCACATATTTTAATTCATTCATTCTCATTCTGACAAAATGATAATCATAAAAACTTCATATAACCTGTATAAATGATTTAATGACAATAATTCTATCAGAATATGTTTGTCTCGTATTCACATTACCATAAAAAAGATATTTTATTCGTTATTTCTCACAAAATAGTAGTGTCTGCACGGTCTAACCAATAACTGTTGTCCGCAGTATAACTTAGCCATATATATATATATATATATATATATATATATATATATATATATATATATATATATATATATATATATATATATATATATATATATATATATATATATATATATATATATATATATATATATATATATAGATATAGATAGATAGATAGATGTAGGTTCAATTACGGATTCTAAGTACCGTGCGACTGTGCGACCTAATAATACCCATCGATTTCACAAGGGCACGATCGGAATGAAACCTACAAATCGGCCTCTGCCTCTCGGACCTCCGAATCGTCGTCTTCCTCAGCCGGTAGCACCACCGTCGAGGGTCAGCGGCTTTTCCGCCTCCGGTGGCCTTCATCAAAGAGCGATGTGTTAAGCTTTGGGGTCGATTTCATATACGAGATCTGAAAATCCAGTCGCTCGTCGGCCTGCAAAAAAAATTGAGCCTCGATTAAGGATTGAATCGCAAAGAAGAAGACGTGGGATTGATTCAACAGGCAAAATTTTTTGTTTCTTTACTGTAAAACCCATTCTTCTTTTTTTACTGTAAAAATCATTATTCTTGTTTCATTCTCCAAGAATGTTAAAAACCATTCTTCTTCTTTCATTATCTAAGAATGTTACTGTAAAGGCATTCTTGCGTCATTTTATTGATTTGTGTTTTGTTAAGTCCATTCTCTGAGAATGGGTGTTTTTTTTTGGGTGTGTGTTTTGGTAAGTCCATTCTCTGAGAATGAGTGTTAATTTTTATTGGTTTGTGTTTTTGGTAAGTCCATTATCTGATAATATGTGTTAGTTTTTTTATTGGTTTGTGTTTTGCTAAGCCCATTCTAGGAGAATATTATGTTTTTTTTGTCACAAGTAAGTCCATTCTCTTAGAATTGTTCAAGAAATTTGACGTATTTTCAAGAAATTCGAATATAGTGTAATTAATTTAAAACCCCACAAACTATTCTTTGACAAAAAAGGTACTATTCTCCTAGAATGGGCTTACAAAAACACAAACCAATAAAAAACTAACACCCATTTTCAGAGAATGGACATTCCAAAAACACAAACCAATAAAAACTAACATCCATTCTCGGAGAATGAACTTACCAAAACACAAACCAATAAAACCTAACATCCATTCTCAGTGAATGTGATACTAAAAGCCCCTGTGTATCCGCCTCTCAGTCGCTCATCAATGTCTCTCTCGAACCCTCTGATTCTCTTTGTCACTCGGTCGATTAACGCACACACACACCGGATCGGTTACCAGAGTCCCGTTCCCGATCAACAGCGCCGCCGACGACCACCATCTGTGTCGCCTCCGGCAGCGGCAAACGGCGTCAAAAACCACCAACACATCGTGTACGTGATTGTAGCATGCGTATCGTATATTCAGTTGTTGAAGGGAATTGAGATTTTTACTCTTTTACCCTTAACCGGGGTTCTGCATTTAAAAACACGTGTATGTTTATGCTTTTAATTAAAAAAGCGGAAATTTTAACAGCCATTGATTTTATTGATCCAATGGTCCACATTGAGTCTTACATTAACACAATATTTAAGAATTTCATTTAATACTAACTATATATATATATATATATATATATATATATATATATATATATATATATATATATATATATATATATATATATATATATATATATATATATATATATATATATACACACACACACACACTAGGCGAATTCTCGCACGTTGCGCATGAATAAAATTATATAATTAAAATATTAAAAGATTATATATTATTCAAAGTAACAAATAGTTGTTTGCTTTGTAGCCATTGTATGATTTTACTTAAAATATAGTTTTGGTAAATCATTTATAAGCAAGTTGAAAATTGAATTAGCACTATATATTGTTAGAAATTCAATATTTTGTAATTCGGTATGAAAAATAATTCTTAACCAATAAAATATCGTCATTATTTTGAAATTAATATTACAACCGTCTAACTTTCAACCAACGTTGTTAATCATTAAACCACTACAAATCAATAAGTTTTTTTTACATATATAATTAGTTCATATTTATTGTATTTAATTGAATAAGATTACAAACATCTAAATTATGTTAAGTCAATTAAATAAATGAAATCATATGTTCTTTAAATGTTTATTAAATTGCTTGTTGAACAAATAGAAATGAAGAATGTTTGTTTATGTTGTTAGAGAATGTGTAATTATGAAAATCGTCTAAAACAGATACGATTAGCTATTTAACTATAATCTAATATTTATTCGATTTTGCTACGTAAGTTCCTTCTTTTTAGCTTTAGCTTTTTTTGTCTTAGTATTGTTTTAGTTTAAAATATATATGTGCATTTTAATTATGCAGAGAATTTGAAAAATATTAATGCGGGAAATTTTTAATACTCTTAAGCATGTTGATAATTAAAAAACAATAATAACTTTTTAAATAACAAATGATTATGTTAAATAAAATCTATTTGTTTGTTTTTAATTTGTAATGTAGTATTAACTTTGTTATTAAAAATAACTCAATAAAGTTTGAAGTTTCATATAAGCGTGTTTAACCAAATTCATTCTTATTATGAAATATGTTATAAACATGTGTAAGATTGATATTTTTTGTACCTATTGAGATCTTTTTGACGTATAAATTTGGTTGCTTTTGTAAATTTTTCTTTATATAATTATATTTATAACAATAAAACTCTTGTTTATCATGAAATTTCATGAAAAAAAATGATATATTATGTGATGAGATTTAATAATGACAACTTTTTATGTATTATTCATTTAAAATTATAATTATTATAAATTAATATTTTAATTGTTAGAAGGTTTTAAGACGCAACTTTCTCATACATGTGATCGTTACTTTTTTTTCGCAACAAAGATTTTTACTTAATATCTAACTTTTGGACAACATTTTTTAATTTAAATGATAAAAAGTTCACCAAACTAAAACAATATAGAAAATATCGAGAATCGAAATAATTTACATAAGATTTGAGACATGTTTCTCTCATTCGAAATATGATAATGATATTGATTTATCTAATGATGTGATCATAATATCTATTTTAAAAGGTGTATCCTTATTTTTATTTTATTTAGTTACATGCTATAATATATCAAATTTTTGTAAAAGAATAAAAAATAAAAATTAACATATACTATTAAAAAACATCAACCTTTGATGTTAAATGCAAATAAATATGATCTTGTTTGGCTTATTGATCTCTCAGGTGTAACTTTCAAGAAAACGAATATGGTAGACGTCGAGTTGATCTTGCTTGTATAGAATTGCATCTTCCAAAATTCTATCATCTTCTTCCTCATTCAATATGAATACATAAACTCCAATGTATAGTTTTATGTGTTCCTAAGTCATATTCTTCACTATTTATATCTCTATATTAACCAAAAAATACAATAATTTACTACTTAATACCCATAAGTTAAAAAACTTTTCACTTGTAGTGATTAATATGTAAAATAAATTACCATAAATAATGTGATGATATGATTATTAAAATGCATTTGAAAAGTCATTGGAGTTCCAAACCAATGTGGTTGAAGTATCTTTGCCTCTATTAAATATATACTAGGCGAATACTCGCGCGTTGCGCAGAATAAAATTGTATAGTTAGATATTTTTACATATACATATCGAAAATAATAAAGTTTTTGACATTAACTATAAAATAATAACTCTTGCAGTAAGTTTATACAGACTTTTAATTATTTTTAACAATATTATGAGATATACATCTATCGGAATCATAATTCAATAGTCTTTACTTGCAATTTGCATGTAAATAAAACTAAATATGGTTTTCGATCTAGCAATACAATTTAACGTTATGATTTATTAATTAAAAATTACTTATATGTTGATTTTCGAACATGATAAGTAATTGAAATATGAATCATTGTTTGTAAGTTAACGTAATTTTTTGTTAATTAATAAAAATCACTTCTTTGAAAAAAATGAATTATAATAGCAAATAGTTTATTTATAAGTTTATTTGATATTTTGATTTATATTTTGGATTTAACATAATCTTTAATTATTAAATTAAGTGTATCATAATAATTATTTAAGAAATCTAATATTAAAAAGATAATACTTTACATTTAATAACATATTTAAATTAATAGATTAATTATATTAAGTTGGAAATTGAAATGTCATGGAGGTTTCAAATGAATGTGGTGAAAGGAAAAGTGCTTCCTTTATAATATATATATATATATATATATATATATATATATATATATATATATATATATATATATATATATATATATATGTGTGTGTGTGTGTGTGTGTGTGTGTGTGTGTTTGTGTGTGTGTGTGTGTGTGTTAAGAATGTAATGAGGTAGGTATAAGTATGGTCTTTGAATGTAGTAATGTTTATTGAGAGGTATAAGTCAATAATTTCTTAATTAAGGGTATTGGTAAAAAAACACCATGTGATGTGACATGTGTGTGTGAGTCAACCCATACAACACACTCACCTACACACATTGAGGGGGTTTTTTTAAGATCACCCTTTCTTAAAATACAAATTCTGTTTTTAAAAACAAGTCAAAAAGATGAAATAGAGTTATGTCAATATTCATCGATGTTGATATACCCAATCCAAAATCCAAATTTTTTATGGTGTAAGAACGCTTAGTGTATGGTTTATAAGAAAAGAAGGATTCAAATAAGCAAAAGGTGTTTTGAGACTTTGAGGACATTTCTAGATAAATATGCAAGTAAAATTGCATAAATAGATGTTGAGTTGTGTCATCTATAAAAAGACATTACAGTTCAACAACCAAACACCTATTTGGAAGATATTGAAAATACAGGGAGTGACATTATGTTAGAATTTCCAAACACTAGGATTATCTACAGAAGAAAATTAGAATTAGAAAAGCATTTTTTATGTTGAGTGAAAAAGAAAATTTTAGTGATAAGAGTTTGTAGATAATGATACGACTTTTAAAGAAAAGAAACAAGAGCAAATAGAATTGAAGCCAAATATAACAAAAATGTTAAGGTTGTGGATATATTAAAAAGTGGTTTATTGTAGTTAGTACAAATAGTTTTCTCCATAGATACTAGTTTGGGTTTTCTCTATAAAGTTTAGTACTTGGGTTTTTTAATATGGTCGTTATATATAAAACACATGTCATTTTGTAATATGTCGAAGTAATAGTTGAATTAACAACCTTTATCTATAAATAGGTGCATGCATGATAGGACTGCATAACATTGGCAACATCATGATATCATTGTTGTAAACTTTGCTAAGTTATGGGGTCTGATCTCCCTTTGATCTCATCTGAGGACATTTCTTATATCAGGGTCATCATCAAAATCTGAAACTTAGAAGTTTAAATCGCACCTACAGACGAGAAGTATGTAGCACAACTGTAGAGCAAAAAAGGAGTTGCGGATGAGATTAAAAGTGAATCTAGGAAGTGGAGTCGAAGTCTGAAGACTTGGAAGCAAAGCAAACACCAAGATGCAGCCACAAGCTATAGAGCTCAACACTTCGTTTCGCTTCTGATATATATCAGGCTTTGGTTCGTGTGATCCAAAGTGGCCCTAGACTTCAAGCCTCAGATTGAGCTAGTAACTTGGGGATCAAGTTATTAACTGTCATGGGCTAGCTTATGTCGGTGATGTCATGGGATCATGGACCCGAATCCAAGTCACTTGTTTTTTATAAATAAATCTACATTATTTTAACCATGGGGTATCGAAATCATTGTACTGATTGAAGGAAGAAAACACAGTCTAACGATCTATTCAAAATTATCAAGGAAATCACTCCCTAGTTCGACAGTAGACATAACTTGATAACTCTGATCAAGTGAACCATTTTAAATCATTTTGTTCTTTTTTAATCTTTGTATATTATAATTTTGTTTAAGTTTGTTGAATTTATGGATTATGGGTCACTATGTTTCCTCTATATCAATCAATATTGTTGCCTACTTAATCAATCGAGGACCCTTAGTCCTTATGGGGTTCAAGATTCCAGATGAGGAATGAAAAGGTCATGATATATCTCTCATGCACTTAAAGGTTTTCGGATATGTCTCGTACATCAAAGTCAAGAACACAGACAGAGACAAGCTAGAAGCAAAAAAAACAAAGAAGTACTTCTTTATTGGAAACAGTTTTTATAACATGGAATACCGCTTCTAGGATAACCACCGAAAAATCGTTATCCAATTTCATTATGTCACATTCAATAATAATGCGTTTTACAAAGATGATCTTAAGAAAACCATAAGTATTATCCTAAAATCTGGGAAATTAAAAGCAAATTTTATAAAATTAGGCATATCACCGATATGTATTTAGAATATCGTATGGATATCTGCTCTCCGGTACTGTAACCATAGTTACTCGGTTAAATTTTACATTTTGTACGGATGAGTATTTTAAGATTAGAAAATACATATAAAGATCATTTCACAAGCCAACACGCGAGGAGATTTCAAAAAGTAATACATGGCTTATAGTCAAAGGCATGGTATAATGTGTTGCATGGTTGATGGTTTAACACTTGAACATAATAATAATAACTTAAATCATGAGGGAGAGAAAGTATTAAAAACCATACACAAGAAGAGAGTATTTTACGTTTTAAGTTGTTTAACCACATAACAAAAGCACCATCTGGGTATGATTATTGAACACGCGACTTAGTTATAAAGATCGTCCTCATCAGCCGCACCCGCCGCCGCAAACGGGTCAGCACCACCACCAGCCGCCGTCGCACCACCGCTCGCCTCCGCAAACCTAAACTCCGACCCGATCCCTCTCGACTGCTGCAACGTCTGCGCAAACGCCTGATACTTTCTAATATCCGCATCACTCACACTCCTTCGCGCAAACTTCATCGACTCTTCAAAATGCGCCGCCTTAATTTCCGCCACCTCATCGTCCACATCCTCCTCCATTGCCTCCGGGTTCTCACTCCTCCTTTTCTCCCTCTCAATATCCTACACCAAACATCACAATAGTCGGTATTTATACCCTCTCTTTTCAAAAAAAAACAACAATAGCAACCGACTTACTTTTTCAATGTTCTCACGGATGGCGTATTTGCACGCGCGTTGACAGATTTCAGTGATGTCAGCGCCACTAAAGCCTTGGGTGTACCTCGCAAGTGCGTGAAGGTCGACGTCTTTTGCAACGGGGGACTTTCTCAAAGCGGATTTAAAGATCTGATAGCGCGATTCTTCATCGGGGAGAGGAATGTAAATCAACTGGTCGAGTCGACCGGGCCTCAAAAGCGCGGGGTCGATTATGTCTGGTCGGTTTGTAGCACCGATTATGAAGACCGTTTTTTTAGCGGACATCCCGTCCATTTCGGTTAAAAGTTGGTTAAGAACGCGATCAGCTGCACCTCCCGCGTCTCCTTGACTGCTTCCTCTCTGGGTGGCGATGGAGTCAAGTTCATCGAAGAAGAGGACACATGGGGCAGACCCGCGCGCTTTGTCGAAGATTTCGCGTACATTGGCTTCACTTTCACCGAACCACATGGTGAGTAATTCCGGGCCCTTGATGCTGATGAAGTTTGCTTGGCATTCGTTTGCGATTGCTTTCGCGAGAAGTGTTTTGCCACACCCTGGTGGGCCGTAGAAAAGGACTCCCTTCGATGGTGACATGCCGAATTTTTCAAATTTCTCGGGGTGTTCCACTGGATATTGAACCGTCTGTGTCATGGATTTGAAAATGTTAGTAAATAGTAATGGTAATAGTAATAGCAATGTAATTTATTTTGTTTTATTGATGATGTGTTGTCTACATTAAAGTTAAAAACACATACCTCTTGTAACTCTCGCTTAACGTTCTCGAGTCCTCCGATATCTTCCCAACTAACATTCGGCACTTCAACAACCGTCTCACGAAGAGCGGAAGGATTACTCGAACCAAGTGCAGTTGCAAAGTGCTCATTTGTAACCGCCATGGAGTTTAAAATTTCAGCATCAATAGACTCGTCTTCCAAATCAATCACATCCATTTTCTCTCTAATACACTGTAACGCCGCCTCGGTACACAAAGCCGCCAAGTCAGCGCCAACATACCCGTGTGTCTCCTTCGAAATTTTCTCCAAGTCAACGTCTTCAGCAAGCTTCATGTTCTTGGTATGTATACGAAGAACCTCAAGCCGGCCGATTTCATCAGGGACACCGATGTCAATTTCACGGTCAAACCTACCGAATCGTCTCAATGCAGGGTCAATGCTGTTGGGACGATTAGTAGCACCCATGACTATAACATGTGCACGTGATTTTAACCCGTCCATTAATGTC
Source organism: Cichorium intybus (assembly GCA_023525715.1). Classification (NCBI taxonomy): domain Eukaryota; kingdom Viridiplantae; phylum Streptophyta; class Magnoliopsida; order Asterales; family Asteraceae; genus Cichorium; species Cichorium intybus. Next base: position 29,371,553 of record CM042013.1, on the reverse strand, counting down.
AACAACTGTGAAACAATCCTTCTTTCGACTTCACCGTGTGTCTTCTCGCGCTTAGGGGCAATTGAGTCAATTTCATCGATGAAAATAATGGAAGGAGCGTTCTTTTCCGCTTCTTCAAACGCTTTTCTTAGATTACTCTCGCTTTCACCAGCCATTTTTGACATGATTTCTGGCCCGTTTATGCAGAAAAAGAAAGCACCGGTTTCATTAGCAACTGCCCGGGCGATTAAAGTTTTACCAGATCCGGGTGGCCCGTAAAGTAGAATACCCTTTGGGGGTTTGACCCCGATTGACTTAAAAAGCTGTGGGTGTCTTAAGGGAAGCTCGACTAGCTCACGGATTTGTGCCATTTGTTTACGGACCCCACCAACATCATCATAACCGATTTCGTCTAATCTATCTTCATCTTCCCTTCTAATAGGCTCACCTTCACAGAAAATCTCTGTATCGGGTGCAACTACACAGTACTCTGGAGGGTCGGTTTCAATGACTTTGAATTCTACACTTCTCATTCCACCTCTTACAAGAAACATGTCGCCTTTTCTCACTGGTCTATATGCCTCCATGAAGTAGGCTGCAAAGAGTATATAGGATATGAGAAGATATGATGGATTGTATTAAAGATATTTGTGTGATTTTAAATGGAGAAACTTACGTTTTAGATAGGCATCGAAGAGGTTTCCGGTAACACCTTCGATTGTGTCATCAACTGGAAGAATGTGGACACGCTTTCCGTATTTGACATCAGCACATTGATGAACTGAGACTACATCACCAAGTCTGACCCTGAGGTTTGTCCTAACTACCTTGTTCATTCGAATCTTTGGTTCATCACATGTGTCATCAGCAAGTGCAATACAGATTGTGTCTTTCCTTTTCTTTCCCTGTAGACAGAAACACAGACCCACCCTAAGAATCTCGATGTATATTGTAACTGATATGGAAATTCATTGCAAAACGAAAGGAAGAACATGTTCCACAAATCAAATTTGATGTGAAGCTTTCACACCAAATACTCTATATTATGTGCACCATTGATGTTTTCCCAATATACAACAGAGCATCTAGAAGAATCAGTTAGAATGGTAAAAGTAAAAAGCAAAATCAACTGAATCATGGATTATTGAGATTGATTTCCAACAGATGGAACAACCTGGTTTTACCAATCCAGAGATATTTTACCAATTGCGAAGTAACAATGGATGTTTAAGGAATGGAACCAAGTAAAGTAGGCATAGAAATTTAGATCAATAAGGATACAGAACCCTAACTTAACATGCATACTTACATACTAGTATAGAACCCTAACTTAACACAAAATTTAGATCAATCAGGATACAGAAGGGAAAACAACAATATAAGTAGACCATAAACTACCTTGATCAAGATAGTGTCGCCTCTGAATAGCTGAAGCTTTTCCATGGTCTCTGGATGTAAGGCAACAACAGAGTTATCATCGTTGATTGCTTCATCGACGACTAGTCTGTTAGCCGCCTTCTTCCGCTCCAGTATCGCCGTACTGAAGTCCCGCTTTGTCCCCTTACTACACACAACCACAATTAAAGTTAGAACTTAAAATCAATATCAAAATCAACTTCAAGAATGCAAGCAACTGTACTCTGCGACTCATATATCATCATTGCTGGCATTAAAAGAGAGTTGGAGAAATTTGTGACTTACGAATCAGATGGTTCTGCTTGATTACTCATGTTGTTGAAGAAGATTGGTATCCGATTGATGAATTGAGAATTTTGGGGTTGTGTGAGGGTTTGGGAATGTATATATGGTGAAAGCACAGGAATCCTTTTCTTGATAGGGAAGAAACGCTATTTTTTTAGTTTATTTGTTTGTTTATTTATTTTATAGCAGTTTATATTGATTGTTTTATCCATCTATCCACCGCTTAATTAAAATATTTTTCTTGAGTTATCCAATTTTGCTATGACTATAAAATAGAACTCGGTTGGTGAATCAATCAATATGTTGTATTTTTTATATATGATCATTCTTTTTTAACAGGATGATCGGAAAATTATTTTCCTAACTGTCTGTTCCTTACTAAAAATAATTAATAACTACATCAATAAAATAATGAAAATATGATTAATTCTCTTATCTTGTCTAAGTTAAAAGAAAGGAAATTAGCATTAAAACCATTGTAGTTAAGACTAAGTTTTATACAAACCATTCCTATTTTTTAGCCCATTAAAGCCACGTTTTAATTGTTTTTAGCCCAAATTAATCTTACGTGCCAGTTTCCAATTTAATAACTAGTAAGACCTTGTTTGATAGCCTCTTAATTGAAAAATTAAAAGGCAGTCTTTTAATTTTCAGATTAAGTGTGTTTGATACCATCTGAATAAAAGTCTCTTAATCTATCAGCAGCCTCTTAAAAATTAAGAGATGGAACCATATCTGAATAAAATTAAGAGGCATCCATAGTCACACCCACTGCACCACAACCCACCCACCACATCCTACCCCATCCCCATACCACCCTACCTACCACAACCCTACTCACCCACCCCCACCCTACCACACTACAACAATTCAGAGGTTCCAACCAAACAGCATGTTAAACGTTCAGATCTTAAAAATTCAGACCCTCTTAGAAATTCAGACCTCTTAAAAATTCAGATCTTAAATATTAAGATCCTACCAAACAGAACAATGTAAAAAAATTAAAAACATATTTGAAATTAATATAATAAAGAGGGAAACTGTTATAACTTCAGGATCTAAGGTTTTTTACAATTTGTCATTCTCTTGAAGGTTTTTTACATCTTACGAGCACGGTAAAACAAAAAGACATACACCTTGAAGTTGATCGACTTGTTCCACCCGTAAGTTTTTTATTTTTCTTCTTTTCAACTATTTCTATTTGTTGATGTAGAGAATATTTTCGAATGTTGTTTATCCTTGTTTTAGTTTCTTATTTTCATCAGTTTGTTGTTGATTTCATCGATTTTTCTTGGTCTTGATGTAAAGTATTTTCTGTTTGTCAGTTTAGAAAGGATTTTTCATTGCTTGATGTAACTTGATTATGTAGTTGGTTAAAGTAAAACAATGGTTGAAGTAAATGATAGAATCATGATTGTTGCTTGATGTAACTTGGTTATCTAGTTTGCATCTCCCAAGGTCATGAATTCCTAATTTTTTGTTATTTAATCTGATGTGTTTTTCATATTTTTTTTAAGCATTGTAAATGATAAAATCATGATTATTGCTTCATTATCATGTCACCAATGTCATCTTTATCAAATTCTGACACCGCAGAAGACAATGATGGTCGTGGTTATATGTTTGATGAGACACGTGTGGATGATGGGAAATGTAAATAGAGTTGCATTGATCTTCTTGAATTTTCTTTGTGACGAAAAAAGGTTAGTCAAATCAAAACATAACGAGACAGACTCGAAGGATGATGTCAATAGTAACGAATGGGTATTTGATAAAGAAAATACTGATCTATGAGTAGAATACATTATCCATGGTCCATCTATATATTGGAAAAAGATGAAGCCTCAACTAGGTGAAAGGTTCGAGTCACCTGAAGAATTAAAATTGTGTCTTACAAATTATGTTGTTTCTAATGGATACCAACTTCGATTTGATAAATGTGATGCCTCTAGGTTGCTTCTTAGATGTGGGAAAAAATGAACCGGATAAATGTTCATATATTGTGGCGTCATGGATGGGTGATGAAAGATCATTCCAAATAAAAGTTATAAATAATCAACATATGTGTTCAAGGAATTAATGTTTGGGGTCACTTGTGAATTCAACATGGATTGCAAAGCATTACCTTAAGGACATCATTAGAAAACCACATGTGAAAACAAAAGAAATGCAAGTCAATATTCAAAAGAGGTTTTTGTGTAAGGTATCAAAAGGACAGTGCATTAGAGCTAAGAAAAGGGCACAATCACTTATTGACGGAAAATTTATTGACCATTACGCTAGGATTTGGGATTATGGAAATGAAGTTCTCAGATCTAATCCGGGGAGTACTGTTCGAGTTGAAGTTAGTGTCAACCCTGATGGTAAAACCTATTTTCATAGGTTTTATGTTTGATTGTGCTGGGACGTGTCGGCTTCAGAAGAAGTTTGTTTATCCATTTCGTAAACAAGTAATAGTGTGGGATTTCATTGTAACAACTACCTTTGTATATGTATTGTGTATACTCCGTTAACTCACCAGATTCATGGTTTTGGCCTAAAAATTTTATTAAAGACGTGTATTTTTTTTTTTCAAAGTCAGCCAAATTATCACAAAATGGTCCTTTTTTGGGTTATGTGGAATAAAAATATAGTATATACAAGGCATGATTAGTCATATACTCATCTTTGATATAGAGGCATGATATACTCATAAAATTTGGTGCTTAGCATGCATTTAGATTATAAATTAAAGACTTAAGATGCCAAAGGAATGGGCAAAACCTTGCGAATATATGCCATCAATGGTACATGGAAGGAGAAATAATCAAAACATGCTTCATTTAACTTAACCATATGCGTTTATCTTTTAAGACGAATTTTATTATTTATGATTCTATTTATATTTCAGGAATGCTGACTGCATCAACAGTTTTAATGAGGGTATGATACAAGCTAATGTTTAAACCATTTTAGGGATACAGGCTAATTACCTATATAACAATCCAGTTACAAAGGAACCGTATAATGGTTGCAAATAATGTGATTGAATTATCATCAATCGATGGGTAGGGGTTTGCAAGATTATTGTTTGTAAATAAGAAATTGAATGCTGGAATTTGAGTATTTTACTCTAAATCTAGCTATATTCTGCTTCTGGCATGATCAATAATCATTTTTGTTTGGCTTATATTAAGTTCCTTTTACAAACATATTTGAATATTAAATTATTTTTGACTCATGACAAATTGAGATATATTACAAAAATATATTATAGTTTTAATGTATTACCTATGCAAGGTACATGGTTAAAAATCATGCTCATAGAACCAAGGTATTGTTAACTTATATAAATTACAGAAATTCAAGAAGAAAGTATTTTTATATTTTAACTTTCAAGTTGTTTAAACAGATAACAAAGTCACCATCTGGTTACGATTATTAGATACACTACTTAGTTATAAAGATCATCTTCATCCGCCACACCCGTCGCCGCAAACGGGTCAGCACCACCACCAGCCGCCGTCGCACCACCGCTCGCCTCCGCAAACCTAAACTCCGATCCAAACCCTCTCGACTGCTGCAACGTCTGCGCAAACGCCTGATACTTTCTAATATCCGCATCACTCACACTCCTTCGCGCAAACTTCATCGACTCTTCAAAATGCGCCGCCTTAATCTCCGCCACCTCATCGTCCACGTCCTCCTCCATTGCCTCTGGGTTCTCACTCCTCCTCTTCTCCCTCTCAATATCCTACACCAAACATCACAATAGTCAGTATTTATACCCTCTCTTTTCAAAAAAAAACAACAATAGCAACCGACTTACTTTTTCAATGTTCTCACGGATGGCGTATTTGCACGCGCGTTGACAGATTTCGGTGATGTCAGCGCCACTGAAGCCTTGGGTGTACTTGGCAAGAGCGTGAAGGTCGACATCTTTTGCAACGGGGGATTTTCTCAAAGCGGATTTGAAGATCGAATAGCGCGATTCTTCATCAGGGAGAGGAATGTAAATTAACTGGTCGAGTCGACCAGGTCTCAAAAGTGCGGGGTCGATTATGTCTGGTCGGTTTGTGGCACCGATTATGAAGACCGTCTTTTTGGCTGACATTCCGTCCATTTCGGTTAAAAGTTGGTTAAGAACCCGATCGGCTGCACCTCCTGCATCTCCTTGACTACTTCCTCTCTGAAATAATCAAATAATTGGAAATATAAATTGCATTTTCGGTCCCTGAGTTTAGCTAGTTTTTGCAATTTTGGTACCAAAATGTTCTCTTGCAATGTATGTTTCCGAACAATTTTGGTTCTTGAATTGTTAAATTTAACCAGAAGCGGCAAATTTTTTCAAAATGAGCATTTTGCCCTTGAACCAAAATTGAAAAAGCAATATACCACAGGGACTAAATTTGTGGTTTTCTCTTATTTTTTAATATTTTATATGTGCATGTAATTTTCAAAATTTACAAGTCTTTTGTTCTTCAAATGGAGTGTTTGTTATAATATGGTATTGTATATGCGAATTGCATAATACAGAATTAAAAAAACGAAAAATTATAGATAACTTTAGAATTAACATATTAACAAATAATTCAATTTACAATATAGTATAAAACTTTTGTAAATTTAAATAATCATATGCACATATAAAACACTATAAACCTTAACTAAAAATTAAGAGAAAATTAAAGATCTGGTCACTGTAGTATACTCCTTTTTCAATTCTGGTCCAATGGCAAAATGGTCATTTTTTAATAGGTTAACAAATTTAATGACCTAGGGACAAAAAACATTACAAAAACCTCAAACAAGGACCAATGTTGCAAGAGAAAACTTGGGGACCAAAATGGCAATGCACTCTAAATGGAAAAAACTAAAAAGAATGGTAAATGGCAGGATTGTAATTTACTATGAAAAGGAAATTGTTTGTACCTGTGTGGCAATGGAGTCGAGTTCATCGAAGAACAGGACACACGGGGCGGACCCGCGCGCTTTGTCGAATATCTCACGTACATTGGCTTCACTTTCACCGAACCACATGGTGAGTAATTCCGGGCCCTTGATGCTGATGAAGTTTGCTTGGCATTCGTTCGCGATTGCTTTCGCGAGAAGTGTTTTGCCACACCCTGGTGGACCGTAGAAGAGGACTCCCTTCGATGGTGACATGCCGAATTTTTCAAATTTCTCCGGGTGTTCGACTGGATATTGAACCGTCTGTGTCATGAATTTGGAAATGTTAGTAAATAGTAATAGCAATCTACTTTATTTTATTTTATTCTACATTAAATCAAAAACACATACCTCTTGCAACTCTCGTTTAACATTCTCAAGTCCTCCGATATCTTCCCAACTAACATTCGGCACTTCAACAACCGTCTCACGAAGAGCGGAAGGATTACTCGTACCGAGTGCGGTTGCAAAGTGTTCATTTGTAACCGACATGGAGTTTAAAATTTCAGCATCAATAGACTCGTCTTCTAAATCAATCACATCCATTTTCTCTCTAATACACTGTAATGCCGCCTCGGTACACAAAGCTGCCAGGTCAGCACCAACATACCCGTGTGTCTCCTTTGAAATCTTCTCCAAGTCAACATCTTCTGAAAGCTTCATGTTTTTGGTATGAATACGAAGAACCTCAAGCCGGCCGATTTCATCAGGGACACCGATGTCAATTTCACGGTCAAACCTACCGAATCGTCTCAATGCAGGGTCGATGCTGTTGGGACGATTAGTAGCACCCATGACTATAACATGTGCACGCGATTTTAACCCGTCCATTAATGTCAACAGCTGTGAAACAATCCTTCTTTCGACTTCACCGTGTGTCTTCTCACGCTTAGGGGCAATTGAGTCAATTTCATCGATGAAAATAATGGAAGGAGCGTTCTTTTCCGCTTCTTCAAACGCTTTTCTTAGATTACTCTCGCTTTCACCAGCTAACTTTGACATGATTTCTGGCCCGTTTATACAGAAAAAGAAAGCACCGGTTTCATTAGCAACTGCCCGGGCGATTAGAGTTTTACCAGATCCGGGCGGCCCGTAAAGTAGAATACCCTTAGGGGGTTTGACCCCGATTGACTTAAAAAGCTGTGGGTGTCTTAATGGAAGCTCGACTAGCTCACGAATTTGTGCCATTTGTTTGCGGACCCCACCAACATCATCATAACCGATTTCGTCTAATCTATCTTCATCTTCCCTTCTAATTGGCTCACCTTCACAGAAAATCTCTGTATCAGGTGCAACTACACAGTACTCTGAAGGGTCGGTTTCAATGACTTTGAATTCTACACTTCTCATTCCTCCTCTTACAAGAAACATGTCGCCTTTTCTAACTGGTCTATATGCCTCCATGAAGTAAGCTGGAATGAATGAAGATGGGATATGAGAAGGTAAGATGTATTCTATTGTAAAGATGTTTGTGTGATTTTGAATGGAGAAACTTACGTTTTAGATAAGCATCAAAGAGATTTCCTGTGACGCCTTCAATTGTGTCATCAACTGGAAGAATGTGGACACGCTTTCCGTATTTGACATCAGCACATTGATGAACTGAGACTACATCACCAAGTCTGACCCTGAGATTAGTCCTGACTACCTTGTTCATTCGAATCTTAGGTTCATCACATGTGTCATCGGCAAGAGCGATACAGATTGTGTCTTTCCTTTTCTTTCCCTGTAGACAAACACAGACCCTAAGAATCTCGATGCGTATTGCAACTGATATGGAAATTCATTAGGAGACTATAGGAAGAACATGTTTCAAAAATCAGATTTGAGATGGAGCTTTCACACCAGATAATCTTTATTATGTGTACCGTTGATGTTTTCCCAATATACAACAGGGCATCTAGAAGAATCAGTTAGAATGGCAAAAATAAAAAGCAAAAACAACTTAATCTAGGAGTGGTGAAATTGATTTCCAACTGATGTAACAACCTGGTTTTACCAATCCAGAGATATTTTACCAGTTGCGAAGTAACAATGGATGTTTAAACAATGGAACCAAGTAAAGTTGGGATAGAATGCCATGATAATATGATTAGATCGCGAAATTTCCGATGGAATTTAATTATAACTTCGAAGAACGAAAACCTTAATTGAGAGACTATATGCATTCTTAAATACTAGTATAGAACCCTAACCTAACACAAAATTTTGATCAATAAGGATACAGAAGAAACAACAATATAAGTAGATCATAAACTACCTTGATCAAGATAGTGTCGCCTCTGAATAGCTGAAGCTTTTCCATGGTCTCTGGATGTAAGGCAACAACAGAGTTATCATCGTTGATTGCTTCATCGACGACGAGTCTGTTAGCCGCCTTCTTCCGCTCCAGTATAGCCGTACTGAAGTCCCGCTTTGTCCCCTTACTAACATAACCACAATGAAAGTTAGAACTTAAAATCAATATCAAATCAACTTTAAGAATGCAAGCAGCAGTACTCTGTGACTCATATATCATCATTGCTGGCATTAAAAGAGAGATTTGGAGAAATTTGTTACTTACGAATCAGATGATTCTGCTTGATTACTCATGCTGTTGAAGAAGATTGGTATCCAATTGATGAATTGAGAATTTTGGGGTTGTGTGAGGGTTTGGGTATGTATATATGGTGAAAGCACAGGAATCCTTTCTTGTTAGGAAAGAAACGCTATTTTTTTTTTTTTTTTTTTTTTTTTTGGAACCGGGGGAATATAATTTTTTCGGAGTAATCCAGAACGTTAGAGCGGATCCGGTAACCGGGCAAGCCGTAATCGCCTCTGTTTCGTCCCCACAACCGCATTCGCCCGGGAAAATCTCCCACAGGGGCTTGGAACCAGGTTTGAACCCGGAACCTCACCCCACATGGGTATATAACCCAATGCCTCACCCAGCTAGGCTGGAGATCCTTGGTATATAATTTTTGGTTTATTTGTTTGTTTATTTATTTTATAGCAGATTATATTTATTGTTTTATCATCTATCAACCGATTAATTAAAATATTTTTCTTGAGTTATCCAATTTTGATATGACTATAAAATAGACATAGACAAAATAATAATTTATGTTTCATTATTTTATTGACTTCGTCATTAAGCTGTTATTGTTATATATATAATTATCAAGATATTATTATGATAATTATAAGAAATTAGGACTCGATTGTTGAATCAATCAATATATTTTATTTTTCATATAAAACATTCGTTTTTAATCGGGTGATCGGAAAATTATATTCCTAACTGTCACTTCCTTACTAAAAATAATTAATAACTACATCAATAAAATAATGAAAATGTGATTAATTATCTTATCTTGTCGAGTTAAAAGGATATACTACAAACGTGTCGGTGAAAATAAAATCTTAAGCAATTGATAAATAATATGATTATGAGTATATAATTGCATGGCTAAAGACTTCTCAAGCAATTGGTAAATAAATGATTATGAGTACAATAAAAGTAAAATTATTCGAGCAACGTTTTATCTTAAGTAAAATCGGATTTCATTGTTAAGGTCATTTGAAAAAATATCTGTATATATTGACCCGAATGATTTTTTTTCAAATATGCAACACTTATTCTTCGAAGAGCTTGGAAGTATTTCACATTTATTTATTAAATATTTATATTTATATAATATTTATTAGCCGAAATTGTCGATGAGGTTCTTCATGGAGACTACAAAACTATATATTATATCAAACATATCTTTTATAAAAGTATTACCTTTAGTTTTACACTAGAATATAACTTAGATAGTCTTTAAATCTGTTAGCAAATCTCGAATGTTCCGTATTTTGACGGTAGCAAAATATAATCCAAACATCAGCATTTCCAGAACGTCGGATCTAGAATGTTCCATATATATTGACCTTCAAGGCATCGCCAATACCAAGTCAAATAGAGTTTAGCCATGCGTTTTAATTAAGAGATCTTCGCAACCACGTAGCTTTTAAATTGCACCGCTCCTCTAGCATTTCCGTGCTTAGAGGTGTAGATAGATCTTTTCCGTGGTATAATTATAGAGAAATTATATTTTTTTTCTATTTTTTAATATTACTCATCTTTCTATCTATGTTAAATTATGACAAACATTTTAAAATTTTATTAATTTTATTAAATGTAACATTTGTCATCATTTAACATGGGTATGAAGATGGATAAAAATTAAAATATAGAAAAATATAAAATTTCTCATAATTATATACCTAAAATATTATTGTTGAAAAAAGATACATTATGATAAAATCATTATTAGTATATGAAGTTGATATAAAATATTATAGTTATTATGTATTATATTATAAAATAATATCTTTAAGACCTGCATCATATCAATGGCTTATATTGTTGATATATAAGATAACGTTAAATTTAATTTTTATTGGAATAATCACAAAAATGACTATTAGAAATATGAAATTATGTCATTGTAACCAACTTTTAAGGAATTTATAAAAATGATTATCCTCTCCTAAATGGGGCATTTCGAACTAGATGTAATGTACTTTGACTAACTTCATGCCTCATCAAAATGCATTTTCCTGACAAAAAGTATATTGCAGATTAAGCAATATGAATTTCAGATTTCAGACAAAGTTTTTGTATAAAAAACAATTTGGGACAACCAATATCAAGCACTTATTCAAAAGAATAATGGACGTACACTCTTGTTTAAGTGGTTAAAGCTCTCAAACTTAATTATGTAGACAAATAAGTCAACCATTTCATAGATGCAACCATGGTATTCAAGTTGTGTTTTTAGTTTATTGGAGTGATAAAAACTCATGTAGGTATTACTTTGGTTGCCCATATTTTCCGGATAATGATGAAGATTGTGAGTATATTGAGTGGTATGATGAATAATTGTTCAGTTTTTTATACAAAGAAAAAATTATCGAAATATAAAAGCAGACGTGTAAGATAATTGAGTAACATTTTATTAAATCAAGTGTGCAAACACCAATAGCAAATTATTATAGTCTAGTGTTTTTGACATAGGTTCTATTTTTTATGTGTGACTTTCATTAGTCTTAGTGTTTTGATTATTTGAAGGGCACTTGTATCATTTTGTATAGTTTTGGTATAAGGAATACAAGGCATAAAACATACATACGTAAGACTATAAAGTTTTGTGAGTTACATGGGTTACATATTATAACATAATTATACATATATTCATTTGCATTCATTTTACTCGTGAAGCCTTGTAATTATGTTCATGTTTACTTATCTTCAGATACATTTCTTTACATATTAAGTCATAACATGACTTCATTACATTATGCATGCTTGTATTCCATTTCTCATTAGTCATAAAGATGACCCATTATTATCATTATTATTTAGTCATAAGTCATAACAATGACTCATACATTCATTAATCATAAAGATGACTCATAACATAATATTCATTTATTACACATTAGTCGTTTACATGACACTTGTTTCATAAGTCACGGATGTGACACTTACTCATTTAGTCTTAATAAATACTTTATGCCTATTAAGGCTTATAACGATCTTATCTTATATATTTATTACACTTATAATGCATACTTTACCCATTAAGTCATATAGATGACTTCTTTAAACATATATATATATATATATATATATATATATATATATATATATATATATATATATATATATATATATATATATATATATATATATATATATATATACATTTATATAATCATATACATAACATTAATATTATTATCCCTTAAAGGATTCCTATATCATTACACATATGACTTTACATACTATATTCATCATATAAATGATTCTATCACAATAAACATATCATTCATACATAATACTAAATCACATAAACGATTCATACTACATTCAACATACTATTAATCCTAACACATTAATCAAATAATGACGCATACATACCATTTACACAATTGCCCTGTAATACATTAATCCCATAATTAATGTATCATGTGTCAATACATTCTACCATGCATAGACACATGTTTTACTAGACGTTAACATATATTGTATTGGCATTATATATTTACTTTACATGTTAATTGATTAGTCTTATATATAACTTTACTTATACATTCTCGGGGCTAAACACACTATACGTGGTTCTTCCCCAATTCTCTTGTACCAAGATAGAAAGAACATAATCAGCCCATCCTAGCACCATGATCTTGGACATCTATTTCGCAATGGGAGTGTAATATCCCAATAAATTCTGTTTAGTCTCATATAGAGTCTACATATGCCCGGGCAAGCTTATTCATTCATAATTTCATTCATTCTGTGCATGCATGTCTTTCATTCATACTTTTCATCATATGCCAATCAATTAATCATTATACATATAGCAGCCAATACAATTACTTAACTTATTATACATTTCATGTGAGGAGTTACGTCCCTAATTACTTCATTTAATTACATACCAATTGTAAGAACCATTTTCTTTTTAGATGATTATTAAGGTAAGTAGAGTTATTACCTTATAGTTGGTGTGGTTCTAGCTATGAGTTCCTTAGAGTAAGGATGTGGTGATCTTTGTAATTGCCTTTGAGTTTTGAGTTGTATGGTGAGTAAGAAGAGGTTAAAGCCTTTATTATGTACTAATCTTGGTGTGATTACGATTAGTTAGGTTGTTATATGAGTTTTGGTGGTTAGAAACCAATTTGGAAGAAGTTTGAACTTGGAAAATGCCAAAAAGAGGTTACACAGGTCGTGTAAAAAGGCTTTAGAAACCAATCCAAGACACTTCCAGACCCACAGGGGTCGTGTAGGTCTACACGGGTCGTGTGGAATTTGTTCAGAAAGCAGTCCGAGGGTCGAAACGGGGTTACACGGGTTGTTTTTGTGATCACGGGCCGTGCAGCGAACATTAGTGGCGCTAATGTCGTGCAGACCCCTTTCTCTTGCAGCAAACCCTCGTTTCGAACAAAAACACACCCAAATTCGATTTCAGAGCAAAGAGGCGATTTTATGTCAAAATGATCCTGTAGATTCATAGGGAAACATAGAGAGACTCGAATCAAACCCCGTAAACGCGTTCTTGATTCCTAAATCATCGAGGTGAGTAACTTGTCGGTTTTGGGGTTTTCAAACCTGTAACACCAAGATACTCTTTTTATAAATATAATAAAAAGGGTAAAATGGTCATTTTACCTTGGAAGGGTAAATTGGTCTTTTGGACAGAAAAGTATTTAGTTTGAAATAATATTTTGAGTTTTGGACTTAAAATGTTATAAAAACGGATTTTTGGTCGTTTTACCGCAAAAGGGTATTTTGGTCATTTGACCATGTGAAGGACCAAATATGAAAAATATTGTTGTTTGTGGCAAATGTATAAAGAATGAAAGTTTTATTGTAATAAAACTTGATTATTGTGGCCAAAGTTCAAGAAAATGAACTTTAGGACTAAAAATGTAAATTTTAGAGGTATAAATATAAGAGAGTTGACTCTCTCTTTGACTGGCCATTTGTGCAGCAACGGGAGAAGAGATTTGAGAGCAATTTCTGGAAATTCTTGAAGCTTGAAGCATGGAATTGGAATCATGGCTTGGAATTGATGATTCCTAAGCTTGAAAGGTTAGTTTTAATCAAGTTCTTGAAGTGTTCTTGATTTGGTTTTATAGAAACTGAAATTTGTAAATTTCAGTTATGATTATGTGTTTAAATGGTTTAATACTTCCATTAAGTCATGCTAATAAGGACTTAACTCAAGAAAATGGAAGTAGATTGCTATTTATGATGAATTTGAAGTTTTGGGGTTGTTAGAACTAAGAACCCTAATTCTTCATTTTGATTGATTTAGTTGTTTTAAATGGTTGAAAACCTTGTTAAAGTATAAGGTTTTAGCCTAGAAACAAACCCCAAACGATTAAGGACTGGATTAAGGACTTAATGGGCTAAAACTGCGTGCTACAGTGCACAAATCGCGGCTGGACAGGAGACCTGCGCAGGCGCCAGGTGCGGTGCGCCCAAGCCCCTGGCGGGGTGCGCCCAGGCGCAGTGCGCCCATGTCTAGGCGGGGTGCGCCCCTCAGGCAGGGACTTCAAAATGCTAACTTTTGCTTGGCTTGTCCGTTTTAGCTCAAACTTGGACCGTAGGCTCGTTATGGTCTGAAAAGTTTGGGAAAATTTTTATATTGAGTTTTCGACCCCTCGGGGACACTGGAGATCGATTCGAATGCCTCGGTGAATAGTAAAATTCATAAAAAGTTAGTAAACTGAAAGTTTATTAACTAGGCATTGTTTGTAATGATATTTTATTGAACTCTAGTGTATTAGAGTCAATTGGAATGATTATTAACCTATTATCATTTGGTATATAAATGAGTATATAGGTATGGGACAAAATGGTTGTGGTGCACGCAAAGGCAAGAAACAACCGAAATTGAAACGCAGCTAGTATCCAGGTGAGTAATCTCACTAATATCATATATGATATATGATGATTGAACTGTTACAGGTTGAAACGGCTTCGAGGGACGAAAATGACAAGAGAAAAGATAGAAGAAAATGACAAGACCAGATAAGCCGTGAGTCTGATAAAGACAAGAACGGAGCTGTGAGTCAGTCAATATTAATGGTACGACAAGACCAGATAAGCTGTGAGTTTATTATAGACAAGAACGGAACTGTGAGTCAGTTAAAATTGACAAGACCAGATAAGCCGTGAGTCTTTAATAGACAATAACGGCACTGTGAGTCAAACCTTTATATAGACAACAGCGGGCTAACCCGTGAGTCTAGGCAACAGCGGGCTAACCCGTGAGCCATGGTTTACTTTGATGAGCCAAACTTATATAGACAACAGCGGGCTAACCCGTGAGTCTAGGCAACAGCGGGCTAACCCGTGAGCCAAGGCAACAGCGGGCTAACCCGTGAGCCATATTTGACTTTGTATTAGATGCTATATCCAACCGGTGCGGCCTATACGGCTATGATATTGTTACAGGAACATGGTGCGGCCTTTTGGCTATGATATCGGGTTATTGAACCCAGCTGGTGCGGCCTGCGGGCTATGATTTATATATTGATATTGTTTTGGGTGCAGCTTACATAGCAATGACACAGGGTGCGGCTTATATAGCCATGACATATGATGCAGTCCATTGTGACTAAGAAACATGGGACAGAAACGATAGATATGATTATCTGTGCAAATAACTGATGTGGTTTAATAATTGCAGGTTGTCATGAAGTAGCCTGTAAGGTTACAAAATTAGGATGTGAAATCCTAAGGGATATATGGTCAGCCAGTAAGGCTATGAGTTTGGATTCGATATCCAAACAGATATACTAATATATTTGATACATGTTATTTGCAGAAATGATTACTCACTGAGCTTTGTAGCTCATACCGTTTGTTAAATGTCCCTGCAGGTTAGCATAATCCTGATAAGGGAATAGATAGAGTCCGTGACTCGAGAAGTAGGACTCTTAGATGCTGTCAGTAGCAGCCCGGCTTCAAAGGAGACTACGGTATTTTATACTCTCTTTGATACGCTTGTACCCGTTTTTATTAAAATATACCCCTTTGTTTATGGTTTTAAGTACTGAAACCTTTATTAAAAATGAAAAATTTTCAGGGGTGTTTTTGTTTTAAAAGCCGGGTGTTACAAGTTGGTATCAGAGCCGTAGTTTAAGTGAACTAGGTGTCTATAGAGTAGATTCCTGGACTTAAACCTTGAGAGACAGTAGACATGACATATAGTTAGGTGTATATAGTTGTTATTATACATATATAACCTAACTGTTGCTGACTTCTAACGTATAGGAAGTATGAGCAGCGAATCGTATTTGGGGGAATTTAGGGCGTGCAGCTTTAAGAGGCGAACCAGCCCTTTCTCAAGGCTCCATTGAACGAGGGGCAACGAGACAAGTAGCAGAAAATCCACATGGCAAGCAACAGTAGTTGCTGTGGTCAGAGAAAGAAATTGAGTGCTCACCATGATTGATATTCAAGGTGAAGGAAAAGTAGCTGAGACTACGTGAAAAGCAGGAAAAGATTAGTGGACGCTTCAGGAGAAGTTACCACAGACTGGGTCCAACCTAAAAGGGAAGGAACCAAAACCGAGCAGTTATGTATTGTGAGAAGTGCAGGAAAAGCACTCAGAAAATTGTAGAGTTGAGACTCTACCGTTGAAGTACTGGAATTGCAGAAAATAGGAGCATATTACTCGAGCTTGTTGGATAGCACGGAAGTGTGTCTAGCACGGAGCTATAGAACACTTTCTTATGAAATACTCGCATGCTAAATGTGGAGTAACGGGTGATGAAACCAGGAAAGAAAGAAGAAATGAATGGTCAAAAAGGACCAATGGTATTATGGGCATTCCAGCAGATTATGGAAGAAGCTCGTGAGGAGACTGATATGATCTCCAATATAATTGTTCTGAATATAACTCGTGTATGTTATATTTGATCCAAGAAGCTATGCTTTGGATCGGTGACACTGATGTCTTGATTGGATATTTCATCAACGATTACGGATGAAATTTTGGAAGTAGCTATAGCAGATAGCAAACATGTTCTAGATATTGAACACCTGGAAGGTAGTTTGCCTAGGATTTACGGGACCATTTTTCCCTATAAATCTGAAGCCGATAACTACCAGTGAATCTGAAGCAATTGTGCTTATGAATTGGTTAGCAATTAATTATGCTAACATGAATTTTAGAAATAAGAACATTATGGTTCTTAAAACAGAAATGAACGGATGAAAATCCATAGTAAATGACCGTTGTAGAAAATACCGGTTATTTTCTTTGCTTAAACTCAGAAAAAAAGTTAGTAAAAGAATGATGTTGTAATTGGCATACATGGTATTGGCCAAGTTAAATGAAACAGTGATAGTAGTGTACTACTTTAAATAAATTCTCGGATGTTTCTTTTGAAAAGAACTTCCAAGATTTCTGCCAGATTGGCGAGGAAAGCTGACTTTGGGGGCCGTTCCTGCTATTTAGGCTCTGTATTGATTTGTATCTGTAGAGATGGCAGAGTTGGAAAACAACTAAAAGAAAATGTTGTTTTGGGGTCTCTTATGACCGTATGTGTCATCGTATGGAGCCCTATCTTGTTTGAAAAGCAGATAAACAAGTTGATGCATATGTGCATTGACTAATGAGAATTTGATATTCCCGAAACTAGATTGAAAATGAGGTACAATTGTACCAGGTATTGGAGTTACTTCACTGAGTTAGGTGATTTGTAAAATCCTCCAAGTATGAAAATTTGACTAAAAGAAACTTTATATTCGTTGGGCATGGTAATAATGCCAAAGATGATAAAGTAGATACAGTGGAAATAATGATGCTGTGATAAGACAGAAACCGCCTTGGAATCTGACTGAAAATTTGTAGTAGTAGTTTCCTTGGATTGGCGGATTATTATAGGAGAGTTGTAGAAAACTGCTCCTTGATTGTTGTCTAGTTAACTAAAGTTGATTAAGCAAAGTGAAAAGTCTGAGTGGTAAGAAAGACCACATGTAACTTTTCAAAGGTTGAAACAAACCTTGTGTGAAACTCCGGTGTTAGCATTTTTGCTAAGCGGAGAAGATAAATTGTTTTATAGAAATGCATCCAAAGTTGATTTTGGATACATGATATTGCAGTAGCAATTAGGAATTTGACATTGAAGCTTTAGAGACACTACTTGTACGGTGTAAAGCTTACTGTTGATACGGATCATAAAAGTTGGAAACACTTAATTGATCAAAAGAAGCTAAATATGAAATAGCAAAGATAGATAGGTTACTTAAAGATTTCGGTTATGAAATCTTGTACCATCTCGGAAAGGCGGATGTGATTATAGATGCCTTGAATTAGAAAGAGTATCTTTTGAAAGATACAACCACATACGTGAGTGTGGCGAATTGATTTCCTGAGTTGATTCAGGTAGCACAAGAAGAAATGTGCAGATCTGAAAACGTGAAAAATGAATGATTAGCTATTGAAAGAAGCTAGTTAGAAACTCGCGGTGATTGAAAACCCTTGGTGGTTGTGTATGTGAGTTCCAAAGCAAGGTGAGAGATGAAATCTACCTTTAAAGGACTTATATTGGGGTAGATATGCAAAATGCCCGGGGCAGTACCAAACTGTGTAGGATGATATAACCTATGTATTGGTGGCCGGGGTTAAAGAAAGATATTGAAAGATACGTGAAAAGTGTTTGACTAGCGTGTAACTATAGTCAAATCATTAGAAGCAAACGGAAAATTTATCCGTTGCCGATCCCAAGGAAGAAATGGGACGAAAATATTATAGACTTTGTAATAAAGTCTTTGCAAGTACCGCATGAGTATGACACCATATGGGTAATTGCAGGTTGATTGATGAAATCAGTGTAGATTTATACTGACTAAGGAAGAAATTAAGATCGAAAAGTAGTGAAAAACTACATAGAAAGATAAATATACCGACATGCGCTGCAGGTGTCGACTGTTTCGGGTTGAGACACTAGAATTATTTGCTGAATTTAGCATTAATTCCTAAAATTGATAGTTCAAAAGTACTAGTAAGTACTGTATAGAAATTGCAGAAATGATAGACGAGGCGAGGAAATGATGCAGACTCTAAAAGATGTGCTTGAAAATTGCACAACAGACCCTAGTGGAAGATGAGAAGATCGCCTATCTTTGGTAGAACCCGTAGATAATAATAGTTTTAGTACCAACATTTAGATGACCCGTATAATGCATAGTATGGAGTATCGTGTTGCACGCCGATTTGCTAGACAGAAGTTGGAGAGAAGCCGTTGACTGGACCCGAGATTTTACTTCAAACAGAAGAAAAGATTAGGTAAATTTGAGAAAGCTTGGAAATAGACAAAAATCGACAAAAGTGGTATGCGGATTACCGAGTAAAAACCGTTGAAATTCCAGATGAGGGATGTCGGGGTAATCAAAATATCCCTTAGAAAGACTAAAAATTTGTTTGGGACAAAAAGAAAGTCAAGTCCTCATTTATTGGACTTTTCCATATGTCCCTAAGAGTAAGAATTGGGGTGTATCGATTGAAGTTTCTTGATGAACTTCAAGATATTTATAAAGTTTTCTATGGGTCTCATGGTTCTGAGAACATAGATTGATAAATTCCAACAAATCCCTCATGTTGAAATGAGGTAGATAAGTGATTAAGGTGCCCGGGACAACCGGAGGAATGATATGCGAGTGGTGATATAACCACGAGATAAGAAGACTAGTATGGTTAAGTGCTTAGGCAATACCATAGAGATTCCGACATGATGTGGAAGACCGAAAGCGAAACGAGGAAGACAAACCCTCAACTCCTTGTATGATTTCGGGGACGAAATCTTTTGAAGGAGGGGAGAATATGTAACACCAAGATACTCTTTTTATAAATATAATAAAAAGGGTAAAATGGTCATTTTACCTTGGAAGGGTAAATTGGTCTTTTGGACAGAAAAGTATTTAGTTTGAAATAATATTTTGAGTTTTGGACTTAAAATGTTATAAAAACGGATTTTTGGTCGTTTTACCGCAAAAGGGTATTTTGGTCATTTGACCATGTGAAGGACCAAATATGAAAAATATTGTTGTTTGTGGCAAATGTATAAAGAATGAAAGTTTTATTGTAATAAAACTTGATTATTGTGGCCAAAGTTCAAGAAAATGAACTTTAGGACTAAAAATGTAAATTTTAGAGGTATAAATATAAGAGAGTTGACTCTCTCTTTGACTGGCCATTTGTGCAGCAACGGGAGAAGAGATTTGAGAGCAATTTCTGGAAATTCTTGAAGCTTGAAGCATGGAATTGGAATCATGGCTTGGAATTGATGATTCCTAAGCTTGAAAGGTTAGTTTTAATCAAGTTCTTGAAGTGTTCTTGATTTGGTTTTATAGAAACTGAAATTTGTAAATTTCAGTTATGATTATGTGTTTAAATGGTTTAATACTTCCATTAAGTCATGCTAATAAGGACTTAACTCAAGAAAATGGAAGTAGATTGCTATTTATGATGAATTTGAAGTTTTGGGGTTGTTAGAACTAAGAACCCTAATTCTTCATTTTGATTGATTTAGTTGTTTTAAATGGTTGAAAACCTTGTTAAAGTATAAGGTTTTAGCCTAGAAACAAACCCCAAATGATTAAGGACTGGATTAAGGACTTAATGGGCTAAAACTGCGTGCTACAGTGCACAAATCGCGGCTGGACAGGAGACCTGCGCAGGCGCCAGGCGCGGTGCGCCCAAGCCCCTGGCGGGGTGCGCCCAGGCGCAGTGCGCCCATGTCTAGGCGGGGTGCGCCCCTCAGGCAGGGACTTCAAAATGCTAACTTTTGCTTGGCTTGTCCGTTTTAGCTCAAACTTGGACCGTAGGCTCGTTATGGTCTGAAAAGTTTGGGAAAATTTTTATATTGAGTTTTCGACCCCTCGGGGACACTGTAGATCGATTCGAATGCCTCGGTGAATAGTAAAATTCATAAAAAGTTAGTAAACTGAAAGTTTATTAACTAGGCATTGTTTGTAATGATATTTTATTGAACTCTAGTGTATTAGAGTCAATTGGAATGGTTATTAACCTATTATCATTTGGTATATAAATGAGTATATAGGTATGGGACAAAATGGTTGTGGTGCACGCAAAGGCAAGAAACAACCGAAATTGAAACGCAGCTAGTATCCAGGTGAGTAATCTCACTGATATCATATATGATATATGATGATTGAACTGTTACAGGTTGAAACGGCTTCGAGGGACGAAAATGACAAGAGAAAAGATAGAAGAAAATGACAAGACCAGATAAGCCGTGAGTCTGATAAAGACAAGAACGGAGCTGTGAGTCAGTCAATATTAATGGTACGACAAGACCAGATAAGCTGTGAGTTTATTATAGACAAGAACGGAACTGTGAGTCAGTTAAAATTGACAAGACCAGATAAGCCGTGAGTCTTTAATAGACAATAACGACACTGTGAGTCAAACCTTTATATAGACAACAGCGGGCTAACCCGTGAGTCTAGGCAACAGCGGGCTAACCCGTGAGCCATGGTTTACTTTGATGAGCCAAACTTATATAGACAACAGCGGGCTAACCCGTGAGTCTAGGCAACAGCGGGCTAACCCGTGAGCCAAGGCAACAGCGGGCTAACCCGTGAGCCATATTTGACTTTGTATTGGATGTTATATCCAACCGGTGCAGCCTATACGGCTATGATATTGTTACAGGAACATGGTGCGGCCTTTTGGCTATGATATCGGGTTATTGAACCCAGCTGGTGCGGCCTGCGGGCTATGATTTATATATTGATATTGTTTTGGGTGCAGCTTACATAGCAATGACACAGGATGCGGCTTATATAGCCATGACATATGATGCAGTCCATTGTGACTAAGAAACATGGGACAGAAACGATAGATATGATTATCTGTGCAAATAACTGATGTGGTTTAATAATTGCAGGTTGTCATGAAGTAGCCTGTAAGGTTACAAAATTAGGATGTGAAATCCTAAGGGATATATGGTCAGCCAGTAAGGCTATGAGTTTGGATTCGATATCCAAACAGATATACTAATATATTTGATACATGTTATTTGCAGAAATGATTACTCACTGAGCTTTGTAGCTCATACCGTTTGTTAAATGTCCCTGCAGGTTAGCATAATCCTGATAAGGGAATAGATAGAGTCCGTGACTCGAGAAGTAGGACTCTTAGATGCTGTCAGTAGCAGCCCGGCTTCAAAGGAGACTACGGTATTTTATACTCTCCTTGATACGCTTGTACCCGTTTTTATTAAAATATACCCCTTTGTTTATGGTTTTAAGTACTGAAACCTTTATTAAAAATGAAAAATTTTCAGGGGTGTTTTTGTTTTAAAAGCCGGGTGTTACAAAACCCTAGCTTTCAATTTCATGTTTTAGCTATAAATTGTTACATATACTGTTAGTAGATTGTTAGTGGATGCTTCCTTGAGTTATTGAAGTGATTATTGTCGAGTTTCTATGGTTGAATGAGTAGAACCGCGGATTTGGGGGTTTCGGTAAATATAGTGTTGCCATTTACCAGTTATACTCCTTTTTCCTCTTTCAATTTCAACATCTTTTGAGTTAGATGTTGTTGAGATGATTGTGGATGTTGGAGAATTGATTTAGACTGTGGTGATACAACCAAGTCTAGAGAACAGGAGCCCGGTACGCGTAATTTGGGGGTTCCACATACTAAGTCGATATCAGGTGAGTACTTTCAAGTACTTAAGTAAAAGTTACATCTTTCTATGTGTAATATATATATATATATATATATATATATATATATATATATATATATATATATATATATGTGTGTGTGTGTGTGTGTGTGTGTGTGTTTTATGTTGATATTGCGGTAATTTAGAGTTGGAGTGGTTCTGTTATCTGTGGATAACAAGAGATGAGTTGCAATCTATATTGAGTATAAGAGTAGAGTATATGCTAGAGTGGTCGAGTTAAAGAGTCTTTGAGTCTAATTGTTACAGCCATGAGAATTGCTACGATTGAGTATAGTTGATTGTTAAAATGAGTACATGCGAGAATGTGATCGAGTTTACGAGCAGTACCGATTGTGGTACTTATTGATGACTTGATGTATGCTAATAGTTAGCTGACATTGTAAGCTAATGTGATTACTGGTTTCATATATAAAGAGAAGATGTTTACTTGCTAATGAGAATAACAAAAAAGGAGAATGAGAATGTGCATTGAGAGACATATGTAGAGTATATTTGAGATTACTCACTAAGATTTTTATAAGCTTACACTTGAGTTGTATGTTGTTTTGCAGGTATCTATAGCAGTGATAGGGGAAGACATGTGATAAAGAGTGATGGACAAGTTTAGAGCTTGTCATTTAGTTATGTTAGATTTATTTGTGATGCATGGTCAATTTTGTAAGGATCTTTTGTGTAATTATTATGTTGATAACATCTTGTTTCCATGGTTTGAGTAAAAGTATGCCCATTTTGGTTTATTATTGTTTGAAAAAATTTGGGTGTACTTTATATGAGAAATCGGGTGTTACACCGATCTATAATGAGGAGTTACGTCCCCCAATTACTTCTTTTCATCACATATCATTTCTAACAACATTATAGGCTATAGGCCAACATTCGTACTTTACATATATACATATTATTTATGGAGAGTTACGTCCCCATTTAACTTATCACATTATATACCATTACTTTGCCATATCATATACCTTTTACTTATAACCATTACAAGTTATAAGACTTCTACATCTTCTTACAATATATAATTTACTCTTATTATCACATAACATTTACTTATATGTATTTTAAGGCTACATACCAAATACATTTATTTTTACATCTTTGTCATTCTTTATACTATACCATGCATACATATACAGTATTCTAAATAGAATACTCATTTCATATCGTATAATTAATACTTATAACATTCAATATGTATTAGCATTAATCTTTTCATAATGAAACATATTCATAAACATATCATATATACTTGCCATGTATCCCAAAGTAAGTAAAGTTGCATGTACTCATATTGGCTACTTAGAGAAGTCTAACTAGGATTACTCCATTCTTTTGCTCTTTCCAATTCCTGGGACTTTTACTCCTTAATTACCTAAAGAGTTTATTAACAATCTTATTAATAACATGGTATGTATTAATACATAAAGACCTCTTAACCTTAAGTCTTAATAGATTTATATTACACTATAAGTGTCATATCTAACATATTATCTCATAATGAGATGCTAGTCATATTATGATGTTTGGAAGCAACAAACATCAACTTATTCCATTAAGGACTTCGTGAACACTATTCATCATCTCTTTGATCATACCATAAATAGTTCTATTTTGCTATTTCATAATCATCCTTTATAAAAACATATTAGACATGACAAATTCATCTTATCCTTGCTAACATAACTTAATCAACATAAAAGAACCAAATCTATCCATAAACCCAACATATACTTCAATCTATGGAATTAGGGTTCTTATGATTTTTCAACGTGCCATACACATAACTTAGTCAACAGCTAGAAGATGAGTGATTACCTTGCTATAATATACTTGCACTTGATCTTTCCTTGAAGAAATCCTTGAACCATCAAGATCTTGACTTTTACACACTAATCTCACCAAGAACACACACACACACACACACACACACACATATCTAGAGAGAATTGGGAGGAGTACGGACCGACTTCTAGGGTGAAAATACCCTCTTATTCACTTATTTCATCGGGTTAAACGAATACCCATGGGTTAAACCCACTTAAATTATGAGCTGGACCACTTAAAAACGCACATATAGCCCCTGACTCGTATTCGCATTGCGAAGGCCTTATGGTTACGTCGCGACAGAACCCAAGCCACAAACTTCATTTGCAACGTTTTGCTTTGCCAGGTCGTGAATGATACTTGGTCGCGTCGCGAATGAAATGCAGAAACATGTTTTCACCTTCTGTTAAGTCTTAAACTTCCAAATTCTCATATATTGATTCATTGGTTAAAAACATAGTTTTAATACTCCTAAATACTTGTATTAGGACATAATAACTTACTAAAACATGAAAGTCTCTTAACAAGATTTATTTACATAATAATGACCAAAATACCCTTTTGGTCATATCGTTCTTTACATTATCATTTAACATCTCATTCTTCATTATCCATATTCATAAACACATTATAATTTCGGTTCTTACATTCTTAATTAAACCATAAGTCCTAATGTTTCATAACTTTGACTGAAATTACCATTTTACCCTTTTTACTATTTACTCATAAAATGAATAATTACTTACAACTATCCAATACATACTTACTTTCCAAATAGGCCCATTTTGGGTTATTACAACTTCCACATACACATTTACAAACAACCATATAAAGACAAATGAATGTATAATGCTAAAATTTATAAATAATAAAAGTACATTGCTATTAGTTGTTTTGGTTTTTTGTAATACTATATTTATATAAAAAGTTATAATTTTGGACAATGATGTATTTGAAGAAAACTTAGAAAACTTTGAAATTTGTTTAGTTAACAAAAGTGGCCCAATGTTCACCATATTTATTGTGAACTTCTTTGATTCTTTCAACCAATTAGCAAATACCAATCCAATCGAATGAAGCAATGCGTACTTTGTCAGTTTCCGCTTTGCACGCACATTCTATATAAGTTCAAAACATTTAAAGTCAAAAAGTAATTTTGACACTTGAAAAGTCAAATGTTGACTTTTTGATAAAAACATATGAGTAGCACGTACCGATGAGGGGTATACACTTAACTAAGACGACTATAACGTTAAAATTGAAAAAAAATACATTGTAAAAGTTGATAACATATCATAATACATTCTTATTTATTGCATTTGGCCCAATATGGCTAAAATGGAAGTTATAACAATGTACTTCCAAACACACATTTACATATAACCATACAAACACAAATGAATATATAATGCTAAAATTGAAAAATAATGAAAGTACATTGCTGTTAGTAGGGATGAGAATCGGTCCGGACCCGGACCGAACCGGACCGAGAACCGAAGAACCGAGAACCGATTTTATAGGAAACGAAGAACCGGGAACCGGACCGAATACCCGGGTTCCGGTTCCTACCGGTTCGGGTCCGGTCCGGTTCCGGTTCCGGTTCGGTTATACAAGGTAAGAAATGTGTTCGGTTCCGGACCCGGCCCGAACCGGACCGAGAACCGAAGAACCGAGAACCGATTTTGTGAGAAATGGAGAACCGAGAACCGAACCGAATACACGGTTCCGGTTCCTATTCGGTTCCGGTTCCGGTTCGGTTCCCGGTCCGGTCCGGTTCTCCGGTTCAAAATCTCATCCCTAGCTGTTAGTAATTATGTTTTTTTGTAATTCTGTATTTGCAAAAAAAAGTTATAAATTTTGGACAACAATGTATTTTTAAGAAAACTTAGCAAAGTTTGAAAAATGTTCAGTTAACAAAAGTCGCCAAATGGTCACCACACTTATGGTGAACTTCTTTGATCTTTAAATCGATTTGTAAATACCACCAGCAAGTCCAATTGAATGAAGGAATGCATAAATTCCAATTTCGGCTTAGCACGCACATACTATATAAGTTAAAAACATTTAAATGCAAAACTGAATTTTAACACTTTAAAAGTCAAGTGTTGACTTTTTGATAAAAGCATAGGAGTAACACGTACCGCGATGGGTACCACAACACATGTCTCAGTCATCAATGTATTCAACATCAAAACCAAAAAGCCAATCACCGAGTGACACGATTTTATTTGCATACCTATTACAGCTTTGTACTCTGAGTCTTTCAGATAACCCGCATATTTCATCCATCTAAGTTTGTTGACCTGATCAGCCTTAGTTCAATCAAAAGATCCTTAGCAATCAACACGATTTGTTGCTTAGCACTATTAGAACGAAAGCTATCAAATTTGAATCCCATATGATAATCAATTAATCCAATTCATAACTGAACTTAACTTATCATTCTATTAAGGTAATCAATAAAATAACAAATTTGAAGTACGTTGCTATGACAACAAAGTAATCATTAAAGTATGATCATTTAAAAAAAAGGGAAAGGACGTAGCTATAACAACATAGTGCAAAGTGGACTATTTCTCAATGTCATAATCAATCAAAGTCTGCACATGCAGATTATCACATTCTATAGTTGTGTCTTAAAGAAATAGTGATTAGGTACCAATTTTTTTCTTCCAATTTTGGTTCCCAAGTCTAGCTTATAAATTCAATTTGTGTCCGTTGAGTCCTTTTCGCCATATTCAATGTTTATATCATGTCATTGTTTATACAATTTTGAAAAAAAAACCTCCTTATTTTGATACTACTTCCAACTTCTTGCTATTAAAACATCCTAATTTATGATATAACAACCACAAGCAAAGTAAATGCATGAGATAACAATGTATTTCGTTTCTTTGTTTGTCAATGCATCTTATTTTCAGTGTTCATGTTGCAACATTTTCACTTTAAGATTTTAATTAAACTTTTCATAAAATTAACCTAAAGGGCAAACAATCTGAATAAAAAATTAGTAGATACCTAATATATGTTATAGACATAATCAAAAGCACTTTCTAGTTGTAAATCATATTTGTTTACAAGGATCCTGATGTTGATTACATGTCAATACCGGTAGAAAAGCCCATTTATAATTATCAGTAGCTAAAGGTTATGTAAACATATATGTAGAAAGAAGAGAGAGAGAGAGACAAAGATCAGTATTGAGTGCCCTATGATATCCATTAATGAAGTTGATTCAACTTGTTTGGCTTCTTGCTGTACTTGCCCATCGTTCACGTTCAATCCTGAAATGTTAATTTTTGTGTCCATTGTAAGGAATTATACAACGAACTAAATCGAGTTTGCATTTAATTTCCATTAATGTTAATTTTAATACCAAATACTAATAGATTCTTCCAACTAATAACATCATCAATATTAATGTTATTGGTTTTGTTGAATTTATTTTATTGAATCCTACACTAGGCACTACAATGGTAACCAATAAGACACTCATATGACAATAAGAGATATTAGAGGAGGTGCATGGTACATAAATACAAGAGGTGGTTGGAAGATCCAAACTATTTCTTCATCCCCACTATTTTAGTACGTGACCCATGTATACTCACATATACTTGAAAACATTGTCTTTATCAAACATCTTAAGCGACTTATGAGGACTATAACTAGGTCTCAAGTGAGTTATTATATAAGATTCAACACTCTCATCATGTATGTATACATAACATCTTTGTTTTCAATAAGTAAAGATGTATCCAATCTTAGTCTTTGGACATATGGGAGAGTCAAACGACATTCAACCAAGACAGCCGACAATTTCCAATATAAAAAGTCATAAAAATCATTTACCCGAATATTGATGAATAAACATACGAATAAAGATGTTTGTACAAACTTAAACATGCACATTTGATTGACCCTAGGACATTATCCCATCATTTATCTTTAGACATGTGACTTTCCCCTTTTCTAGTAGAATTCACATCGAAATTTCAATATCCATCCAAAGAGAAGAAAATTCCAGAATACATAAATAGGAATAGGAAAGTAAAATACACACAAAATTCAATAACCTACTTGTTACCCCCAAAATCAAATTTAAACTCTAAGAAATGTCAAGAGGGGTGTGAAGTTAAAATTTCTTAACGGCGGTTTAACCTTTGGTGTCAGGATCTGGGTTTGGGTCTTCGGTTCGAACAACAACGGCATCTCTCTCGTAAGCAATCAATCTTGTCCGATCGTTAGTTTTAATTGACTTATATCTATCTATCCAACTTCTATGCATGCATTTGTATATCTAATTTGGGGAAAGCGATGCTCAATTAGGCATGATTTTAAATTGAATTTCCGAATCTATTTGGGGGTTTCTAAAAAATATTGAGTGCAATTCGAATTGTTGATCATATAACTAGGTAAGAACTTGATCTGAATTGTTTTTGTTTGCATTATGTTGCTCTGTAGGGGTTTCTAATCGATGATTAATTCTGGTATGGAACTGGTATCTTACATTTCAACAATTTTAGTTCATACACCTATGTTTACCAAAATTTTGATTCCAGAATGATGTATTGTGCTTTTATATTAGATTATTAGTTTCTAACAAGAACTTTTACTTGCATTGTACTCCGGGAATTAGCTTTATTGATCACTAGTGACATAATTGATGAAATTACTGCCATTTATAGGGCATCAAGAATCTGAATGCTAATCTATCTGTATTTTGTATGAATTAGATCTTGAATCTGGATTCAAATTCAACTACAAATTGAAGGAAGCATTTCACTACAACTTTACAGGTTTCAAGGTCATGAAAATACTAACATTCCCTTGACAACAACACACAAAAATGGAGTCACAAATCCCTTTTGACAAGGAGGCTTCCACACAACATGATGATGTCTTCATTAAAGATGTAATCACATCTGAAACAAACCATGTTGCTGCAAATCAGCCAGGTACACAAGTGAATAGTTTCATTTTTTCATCAAGTTGCCTTTATTATTGATACATTTTGTTAATGAGCATTTTAATTTTTATTTTAGTGAAAAAACCAACACGACAATGGGCAGCTTGGACACGTCAGGAAGAGGAAAGCTTCTTTACTGCACTACGCCAAGTTGGCAAGGCAAGTTTTACCAAGATATTATTGATATCTTGTTTTAAAAAGGGAAAAGAAAACTAAATATTACCAATATTTCACATATTTGTTGCAGAATTTTGAGAAGATAACTTCTCGTGTCCAAAGTAAAAACAAGGATCAAGTTAGACATTATTACTATCGTCTTGTAAGGCGAATGAACAAGTTATTGGGACCTGAACTTTCTCTTGATGCAAAAAACTCTAAAGAAACGAATGCTGCTATGCTTAGATGGTATAAAATATTCATAATTCATCTCAATGTTTAATATGATAATCCTCTTATTAATTATAAAATATAAACATCTTTCTTTGCTTTTACAGGTGGTCATTACTTGAAAAACATAGCTGTAAAGCCTCAAAGCTTCACTTGAAGCCTCGAAGATTCAAGGTTTTCTTGGAGACATTGGTTAGTTTTTTTCAAGATTTATTTATTTATAAATGATGTTTTATTTTGAATCTTATGAACTGGGAACCTTTCTTTTTTCCATAAAGGAGCACCAATTGTTGAAAGACAGAAAGAAGAACATAAAAAAACGATCTACACAAGGGGGAAATGTTAAACCACCAAGACAGCGCCGTAGATCAGGTGATCTTTTATTTTTTTATTTATCTTCACACTTTCTCATCAAGGGTATTTTAGTCATTTAAAAAGTTTGTGTCTCTTAAAGGTACTGCCCCGCCCCCCACAGACGCGTATAAAAAGTGGGAGAAGGCTGCAATAGCTGGAGTTTCATTGGTTGCTGATGCTGCTGAACATTTGGAAAGGACAGCCTTGGATAAATTAGCCGATAGTGTACAAGATTTACAGGGTGAGTTGACCCGTTGACCAAATAATAAACTTCCACTTGGTTTCTTTAATTTAAATATTTAATCGGCTTTCAGGTTCGAACCCTATTCCAAAAAGCATCCCACCTGTGCCAACTTTTCATCAAAATATGTTGTCAGTGAACGCTCCAATGAAACTAAAACTTCAACTCTTCCCTGTTGATGAAAGTACACGCAGAGCCTTGGAAATGGTAAGAACTAAAAATTAATGTCTGCTGTCTGCTGTCTGCTGTCTGCTGTCTGCTGTCTGCTGTCTGCTGTCTGCTGTCTGCTGTCTGCTGTCTGCTGCCTGCTGTCTGCTGTCTGAATTTGGAATAATGATACTAAATTTTTTTTATAGGACAATCACAACCCGCATTTGGAGCTAACTTTAAGTACCCGAAAGAAAATATCATCGGTTTTGGAACATATGACACGTAAATGGGGTAGCTCTAGTATAGCATCTGGAGAATTAACACTCGTACCTTATCATATTCAAACATCAAATCTCACCAACTCTCAGAAATGGAATCAAGATTCCCTTTTAACCGCCGGAGATGTATACGCAGTAATCGGAAGCCCTCCCATTTTCCGTTTAAGGTTTCTATTATTATATTTTTCATTTCCTTAAACAACATTTTTTTCATTCTATAATACCATTGATCATTTTTTGTTCTTTTTTAAGGTACGGTTGGTTTACAAAGGCTCAAGAAACTAACATTGACCAAAGAATCAACAATGGTGGAAATGTGGGAATGGGATTGTCCACATTGGAATGGGCTGACAGTCTTACTAACATAAGTGTAGGCGATCTACTCTCTGAAGTATCCCGTAACGCAGCGGGTCCCACTTCGCCATGTCATCAACAGATTTCATACAGTTGTGATTCGTTTGATGCTGCAATCGCTGCCCACATAAACAAAAACAAAAACGGATTCCATTCCACCATTCAATCTTCAATTTGGGATGCAGAAGAAACATGCGACGCCTTTTCTTTCCCAAAGAATAGTGAGAAAGTACAGAATTCTGTTAATACCTTAATTCCATCAAGCTCTCTCATTGAGGTTTAACTTCTAGTTTCACAATCATTTCCTTTTCATCATATTTTATTCATTTTTATATAATACACTTTTATCTTTTTTTATAGAAATCACCCGAACCAGAACCTAAAGATGATTGTCCTGTAGATACTCAAGATCCTCCCCCAAAGGATCTAACCTCTCTTATTGATATGTATTGGGTATGTCTTTACTTTTTCAATGTTGTTTACTTACCCATAATAGCAACCAATTTTAAAAAAATAATATTTTGTTTTTATTTAATTGCAGCCGGAGTCTTTAGGACCGTTAGATTTGGATGTACCATCGTGTAGATATCATACAGCTGATGTTATATTGAGTGATAGTCTTGGAGGATTAAATTGCAGCCTTGATGCTTTTCAAAATTGTTCTTTTTTTGGGTTGGAGAAGAGAGAAACCACATTAACAAGTGTAGGAGGTAAAGAAAAGGGTTCCTCTTCAGATTACAAAGCAGATGGGGAGGTTTGACTTGTGTTGACTTTTTTTTTAGTGTTAATATAATATCCCGTATCATGGTCTGACTTCTAGCATGGTTGAAAGGGGGGCACCTTGTGTTTATTAAAAGGCAAGACAATGTTTTTTCTAATCATAGGAGAGTTTGCTAATATTGTACAAAAGTAATGGTTAATTTGAGGGTTTTTCGTGCTGAAATCGAGCATGATTTAATATGAAAATGTGACATGGTTGTGTAATCAAGGAAAACTTGACAAGGATCTTTGATAATTTGTGAGGTTGTATTTACAAATAGAGTTATTTTCGGATCATAGAATGGCTTCTTTCTTATAAGACATGGTGTTTTTCATTGCTATGCGTGTAAGGTAGAGACTTTTAACAAGCATATTTGTGTGTATATGTATTAATTGTGAACTCACATGTGATGGTTTGAGGTGGTGTTTGTTTTGGAGTGAGGAGTTACTATGAGTATGGATTATAGTAGGCTAAAAGAGAGTGAATATGATTACTTGAAAATAGTTATTTGATTTACCTATTGATTTTTAGTATCTAATAAACTAAATACAAAATGGAGTATTATTTGTATACCAATTTAAGAAATACAATAGAGGGTATATATGCTACATATTTACAATTAGATACACTCTTAAGTGTTGTTAAATACTATTGAGTACATCAAGTGTAATTGGCCCCTCAAGCTAAGAACGAAAAACGACTTACAGTTGGATTGTAGAGATATAAATCTAGGAATTGGTAAAGGCTTTGTGAAGAGGTCAACAATATTGTCATCTAGATAATAGATTGAACTTGGTAATATGGATCAAAGTTAACTTCAACATCCTTAACATGCTTAGTCTTAGCATGAAAAACTAGATTGGCCAGATGATAAGTGATGCCTAGGTTATCTCACCATAGAAGCGAAAGTTAGTGGAATCGGGTACCAAGTTCAAGTGTTTGAAGTCGTGTAAGTTCACACACGATGTAGCTAGTGCATTCGTATTCAAATTTAGTATAAGGTTTAAGAAATGGTTCGTTGTTTCCTAGATGTCCATGAAATAAAAAATTGATCCTAGTATATTGCAAACCCAACCAATGAAGTTGTTGGGTCTAATAGAGATTGAATGATTATTGTGGGGGTGGGGGGGGGGGGGATACAACTTTTCAAAAACAAAGGTTTAAGAAATGGTTCGTTGTCTGACATGGGTAGTATGCAGGAGTAGAAAGGTGTTTTGTCCTGCATGACCCATGACTTGTCCCATCAGAGTTGGTAGAAGCAGAAAGTATGGTCATAGAAGAGTTGCCATCATTCTTTTAGATCCGGTTGTCCACTATAAATTCCTCTCCAAAATTGTAACCAATAAATGTCTCTAGTTTGTTAGTCGAACATATTATAGAATGTAGTAGATACTTGTGTATACCATTTATCATCAATAAGGAAATCTCTCTAGTTCTCTAGTAAACATAACTTGATCACATTAGATCAAGTGAACTACTTAAATCATCATGTTTATTGTTTGATTACTTTTCTTCTTATTGTTTTCACTAGTCGAGACCAAATTGTGTAAGAAAGTGCATTTGCTGAAGTCCTTAATCCTAACATCTTAAATAATTTCACTTGAGAATTTCAATAAACTAAATTGCATATAATCAAAAGATTGAAGTAGTAAAAAATATAAGTGAATTTATTTGAATCCATATGCAAATTTATGAATGTGAAAATTTATTTGAATTCATTGTTATGAAGTTTAATATACTTGTTGTTTTTTCGAAAAATGAAAAAACAAAAAAGACGAAATAAATTTTTATATAATTCGATACGTATATGTTTATGATAATTAGGATAAATCTATGGATGATATTAGTTTTCTTGATTCATTGTTTTTTTCCTCTTTTTCTCTTGAAAAGTTATCCCCAATTTAAGTTTAAAATGATAGTATATCCACATATATAATGAGGGCAAACACATATATAATGAGGGCAAACAGAAAATATGTTTTTAGAGTAAACTGTAAATTTGGTCCCTGTGGTTTGCAAAAAAAATGTGGGTGGAGTCCAAAAAGTTTTTAACTTGCACCAGTGGTCCAAGATAGAAAACTTTTTGTGGTTATGGTCCCTACCAAACTTTAAAAGACTGTTTTACCCTTTTGATTTCTTTTCTATATATTTTTTATATTTCTTTAATTTATTTTAATGTTTTATTAAAAAATAAATGGCTCTCTCTCTCTCTCTCTCTCTTCCTCACCGTCTGTCTTTTTCTCCTCTCTCTCCCTCTCTAAACGTTGTTTGCCCTAGAATCGATTACGAGGATTGGGAGGAATCAAGGATCGATTACTAGGAATCAAGAATCGATCACAGCCTCTTCAGGAATCAAGAATTGATTACCCTTCTAGTCTTTCTCTCCTCTTCTACCATCTTTTTCTTCATCTGTTTCGTGTTCTTCACAGAATCGTGAAATTAGGGAAAAAATTGGGATTTTTGGAGAGAATGAAGCACACACATATCGATTTGTGTGTGTGCGTGTTCATGTGAATCTGTTACCGAGAGGATAAGAAGACAAGAGAGACAGAGGATTTGCAGGTTTGTGTGTGCGTCTTCATGTGAATCCATTTTCAAAACAGTCTTCTACGAGTATATGCCAAACGGGAGTATATAACTTATACCAAAGCTGTAAACCCATTTTTTTTTGAAGAAAAACAATTCCTTTTCACTCTATCAAGCCGTACAGCTTCATCACCATTAAATCGCGCACACACACAGACTCAATTAGAATAAGGTTGGATTGATTGAACACAGAAATCAGACTATCTTTTAACCCTGCTATGGCAACCAATAATCTGCAACCATCAGGAATTCTGGCATATTGAGTTCAGGAGGATCTTTGTACCATGCCTTATACCAAAGCTCAATTCATTGCATGAAAGATCTTTAGCCAGAAATTGGGTAGTGGTGGTCTACTTCATTGAACGATCTTTAGCTTCCTGTGAACAGATCTGTATTGGTTGATAGCGATAGGACAATGGAAAAACAGGGCAGTGACCGACGAGGAGGGAACAAATGAGTGTAAGTGTGACACAGTTACCGGTGAGGAGGAAAAAGAGTCACCGTCGGCTGGTTTAGGTTTACCCGTCGGTGAAGGGGGAGAGAAAACGAGAGTTGAAAGAGAGAAAGAAAGGGGAGGGCACGTGGGGTGGGTGGGCTAATTTTTTTATTATTGTTTATAAATTAAAAATGTATTAAAATAAATGTAAAGAATGCAAAAATGAAACTAAAAGGGCAAAGTAGTATTTTCAACTTTTTCGGGGACCAAAACCACAAAAGTTTTACGATTTTGGACGAGTGAGTGAATAGTGATGCAAGTTAAAAGATTTTGGACTCAATCCACATGGACCAAATTTATGGTTTACTCATGTTTAAGAACTTTTTAACAAATAACCTTACCCTTCAAAAATTGCCAAAGACGGTAGATCTGTGGAAGCCGATTGCCTCGGCCAACAACATTCCGGCAATCGCGTAAATCTAAACAATGAATATCGGCGTCGTCGGAGTTCCATTCTTTCTTATGCTACTTTCTTCACTATTCACTATTCAGCGTAACACTCCCTCTTCCTTTTTTCAAATCACTATCAATGTAATATTTATTATCGTAGTTATTCTGAAGTTAACTTCTTTTTTGTATGATTCTAAATAAGGCTTTGCTCAAGTTAACCGATGATCAGTTTATCATCCACCTTTTGTCGCAATCTCTCTCTTTCTCTTATAATATGTGTTTAATGATGTATGTCTCTAAATGTATTTTATTGATCTAGGTTTATTTACTTTCGTACAATGTGCAGGTAATAGTTGAGTTGATATCTGGATTAATTTTATGCTCGAGGAAGTTCCTCAGATGAGAATAGGTATCGTTTATTTTTCTGATTTTGCAAGTTGAGTTTTTTATGATGTTGTTGGGATTTAATCGATAATGGAGTAGATTCAGTAGAATTTTGATAGGAAGTAGGCAAATCCTATCTTCCTTCTATTATAAACATCTAACTCAAACCTGAAAGGGTAATTAATGGAGTTAGTGTCAAACTTCTAACTTTTACGTTTTTGGAATTCAGAGTGGTCTCTCTTCCCTGTGATACGAACTTACAAGAGCATTTAAACTCAACATATGGCATTCATTTAAAATAATCAACACTACACACTTTAAAAGAATCAACACTAGCTACAAAATACTGTGATTTAACCTCATGATATCACCTCTCTCTCATTTCCTGTATGATCATTTGCAGTTCTTGAGGTTCACAAGGGATAACAATGGCACCTTCATGTTTGAACCCGTATTCTTCTCCAGCTTTCTTTAACAATCTCAAGAAACCAGGATTTGTTAAGCATCTTAATTCAATCACAAACCTCTTTGGCTTCTCACACTTCACTGCAACAACAGAAAAGTGTCCAGGTACCACTTCCTTTTCCCAATTTCCTTCAAACTTCACTTCAATGTGTTGGTACCAATATAACAGGCAATGCTGAATTGATCTAATAAAAATCTTGATGCCAAATATGTGTTTATATCTCGCATTCCCATAATTCTTCATTGTTCTTGCCTTTAGTTCACTTGGTATTTGGTTCAAATCTCAATTTAAAGTGCATATTTGTTGGATGAATGGGTCAGGGTGGGAAATGAAGGGGAAACTGTTGTGCCATTAATGGCATCTTGACCAAGCGTTCATGTATTAAAAAGCTTTGACCTTTGACTATATGGGGGATTTTGCTGGCCAAAGCTGGTATTGTTCAACTCTTTTTTATTTTTTGCAAATTCTAAAAAGATGTCATGATATTTGGTCGTTTATTGAACGTACGGAAACAAAATTTTCTCCATTCCTCATGTCTCTTTTTAATGGCATTTATTGAAAGGTTTAGAGTAGGGCCTTTTGATACTAGTTCACCCCTGTTTTCTAGTCAAAATTGCATATTCAGCCCCTAAAAGAAAATTTTCATCCGGACTGCATCTGTGGTTAAATTTTGTTTCAGCTTGGTCGCTAATCAATGTGAAACGACTTTTTTATCCTTTATCGGATTTCTTTAATTATTTCTTTATTTTTTGTTAGTATTCAAATAAGTGGAATCCATCCCTTTTCCCCTCTACATACCACCATGACCATCTTTTTATTTTCCAACTTTCTTTTAATAGATAAAAACACGAAAGCTTCATTTAGATGTCCAGATTTCTCCAAAGCATCCATGTCCCACAAATAATGGTCAAATTCTGGATCTAAATTATACTTTAATTCATCGATTTTATGTCTGGAAAGTGAACCGAATTGCATCACATGTTGATAAAGGTAATCACAAAGTCTCTGTTTCGAGTTATTCCCATCTCTCTCATTTGACCGTATAACAACAAACCTGCATCTGGTTCTCATTATCGATTAGCCATTTATCATTGAAGGCCATAAGTTAAAGTTGTCTCGTATCGAACACTTGGTGTGCATCCTTCATGCTGTTAAATTGTATGTAGAGTTCCACCAACTTAGTTTTGATGTTTATGCAACCATAGTATGGAGATAGAATAAGAAGTTGTCGGACCTTGGGAGGTGGGTTTTTGGTTTTGCAAAGAGTTGGTGGCTTTGTGGAGGGGTTAGGGCAGCAATTGGCGGTGCCGTCCTGCGATGCGGGGCAGAGGCTTTTGGAAGTAAGATTTGGAAGGGAAATGTAAATTAGAGTTAGGGTTGTTTTGGTATGGGAAATTTGAATTCAATAGAAGAGAGAGATAGCTCCGAGCTCTAGTTAACCTAATGAGAGATATGATAATGGAGGAAGGGCGTGCTTGGCAACGAGCTTTTAGCTTTTAAAAAAGTTGAGTTAAAGAAAAGGTTTTGTTTGGGAGTAGCCGAGTAGAGTATGTTTGGCAAAATAGCTCGAAGCTATAGGTTTTATATTTGGAGCTGGAAGTTGTAGCTTTTATTTGTGTAAAAGTGTTTGGCAGAAGTTGTAGCTTTTATTTGTGTAAAAGTGTTTGGCAAAAGTAATTTTAAGCTTATAAATACGTAAACTTACATAAAGACATTCAAAATAAAAGCTTAAAATCGATTCATAATGATGAAAAATTCCTTGTATAAACTATAACGTTCCAAAATTGAGAAATTTCTCGTAACTATGTTGCATAAAAAAGCTAAAAATTACATGGCAACATAAAAAGTCTAGTAGTAAAATCATCGACGTCGAACATTCCATATTAAACTAGCAATATCATTATGGATATACGTCATATTATAAAGTCCTTAATAAAATTCTTTATAACTTGTGTCACTACCACATACGTCATGGAGTTCATCACATAGTATGTAATTTGGATGATGTTCAACCGAATTAAACGTAATGTCTTCCGCAGAGTTGCCACGAATGTAGTTTTGCAAAGCAAATGCAACCATAATAACGTCAATTTGAGTTTGCACACTAAATTTGGGCATTTTATTTGGTATTTTCCATCGTTTCTCCAAGACTCCAAATGATCTTTCAATATAACTTCACAATAATGAATGCAGAACGATTGGAAGCTTCTTGCATATTAGTTGGAGACTCATTTTCAAATTGAGATTGTTGGTATTTTGTGTTGGAACATAGAACCATATATCAATTTCTTTTTGGATAACCTTTATCGATGAAATAATATTTACCTATTGAGATGGTTAATAAAGAAATTGAATTGCCATTTATATAAATAACAATCAAAGAATAGAGGTAAGTATGATAGCTTACATGAAGGTGGTTTTGTAAAGTTCATTGGTGGCTTGTTATTCAAATTAAGAAAAACACATGTGCTGACCCTTTCATCCAACAAATGCAAAGGTCAAATACAGATAAGTTGTCGTTACATTAAATGTTTGTACTGCTTTGGTACCAATATAGCAACCTAACTGTTGAGTTTTAGGGATGCATGGTGCTATGTGCGCACCA
Source organism: Cichorium intybus (assembly GCA_023525715.1). Classification (NCBI taxonomy): domain Eukaryota; kingdom Viridiplantae; phylum Streptophyta; class Magnoliopsida; order Asterales; family Asteraceae; genus Cichorium; species Cichorium intybus. The sequence continues at coordinate 29,332,431 of CM042013.1, read as the reverse complement.
TCAATACATCAAATACAATCCTAAATGCAATTTCGAAATAAGTAATAAGAATATAGTATGATATCAAAGAATTAAAGAAACATACAAATAGATTACCTTAAAACACGACGTATATCTTTTATCATTCTTGATTAGAGTTGGTATAAACAAAAGGTTGGATCTTTCGGTTGTATAATGTCATGTGTTAGACTCTTAAAACTTTAGTTGATTGGAATAGCAAAAAAGTTTTATGGAAGACTATATTGAGTTATATTGTATTATATTATATACATTATATGGAGGCTCGATTAGGCTCACAGGCCTAATCGACTTTAGCCACTAAAGCTCGAACTGGAGCTCGTTTAACTTGATCTCGAGTTGAGCTTTTAATTAGTCAATCCTGAGTAGCTCGACTCACTTACACCCGTAACCGCTAGGCTACCATTGTAGGGGCTAGAAATGGATATATGGTTCTCTATTCCAGGACAAGATACCATCAATCTTAATTTTGAAATAAGCCTCCAACAAATATGCTAGAAGCTTTTAATATTTCTCATTTATTGTTGTAGAGTTATATTGAAAGATCAATTTGAGTCTTAAATAAACGATGAAAGGCACTCAATAAAAGACCTTAGTTTAGTGCGGAAACTCAAATTTATCTTGTTATGACTGCCTTTGCTTTCATACCGATGTTCGTGGTAACTTAGAGGAAGACATGATATTTAATTTGTTTGAAATGACATCCAAATTATATACCATACGATAAGCTTCCTGATATATGTGGTAGTCATATAAGTAATGAAGACTTATACAAAGGATCTGATGATATGAAGAGTATCCATAATGATATTGCTACTTTAATATGGAATGCTCGACTTATACGATCTCCTGGTTCCGCTTAAGCCTTCTCTTTACCACCCCACGGCCCCACCGCCTTTGTTACAGAACATCTATGTTTTTCCGTTGAGCTCAAAGCCAGATAGAAAGATACACATAAAAATTCAGCAGCGCACGTCCTGCGTCAGGTGCATCAGTTGATTTGTATCTGTAATTTTTATATTGAATCTAACACCTAAGAACTTTAATGAATCTATTGAAGTTCAATGGAGATCCCTCACAATAAAAGGTAACAATTTATGTAGAATTAGTCGTGGATGTAGCTTATAATATATAAAGTTTTTGTGTTTTATTGGTTGTTGAACCAGGGCAAGGAAGAAAACATAAAATTGAAGATTCGATTATAATCTTATATGTATGTTCGAAGGGCTTCAAATTTATGATGAGAAGGAGAAAGGGGATAATGCAGTTGCTGTCTATTATACCGTTCTACTTGGTTTTTTTTTTTTTTTTTTTTTTTCCTATTATAACAACCGCTAGTTTATCTCTTAATTAATATGCGTAATATTTGGGTATGTTGTGTACGTTTTTTTTTTCTCGGGTTGTTAATTTTAAAACGTGCAAATGATGACACCAAATCATTTTGATATGTACACAAATAACTCGACTCACCTTATGTGTTTGGAATAATCATGGGTTCGCTCATGACCCAAAATGGCTATCACACGTTCGTTATTGCAAACCAACACACATAATTATATATTGACAAGCTATGGCCTATACATGTATTTCAAAATATAAAACAAACTTCGACTTATTACACCTTCCAAATATTAACAAATGCTGCAACAAGTTTTAAAGTCAAACCGACAATAAAAAGTCAAAACAATGCATCTGAATTTTTATTACATATGGTCCTCCGTCTAAACTCAATACGGAACTTTAATCCATTTACGTAGCCTACTTTGGGTTTTTCACTAAAAATGTCATAAAGTAAATCCCAAAGGCACCATTTCTATTAACTTAACATTTATTTTAATCAACAATACACTAATTGAATTAAAAGTGCCAACTTCTACACATTTGAACCAAAAATATCACTTTTGTCGATTAGGCAACATATTTGTTTGTTTTTTATTTTTTTGTTTTAATTTTAATTTTAATTTTATTTTTACTTACATGTGCCGCAAGTTAAAATACGAAAAGCTCCATATCCTTCTCTTAGCACTTAATTTAATCCACATTAGTTCAAGTGAAGTAACAATGCCAAGCAAGACGAATTTCAACAAAAGAAAGGCAAGTCGTGTTGATTTAGTCAATGCACTTTTATTTTTATTAAAAGTTGCGCATGTTCAACCATTCAAATCTCCATTCCTATTCTCTTAGCGATTAATTCAATTCGCAATACTCCCAACTAAACTAACAATGTCAATCAAGAGTAAATTTTAATTAAAATGCAAATTTCGTCGATTTAGAACATATTTCCATTTCTACTTAAAAAAAATGCCACAATTTCAATCATTGAAGCTCTATTTTCATTTTATTTGCATTTAATTCAATCCACGACACTCCAACAAAAGCAATAATGCCAATTAAGACGAATATCAACTAAAAATGAAACTTTTGTCAATTTTAGGTAATATATGTTTTTATCTTAAACTCCATGTTCATTGACCATCTTAAACTCCACCATTAAGAAGCTAAACTTGGTAAACAAAAGGTCTCACGAATTAATAGCTATCCTCCTTGATGATTATTGAAACTTTTAGAAGTGAATGCAATGCAAATTAAGTAATGCTACATGAAGTATGGTGTGAGACCTAGGGGTTTCCGTTCAAAAATAATAATAATAATAATAATAATAATCATAAAAGACTTGGGATTTCTGTGAAGTTTCTCTTTGTGGCTCAAGATATTTCTCAACAATAGTCGATGATTTTTGTCTTGTTGTGTAGACTTACCTGTTAAAGGATTAAATCAGCGATAATAGAATTTTTCGCTATGACAACTTAATCAGCAAAAGTGAAAATCCTATCGAACGACAACGGCTAAATATTTACTTGTTTCATGTTTGCCCGGATATTTTAAAGAACATCAAATATAATTACATTAAACGTCTAACAGATACTGTGATATGAACTCATGATATCACCTCTCTCTCATTTCTTGTATAATCAATTGCAATTCGTGAGGTTCACAAGGGATAGCAATGGCACCTTCATGTTTAAACCCATATTCTTCTCCAGCTTTCTTTAACAATCTCAAGAAAACAGGATTACTTAAACATCTTAATTCAACCACAAACCTCTTTGGCTTCTCACACTTCACTGCAACAACAGCAAAGTGTCCAGCTATCACTTCCTTCTCCCAATTTCCTTCAATGTTTTTGCATACATATAACAAGCATTGATGAATTGATCTAAGAAAAATCTTGACGCCAATGATGTGTTTATAACTTGTATTCCCATAATTCTTCATGTTCTTGCTTTTGGGTCGCTAGTATATATGTAATCGAACTTTTGAACCGTACGGTATGATTACAAAACTCGATGTATTTAAAGTGCATATTTTTGGGTGAAATTATGGGGAAGCTGTTGTGCCATTAATGACAGCCTGACTAAGTATTCATGCATTAAAAGCTTTGTCCTCTGACCGACTTGTGGATTTTGAAAGTCAAACTGGGTGTTCTTAAATTTTTTTTTTTTTTTCAAATTCAAGTTCTACTTTTTGTTTCGTTACTCGTCAGTAGTCATTAGTGAAAGCTAGTAACTTCGTTTTTACTTGTTCACAATTTTACTCACCCATGTTCGGTTAGCATGTAATAATTGAATTAAGTTAAGCAGAAATTAAACTTGATTTTTTTTTTTTTGGAAACGGCAAAATTGTATAAATTAAAAAAAAGATAATGCTAGCAGAGAACTAGCAAAACCCAGGAAAGTACAAGCATATTTACATAGATTACATAAACTCGATTAATTAATCATGCTTTAGGATCATACAAATTATAGATTGTTTTTATTAAAAGATGTCATAATGTTTGGTGGTTGTACGGAACGACTTTTTCTCCATTCCTCATAATATCTCATATGATATCTCCTTCAATGCTATTTATGGTAGGTTTTAAGTAGGGCTATTGAAGTTAATACGGGTTGGCCTTTTCAATCACTTGTACCTTGTAGCCCATGGTATGATGTGTTGTCCTTCATCCTTGAGGTTGAGGGTTCAAGCCTCGTTAGAAGCATATGTGAAATTTAAGGTGTATTTTTAGGAGTAGGTTAGATAGATTAGATTTGTTTTTCCAAAAAAAAGCCAGTCAAAAAAATAAAATAAGGGTGATCTTAAATAAACATTTTCTATGTGTGTGGGTGTGTGTGCTGTGTGGGTTGACCTCCACACGCACATGTCACATCATGAGGGGTTTCTTACCAATACCCAATAACCGCAACTTTAGCTTTCCAATTAAATAATATTGGTGATGCAAATTGCCAACAGAAATGACAAAGAATTTACTTGTTTGACTGGCTATTTTAAAGAACATGGGATATAATTACAACATACGTCTAACATTTTAAAGTTGATGTATGCCATTCTCTCTAAAAGAATCAATACTATAAACTTTAGAAGAATCAATACTACAAAACAGTGTGATATGAACTCATGATATCACCTCTCTCATTTCTTGTATAATCATTTGCAATTCGTGAGGTTCACAAGGCATAGCAATGGCACCTTCATGTTTATACCCATATTCTTCTCCAGCTTTCTTTAACAGCCTCAAGAAATCAGGCCGGATTCATTAAGCATCTTAATTCAACCACAAACCTCTTTGGCTTCTCACACTTCACTGTAGCAACAACAAAGTGTCCAGATATCACTTCCTTCTCCCAATTTCCTTCAATGTTTTTGCATCGATATAACAAGCATTGATGAATTGATCTAAGAAAAATCTTGATACCAATTATGTGCTTATATCTTGCATTCCCAAAATTCTTCATGTTCTTGCCTTTGGCTCGCTAGTATGTAACCGAATTTTTGAACATTATGGTTATGCGTTACTCAAATGTAATTTAAAGTGCATATTTTGGGTGAAAGGGGAAGCTGTTGTGCCATTAATGACATTTGAACTGAAAAAAAATGTTGGACGTTTGATGGAGCGAATTCTGATATTTGATATTTGACCAATACTTGACATTTTTTACTCACCCGTGCTTCGATTAGCATGTAATAGTTGAATTAAGTTAAGCAGAATTAAACGCGATTAATCAATCATGCATTAGGATCATACAAATTACACATTGTTTTTATTAGAAGATGTCATAATCTTTAGTGGTCGTTTATCAAGTGTACCATGTACGGAAACAACTTTTTCTCCATTCATCATATCTCCTTCAATGCTATTTATGGTAGATTTTAAGTAGGCTATTGAAGTTATTACCGTTTGGCCTTCCTAATCAGTTGTACAGCCAGTCAAAAGAATAGAAAAAAGCAGACCGTTTTAATATTCTACACACTTCTTAAACATAGGCTTCGTCTTTGTTTAAACTATTAGACGTTAAAACTTTAAAGTTCTTTTTAATTAGTGCTTTCTATGAATACCTATTATATGTTTATATCACACATAAACTTAATAATAAGTGGTTCTTGAAAAGTCCAACCCTCCACTATGGTCTAAAACCCATATAAAAACCTTTTCGACTCGTGGTCCTTGAGTCCTGGTTATGAACTCGATTGTTTGTTAGCATAAATAATTTTCCGTGTTAGTTAGCTCTATATGAATTTTTCATTCCCACAGAAAATGGAAGCTTTTTTTTCTCCACAACTTTAGCAATTTTTTCCTTTCAGAATTGGATATGGTGCAAATAGTTATTCTTAAATAGAACCGAATATCCACAATTAATCATCTGAGCCACACTAAGCAATTTTTTAACAAGATCCAGAACAAGAACATCATTTATGTATTTTCCCCCTTTATTTGTTTCAACAACAATTGTACCTTTACCTTTGGACAACGAATCTGCAAGAACAAGTTAAATTATCAAAGGTTCTTACTATGACATCCACTTGAAACTCCTCCACGATGTGGTTTCTGTGACATGTGATAGCACTAATATAGAGTTATAACTCAACCATAAAGAAACTAAACATGGTAAACAAAAGGTCTCAAGAATTAAAAGCTATCATCCTAAATGATTATTCAAGCTTGCTTTAATTAGAAGTGAATGCAAGGCAAAATAATGTTACATAAAGTATGATGTGAGAGCTAGGGGTTTCGGTGAAGTTTCTTTTTGTGGCTCAAGGTATTTCTTAAAAATAGTCGATGATTTTTGCCGTGTTGTGTGGACTTACCTTTTAAAGGATAAAATTAGCGATAATATAATTTTTTGCTATGACCTAATCAGCAAGTGAAAATCCTATTGAGCGGAAACGGTAAAGTATTTACTTGTTTGCCTGGCTATTTTAAAGAACATGGGATATTACATCATAGTCTTAACATTTTTGTTAGTGTATCCCACATTGGTGCGACACGGTCCTATAAGTTTGTATATATGTTGGAGTCTCCCCTCTCTCCACAAGGGCTCTTTTGGAGAGACCCTCTTGGACTCCACATATATTTACATGGTATCAGGGCCGGTGTCCCGCACCCCCAAACTTATAGGACCGTGTCGCACCAATGTGGGATACACTAACACTCCCCCTCAGAGACGTAGGCTCGATGAGGTTCGGGGGTGCGAGACACCGGCTCTGATACCATGTAAATATATGTGGAGTCCAAGAGGGTCTCTCCAAAAGAGCCCTTGTGGAGAGAGGGGAGACTCCAGCATATATACAGAATTATAAGACCGTGTCACACCAATGTGGGATACATTAACAATTTTAAAGTTGATATATGGCATTCTCTCTGAAAGAATCAATACTACAAAACAGTGTGAAAGTTTGATAAATTTGAAAGTCAAACCGGGTGTTCTTAAACTTATTTTTTTCAAATTCAAGTTCTACTTTATGTTTCATTAGTAATCATTAGTTATAGTTAGTAACTTTGATTTTACTTGTTAACGAGTAAAGTTTGATAAATTTTGTCGTTTCCTAAAAAACGAGAAAAGTTTGATATTTGACCACTACTTGACAATTTGTACTCATCCATGCTTCGATTAGCATGTAATAGTTGAATTAAGTTAAGCAGAATAAAACGTGATTAATCAATAAGGCTATCGGGAGTACGTACCACGCACAAGGCGTGGGGACCACGTGGCATCAACCCACGGCGTGGCACACCGCCCCCTCTTGGCGTGGGTGGCGTGGATGTGGCCAGCCGTGGTGTGGGCAACGCGGGGCAACGCCACAATTTTCGACCGTTGAAGCTTTGGACTGTTGGTTTCGACCGTTTAATAAAAAAAAAATTAATTTTTAAATTTTCAAACCATTTACATCTATATATATACACATACATTTATAAAAATTTACATCTCTTTTACATCTATTTTCACACATACACAAACCAAAATGGATCCAAACTCTCCTCACAACCAAAACCAAAACACTTCCCGACAATACCCGTCTCTCGATTCACCAACCGGTTCGTTTATGAACCTGCTACAACAAGGAACCGGCATTCCGCAACAGAATTTGTTTCAACAACCGTTCCAACAAAACTTTTTTCAACAACCCTTTCCATACCAACAACCGTTCTCGTTCCAACCAAACGCGTTTCCTCCACAATTTCAAGGTCAATTCCAATCTTCGCAACAACAACAAGAAACACAACAACCGTCCCCCGAGCAACTACTGGAATCCGTGCCGGAAACGCAATCGGAACCCGAGGAGGAACCGCCACGTAGAGGCAAAAAAAGATCAAAAAAGGTGACCACGACTCAAAGGGGTCAATGAACTTGGAAGGAAGACGAAGAAGCGGCGTTGGCGGCGTCTTGGCCCGCGATTTCTCAAGACGCGGTGACTGGGACAAACCAAACCGGCGAAACTTTATGGAATCGAATTTTAGTTCAATTTCACGAGAGGATGGGAAGAGGAGCGTACCGAAACACCGATGCTCTTTCTAGCAAGTGGCGCGATTTACGAGCGTCGTGTACGAGTTTCAACGGCATTTACAATAATCTTTCAAAAATGCACAAAAGTGGCCAGAGAGATTTTGATGTTTTGAACACGGCACTCCAACAATATCGTGTCCAACACGGCAATCGGGCGTTTACACATATGAAGGCGTGAGAAGTTTTAAAAATGAGACCAAAATGGGCACTAAAACCGGATGTTCTTACACAATCGTCGGGATCGAACAAACGCTCGAGAACATCCGAGTCGACCGAACAAAACCAACATTCCGACGGACGTACCGAGTTCAATCTAAACGACGAGTTTGAAGAAAACGAAGCCGAACCAGAAGAAACACCGGAACGAACACCTAGACGGCCACAAGGGAGAGATAAAGGAAAGCGAGCGGCCTCGTCTTCGGGTAAAAACGTATCCGACGTGGACGAGTTTTCGTATTTCAAATCGACGTTGGACGAACACCTCGAAGTTCAAAAAGCAAAACTCCGCATTAAAGAGGAGGTAAAACGTCAAAATGAACTCGTAGCCGACATGAACATTTTGCGTATGCCCGCACACGACGTCGAACCCGAGGACCTCGACATGATCCGTCAAATCAAACGAGAAATTCGCGAAAAATACGCACGCTTCAAAAATAATCAATCGGCACCGTAATTTTAGTTTTTAGGTATTCTAATTTTTATTTTTAGGATTTGTAATTTTTTCTTTTTAGGATTTGTAGTTTTAATTTTTAGGATTGGTAATTTTAATTTTTAGGATTTGTAATGTTTTATTAATTTTAATGAAATTTTAATTTTTAGTAATTTTATTTAAATTTGTATTTAAATTAAATGAAAAAAAAGAATTAGAGTTCTATTAAATTAAATCAAAAATAAAAGAATTAGATGATGTGGAGTGGGGGGTATTTACTTGGTGGTGTGGTAAGCAAGTGAGATGATGTGTCGGTGACGTAGCACCACTTTTCATGTGGGAACCAAGTGAAGTACTCCTGATAGCCTAAGGCTTTTGGATCATTCAAATGACACATTGTCATAATGTTTGGTGGTCGTTGTACGGAAACCACTTTTTCTCCATTCCTCATATGTCATTCAATGCTATTTATAGTCGGTGTTAAGTAGTTGTTGAATTTAATTCTGGTGTGCCTTCTCAATCAGTTGTACAGCCCGTCAAAAGAATAAAAAAAACCAGATCGTTTTAGGTGCTGTTTGTTTTTGAAGAGGTAAAACCTCTGCAGTCTACGGACCTCATCTGTAGAAGAAGAAGTGGACCAAATGTCTGCAGTTTGCAAGAAAAAGACTGTTTGTTTTTTAAGTCTCCAGACTGCTAAAGTCCACAACTGAAATCATTTTCCAACAAAATAAATCAACAATTTGCATTATATATTAGAAATGTAAGATGATTATACAATTTATATCTAACCTTTAGTTCCAATAAATCCTTCATTCCATCACTGTAATCATAGATCGTGTGAACAAAAGGATCAAAGAACAAGCTGCTTCCACAAATTCATAAAGAATAATTAACAAATAGAAATGTATTTATTCTACTGCAATACATACAACTTCAAAACAATAAAAAAAATACATGTTGATAGTAAAGTCTCGATGCATTGAGTTCTTCCAACAAATAACGTCCAATTCATCACAGCTTTTAGGCATTTGGGAGATGAGAAACTTTTATTTTCCTTCTGATTCCTTGGCCAATGTATCAAAACTAGAAACTTGTGAAAGAGCATACGATTACATAATAACGCACGAAATCATTCTTCTAATTTTTCAGCAACTTCACACATTTTCAGCAAGCTCAAAGCTTGAAATATCTTACCCCCCGGTGGTTGCAAGCGACAGAACGGTTGTCCGGCGGTAGAGTGGTGGTGCAGTGGTGGTTTGTTGGGGGCAGGTGACGATCAGTCGAGGCAAGAGACGGTGGGGCAATCCGATCGATAGGGCAACGACAACAGTGGCGGCCTAGCGCCGATCTGCAGGTGCGGGGGCGATGTCGACCGACGACGATGGTCGACGGTGAGGAATGGTGTCCGACAGTAGGAAGAAGATCGGTTGGAAGAAGGGAGGGAGGAAGAAAAATGGGGAAGAAAGAAACAGATGTGGAGGCGTGAAAAAAATACGTAACTTTTTTAGGGCACCAATACACAAACACGGGAAGAGCTTTGAAGATCCAAAAATTGGAAGGGTTATGTCTTTTCCAAAAAGAGGACGCGCATACCTTTTTAGGTCTGCGGTCTTCTAAAAAACAAACGATCTGCAGAGAAAACATCTGCCCGCCTGCAGACAAAAGTGCTCAAAAAGCTCTTCTAAAAAAAACAAACAACCCCTTAATCTTCTACACACTCCTTAAGCATATATTCGTCTTTGTTTAAACTATGAGAAATCATATTTCCTCCTACTTTTTCCTCCTACCATCCTACTATCCATATTAAATAATGACAAGTGTTATATTTAATAAAATTAATAATAGAGTAAATTACACTTTTGGTCCCTATGGTTGGCAAAAAATACCACATAGGTCCTAACTATTCAAATCCAACGTTTTAGGTCACTAAGGTTTCCGAAAACTAACAAATACGTCCCTGGGTCAAGTAAAGTGACTAAAATACCCTTGTTAATTTCTTTTTCTTTTTTCTTTTATACATATTATATAATTAATTAATTAAAAAAAAACCTAATCCACCCCCACCCACCCCACCCCACCCACCTCTCTCTCTCTCTCTCAACAATCGCTGGAGAAATTGTTGTGTTTGAAAATCATCTCATCCGTGTGCACAAAAACGGTGCAGGAGAATATTTGATTACGCCTTTGTGAGGAATATGGATACTCCAAGCAGGTTCGATTTTAGGTTCGTCATCGGATTAACCACTCTCGTTGTCTGATCAAATTCCTCCACACCCTTTTCATCAGCCAAACTTCATTCTTTAATGGAACGCTGTTTCTTTGCTTTAAGATTAGCAAACCCAATTGGATTTCAGGCAATTAACCATGGAATTGATGGTTCATTAGTGGAGAAAGTTCGTGAAATCAGCCAAGCAGGTTCGATTTTAGGTTCGTGATTCAAGGTTCGATTTGCAGGTTCGATTTTAGGTTCGTGATTGCTTCAATTCAACAGTTCGTCATTCAAGGTTCGGTTTGCATGTTGGATTTTAGTTCTAATTGATTGCAGGTTGCAGGTTTCGATTGAAGCTTTCGATTTTAGGTTTCGATTGTAGCTTTTTGTTCATAGCAGTCGATTTGCAAAATCATCGACGGTCTACGTTCTAATTAGTCGATTTGCAGGTTCGAGTTCAATTAGTCGATTCGTTCCAATTAGTCGATTTGCAGTCGATTCGTTCCAATTAGTCGATTTGCAGGTTTAATTTCTTCATTCCAATTAGTCGATTTGCAGGTTGTTCTCGACCTAACGGAACACATAATTTTGTGAACTATGAACACGATGCTAAGCACTTCAATGGTGTTCTCGACCTAACGGAAATAAGTTTGAGAAAGGGTAATCGAGTTGGTGTTCACGCATTTGCCGGAAAACAATATGCAGCAATATCAAACAATATGCGGGAAGAGAGAGAGAGAGAGAGAGAGAGAGAGAGAGAGAGAGAGGGTGGGGTATTTTTTTTAATAATAGAATAATTAAGTAATTCAAAGAAAAATGAAAAAGAAATAAAAAATGGCATTTTAGTCACTTTACTTGACCCAGAGACGTATTTGTTAGTTTTCGGAAACCTTAGTGACCTAAAACGTTGGATTTGGATATTTAGGACCTATGTGATATTTTTGCCAACCACAGGGACCAAAAGTGTAATTTACTCTTAATAATATTTTAATATACTTGTCACCATTTAACATAGGTAGGATGACGACATTGCTTTGATACCATAAAGTATGTATAATTCCTTTGCTGTATTCTATTGAACTGATTAATATATATATATATATATATATATATATATATATATATATATATATATATATATATATATATATATATATATATATATATATATATATATATATATATATATATATATATATATATACATATAAATAATAGATAAGGATCGGAGATATAAAATGTAGGAAATATACAACTACGAGCACAAAAAATGTAGTTTGATCAAGTTTGCAACTCGGAAACAAAAATACGGAAAATGTAACTATGCTCACAAGTTCTCACCGGAAATACAAACTATTAACACGTAAAACTTGTTATAAGTGTTCAAGTAGCTAAGGATGTGTTCAAGACTATATAGACCTCTCAAATTCAAATCTCACATGTACCCACGGCCCACGCATAGTGAACCGTGGGGGTAATTTCAATGCATAGTAAAAAAGCGGGTCAATTTAGGACATAGTGTAATTTCAACGGACTAAATAAGTTTAAAGCAAAAAATAAGCCATTAAGAAAATGAGCCAAAAGTTTAGATGTCACAAAAATTATACTCAGGAGTTTACAACCTTCTAAGTCAGCATAGTAAAAGATTTGTCACGTATGATTGTCAAATGTGCCAAGGGTTCAAATACAACAGCCGTAATGTGTGAGTTCAAATTCTAGTAAGACTTCTTATGGGCACTAGACTCTTATACTCGCTACCTATTAGGTCAATATCTGCTTGTTTATTATTGGCGTTATATTTATTATAAATAGAAATAGTTAGGTAGTTAGTTTTTCTGTTAAGAAGTCTGTTAATTAGTAGAGCTTAGCAGTTAGTGAAGGTTAACGATTGTATATAAGTCTGTAATCTTTTCTGTTCTAGCTAATGAGAAGTTTACAACATTATGCCTTCTCTCTTTCCCTTTCTCTCTCTAAGTTCATGAATGTTCATATGGTATCAGAGCTTCGTCTTCTTCTGCGAGCATGATTTCTTCTCCATTTTTGTTCGTACTCTGTTTTTTCCTTCATTTAGATCTTGATTGTTCAGATCTATTGTTTTCCGCTTGATTGCTCCAATCATCTCGTTGATTCATTTTTTTTAGATCTTGATTGTTCAGATCTATTGTTTTCCGCTTGATTGCTCCAATCATCTCGTTGATTCATTTTTTTAGATCTCGATTATTCAGATCTATTGTTTTTTTTCTCCTGCTTGACTCCTTCAATCATTTCGTTGATTGCTCCAATCCTCTTTCATTTTTCAAATCATTTCTTCGACTGATTCATGGCGACGCCTGCAACAAACACAAATTCACAAAATGATTCTTCAATTAATAGTGATCCTTATTTTCTACATCATTCCGATGGACCTGGTTTAGTGTTGGTGTCGCAAACACTCACAGGTGATAACTATGCATCCTGGAATAGAGCTATGACCATTGCTTTGTCAGTGAAGAACAAATTGCCCTTTGTTGATGGTTCTCTACCTCAACCAAGCTCCGATGATCAGAATCGTTTTAATTCATGGTGCAGAAACAATAACGTGGTAATTTCTTGGATCCTAAATTCTGTTTCGAAAGAAATCTCTGCTAGTATCATCTATTTGGAAACCGCTCATGACATGTGGAAAGAATTAAAAGAAAGATTTAGGCAAAGTAACGGACCTCGTATATTTCAAATCAAACGAGAATTGCTTAACACTACTCAAGGTCAAGATAATGTTAGTGTCTATTTCACAAAATTGAAAATGTTATGGGAAGAACTTTCAAATTACAATGCTCACTGTACCTGTGGCAAGTGCATTTGTGGTGGTGCAAAAGATGTGGAACATACCATGAGTTTTCTGATGGGTCTCAATGAGACATACTCACAAATTCGCAGTCAAATTTTGCTAATGGACCCTATACCTTCAATAAATCGTATTTTTTCTCTTGTTATCCAAGAAGAGAGACAAAGAGATATTGGTACAAGTCAACTCAATGCTGCAATGGCTTTCAATGTTCGAGGTAACAACAACAATTTCAAGAATCCATCAGGCAATCAAAATCAGAACCAAAATAATCGAAATTACAAGCGATCTCAACTACCTGTCTGCACTCATTGCAATAAATCTGGTCATACTCAAGAAAAGTGCTATAGGCTTCATGGTTTTCCTCCGGGATATCGTAAAAATTTCAATGATTCTAGAGCAAATGCTTTCTCTACTGATGGTTCACAACAAATTGTCGACTCTAAAGAATCTTTTATTACTCCTCATGATGCTGTTACTGGACTTACTCAAGACCAATGTGAGCAAATCATAGCATTGCTTTCAGGAAAACTTGCTTCAGCTTCAGCTTATGTCAATGCTGTAACTATGAATACTGGTTCTCATTCTTCATCATCTGGTTCACCATCAGGTACTTATCGAATTCATACTATGAGTAATGGTCTTTTTACTTCGAATGTTTGGATTCTAGACTCAGGGGCAACTCAGCACATATGTAATGATAGACGATTATTTCTTGATATTCAGACTGTCAAACACACAAGGGTAAAACTGCCCAATCACATGCTTATCCAGGTACATTTGATGGGTAGTATTCAACTTTCAAAAGATTTGTTACTACGAAATGTTCTTTTTGTCCCACAATTCGAGTTGAATCTGGTTTCTGTTTCTTCCTTAACTAAAGAACAAACTATTATGGTTGAACTATACTACAATCGTGCTTTGATTCAACAGATCAAATCCAAGAACACGATTGGCAAGGCTGATGTATTTGAAGGATTATACTTGTTGGACATCAATCATACACATCAGGTCAAAGTTAATGCAGTCTCTACTCATCAGTGGCATCAAAGAATGGGGCATCCATCTGATGAAAAATTGAAGATGCTTGGATCTTCATTTTTAGATAAAGACTATAATAATAAAGTTTGTTCAATATGTCCTCTTGCTAAACAAAAACGGTTGTCTTTTCCTGTTAGCAATAATCTAGCAAGTCAACCTTTTGACTTGATACATTGTGACATTTGGGGTCCATTTCATGTTGTTTCTCACGATGGATATCAATATTTTGCTACTTTGGTTGATGATGCTACACGTTTTACATGGATATATATGCTCAAACACAAATCTGATGTTCAACAGATTGTTCCTAGATTCTTCAAAATGGTATCTACACAATTCAATGCCAAAATAAAAGGATTTAGGTCTGATAATGCCAAGGAACTTGCATTTACCCAATTTTTTCAGCAACAAGGTGTCTTACATCAGTTTTCTTGTATAGAAAGGCCTCAACAAAATGCTAGAGTTGAAAGAAAACATCAACATTTGTTGAATGTTGCTCGTGCTCTGTATTTTCAGTCCCACATTCCTATTTGTTTCTGGTCTGAATGTGTGTTAACTGCCACGTTTCTTATTAACAGGACACCTACCAAAATACTTGGAAAAATTTCTCCTTATGAAAAACTCTATAATGCTTCTCCTGATCTTTCTCTTCTCAGATCCTTTGGATGTTTAGCCTTTGCTTCCACCTTACATGCTCATAGAACCAAATTTGAACCAAGAGCAACATCTTGTGTGTTTATTGGTTATCCCAATGGCATGAAAGCATATAAATTACTCAACCTTACTTCCAATCAAATCATTATCTCAAGAGATGTACTTTTTCATGAGAACATATTTCCTTTTACTAAATCTCAAACTCATTTCAATTCTAAACTTTTCTCTTCTCTTGTTTTACCTGTTATACATCATTCTTATGATGATTCTGAAGTTTGTTCTTCTCAGAATAATGACACATCAGATCCCATTTTTGAGCCCCAGCCACCTGTTCGTGATCCTGATCCACCTGTTCTTGTTGAGTCTACTACTAATAAAAGACGTAGAAAACCTCCTTCTTATTTGAAAGATTTTCATTGCAACTTAGTTTCAAAAATCTCTTCATCTACTTCTTGTAAATACCCTTTATCTGATGTTGTTTCATATAACAAATTATCACCTGGTTATCATGCTTATACAATGGCTTTATCAACTCAAACTGAACCAAAAACCTATAAAGAGGCATCTCAATTTGAAGCTTGGAAAAAGGCTATGGATGAAGAGTTGAGAGCTTTAGAGTTTAACAACACATGGAAAGTTGTCCCTCTTCCTTCTAATCGGAAGGCACTTGGCTACAAATGGGTATACAAGATAAAAAGAAGGAGTGATGGTTCAATTGACCGTTTTAAAGCCAGATTAGTAGCTAAGGGCTTTAATCAACAGGAAGGGGTTGATTTTTTGGATACTTATTCTCCCGTTGCAAAAATGGTCACTGTGAAAATGTTACTTGCTATAGCTGCACAAAAAGCATGGCCTCTAGTTCAATTAGACGTCAATAATGCCTTCCTTAATGGAGATCTTAATGAAGAGGTGTATATGGAACTTCCTAAAGGGTATTCAGTCTCCAATTCTGGTGGTCAACAGATGGTTTGCAAATTGGAGAAGTCTTTATATGGATTAAGACAGGCATCTATGTAACGACGGTTTTCAAAAAAAAAAAAAAAAAAAAAAAAAAAAATGAATAGGTGCTCCGGCTTGAATAGTAACTCCGGCGTGAATAGTGCTCCGGCGTGAATAGTAACTCCGGTGTGAATAGTAACCGAGAGATGAAGTAAGCGCTTACCTCGTGATGACATCATCGATGATGTCGTGATGACGTCGTGCTGACGTCGTGAATAGTGTTTTCAAGCCCTATAAATAGGGGCCTACCCCCTTCATTTCAAACCACAACAAACACCAAACAACCTTACGATATCGGGGAGTGTTCTGGTGAGAAAAATAGATCGGGAGAGGTAAGGAACGAGCGATAGCTTGTAGCGAAGTACTCGAGAGTTGTCGGAAGAGTTGAACGGGGAACGAGCCAGCGACAATACTAAGTGAGTAATCGCTACTTTATTTATTTAATAGTTTATAAAGTGTTAAACTATTATATGTGGAAGTTATGTACTATTCGTAATTCCAAGAATAATGCCCAATGATTTACTTACGAGAACGGTGCCTAGGCCGATTACATGGGATCTGGTTGTTGGATTTTCCGAAAGGCTAAAATGCTGAAAGGATCCTGCCACCCCATCTGATCTTCTACCTGGCCGTTCTTTATTTGATAAATCACGAGGTATTATATTGGAATTATAGAGAATATAAAGCAGAGTCATGGTGTGATCCGTAGTAATGCCGGTTGAAATAGTAGTTCACCTATAAACAAATATATAGGTACAAACCAAGCAGTTATAGTGGGTGTAAGAAGGCAGGAATAACCAGATACCGTATACCAAAAATCAATGTGAGTAATCTATCCCTAAGTGTTACTTTTACTGTGGGGCCACATTATCGGTTATTGTGATTGGGACCATCTTTCCGTGGGGTCACATACTCGGTAATTGTGGTTGAGACCACATATATGCTGTGACGATCGAATTAGCAGTAATTGTGGTGGGACCACATACAAATGTTGTGATGGCCTATTTGGCTGGCAGTTTTATCACACATTCAACAGGTGTACATTGAGTCCTTGAGACTCGGTATCACAGGGGGCTGTGATATGATGTGGAAGCTGAAAATTTAATGTTGTTATAACACTTATCGATTATTCACTGAGCTTGTAAAGCTCATCCTTGTTGATACTAACTGTGCAGGTGCTGTAGACCCTACTAAAGGGAAGGATCTAATTCGGGGTTAGAACTGATGACCGTAGCAGCCCGGCTTTGGGGAGATACCACTTGTACTTTTTTTTCTTGTAATATATACCCTGTATAATATTTTGTTGAATAAAATATGTTTTAAAGTGTGGAAAATAAATGGGTATATTTATATTGAAAGCCGGGTGTTACAAGTTGGTATCAGAGCCGAGGTTTAAGTGAATTAGGTTTCTATAGGGTAGATACCTAGACTTGAACCTTAGGAAATAGTGGAATTCGGGATTGGAAAAGGATAATTTATGTTATCTGATTAGGAGACTAATCTTTTTGTTGAACTTTGAAGATGGCAAACACCAGGAGTGGTCAGAGCCGAGGAGGTGCTAGGCAGGGAGCTTCCAGGGGAGGCAGATCTCGATCACAGGGCTCAGTGCGTCGGGAGGCGGGAGAGGCAGCAAGGAACCAACCAGATTTACGAGCTATCATTACTGATGTAGTACGGGAGCTATTACCTACTATAGTAGAGACACATAGGGAGGATACTGCTAAGCAGGTGCATGATGGAGCCCCCAGAGACGAGGGACACGCCGAAAGTGGAGTACACGTGGCAGATAAGGGCAAAGGCGTGGAGGGAACTTCGGAAGTGAAAAACAAATGTACGTATAAGAATTTCCTTAGTTGCAAGCCTAAGGAATTTACAGGAACTGATAGTCCCGTACAAGCGATGGAATGGTTGATACATACGGAGAAAGTTTTCCGGATTAGCAAGTGTGATGAGGCAGACAAGGTGGAGTTTGCTACCAACCTTTTCGCTGGGAATGCCCAGTATTGGTGGCAAGTTTTCAGTAGAGCTTTGGGTTCAGATTTGCTTGGAATGTTAACCTGGGAACAGTTTAAAGCAAAATTTACTGAAGAATACTGTTCCGAAGTAGCTGTGAAGAAGCTGACAGAAGAGTTCTTACATTTGGAACAAGGGACTCGTTCTGTGCAAGAATATACTATGGATTTCTTGGAGAAAGCTAGATTCTGTGAACATGAGGTTGATACTGAGAAAAGAAAGATAGACAAGTACGTATGGGGATTGAAAACCCGGATTCGAGAGGTTGTACAGCCACTCAAGCTGACTACCTTTCGGCAAGTAGTTGATCAGGCGGTAGAACGTGAGGCGGAGCTGCAACGCCAACAAGGTGAAAGGAGGGCCGCAGAAGCAAAAAGAAAGGCTGAGGAACGTCCGTGGATTTCTCAGAAGAAGTCCCAACAATCAGAATCTGGGTCGCGGGGTCAGACTCGGAAGGATGAAGGCAAATGGTGCGATAAATGCCGGAGGAAGCATACGGGAGATTGTCCTACTAGTCCCTCACCATTGTATTGTTTTAAGTGTGGGAAGACGGGACACTATGCTCGAGATTGCAACCAAACAACTCGAGTATGTTTCCAGTGTGGAGCCAAAGATCATATCCGATCAGAATGTCCACAGCTGAAGACAGGAGGATCCCGAGACAGGACACGGGAGGAGCAGGGAAGAGAAAGGAAGGAGGCACGAGGTGGACCAGTAGTCTCCCGAGCATTCCAGATGACCGTTGAGGAGGCCCGGGAAAAGACTGATGTTATCACAGGTATTTTTAAACTAAACTCGATCCCTGCATATGTATTCTTTGATCCTGGAGCCACTGACTCCTTTATATCCACATCATTCATGCCCCAAATTTCGATACCCTTAACCCCGTTGAATGAAGAACTGGAGGTAGAAGTAGCAGGTGGTAGATATGTATATGTCTCTGAACAGATGCCAGGGTGTCAGCTTGAGATTAACGGGACCATTTTCCCTATTGATCTGAAGCCGATCACCACCAGAGAATTTGAAGTAATTGTAGGAATGGACTGGTTAGCATCCAATGATGCTCAAGTCGATTGTAAAAGAAAAAGAATTGCAGTTCTGGCACCAGACGGGTCGCAAATAATAATTCAAGGTGAACGGCCACGTACCAGGATGCCTGTCATGTCTTTTGCCAAAGTACGACGTCATAACAACAAAGAAGGAATATTTTACATGGCATGTGTGGTCTCGACAGAGCCTACCAAACGATCCGTTGAAAATGTCGCCGTTGTAAAGGAGTTTGCCGATGTTTTTCCCGATGAGCTTCCGGGATTACCTCCGGATCGGCAGCTAGAGTTTACTATCGATTTGGTTCCAGGAGCAGCCCCTATTGCTCGTGCTCCTTATCGATTGGCACCATCGGAAATGGCAGAGTTGAGGAAGCTGTTGCAGGAATTACTCGATCGGGGATTCATTCGACCGAGTACTTCACCTTGGGGAGCACCTATCCTGTTTGTGAAGAAGAAGGACGGGTCTATGCGAATGTGTATAGACTATAGAGAACTGAACAAGATCACCATAAAGAACAAATATCCATTGCCCAGG
The DNA here is from genome assembly GCA_023525715.1 of Cichorium intybus. NCBI lineage: Eukaryota > Viridiplantae > Streptophyta > Magnoliopsida > Asterales > Asteraceae > Cichorium > Cichorium intybus. Next base: position 29,312,599 of record CM042013.1, on the reverse strand, counting down.
ATTGATGATTTATTCGATCAACTTCAGGGAGCATCCTATTTCTCTAAGATTGATCTAAGATCAGGATATCATCAGCTGAAGATTCGGGAGTCAGACATCCCGAAGACTGCCTTCCGTACCCGTTACGGACATTATGAGTTCCTGGTGATGCCGTTTGGGTTAACCAATGCCCCTGCAGCCTTCATGGACTTGATGAACAGAGTGTGTCGTCCATTTCTTGATACCTCTGTTATCGTGTTCATTGATGATATACTGATCTATTCCCGAAGCCAGGAAGAGCACGAGACGCATCTACGTCAAGTTTTGGAGTTACTCCGTCAAGAGAAGTTGTATGCCAAGTTCTCAAAGTGTGAATTTTGGCTTCGTGAAGTTCAGTTTCTGGGACATGTTATTAGCAGCGAAGGTGTTAAAGTTGATCCTGCAAAGATCGAGGCTGTAATGAAGTGGGACCCGCCGCGGAATCCATCAGAAATACGTAGTTTTCTTGGGCTAGCTGGATATTACAGGAGATTTGTAGAGAACTTCTCTTCTATTGCAGCTCCTTTGACCAAATTAACTAAGAAGGGCGAGAAGTTTGAATGGACTGAGGAGCAGCAAGCTGCATTTCAGAAGCTGAAGCAAGCTCTGTGTGAAGCCCCAGTACTTGCATTACCACAAGGTGGGGAAGACTTTGTGATCTACAGTGACGCTTCTAGGAAGGGCCTGGGATGCGTTTTAATGCAGAGGGGCCGGGTGATTGCATATGCATCCAGACAATTGAAAGAAGCTGAGAAAAGATACCCGGTACATGATCTTGAACTAGCTGCCGTAGTATTAGCATTAAAGTTGTGGAGGCACTACCTATATGGAGTAAAGTTCAGGATCTATACGGACCACAAAAGTCTTAAATACTTGTTCAATCAAAAGGATCTGAACATGAGGCAGCAGCGGTGGATGGACTTACTCAAAGACTATGACTGCGAAATTTTGTACCATCCAGGGAAGGCGAATGTAGTTGCAGACGCTCTCAGTCGAAAAGAGAGACCCATTAGGGTTGTGTCTGCTTGTATGAGCATAGTTAGTCGGCTACCTGAGCTGATTCGAACAGCTCAAGAGGAAGCACGGAAGGCGGAGCATGTGAAAAGCGAACGCATGGTTAGCTATATTAACCAACTAGAAGAAAATTCTCAGCGATTGAAGACCTTTAAAGGACGAGTATGGGTGCCAAAGCAGGGTGAAGCACGGAAGCTACTCCTCGAGGATGCACATTGTTCCCGTTATGCTATACACCCGGGTAGCACCAAGATGTACCGGACGCTGAAGCCGTTATACTGGTGGCCGGGCATGAAGCGGGATATAGGAAGATACGTGGAACGGTGCAAACATGCTTGCAAGTGAAGTCCAATCATCAAAAACCGTATGGAGAAATTCAACCGTTACCAGTCCCGAAGAAAAAGTGGGACGAAGTCACAATGGATTTTGTGACAAAACTTCCTCGAACGCCACGAGGACACGATGCAATATGGGTGATCGTGGATCGACTGACCAAATCCGCTCAGTTCATACCCATACGTGAAGATGATAAAGTTAGCAAATTAGCTAAGATCTATATTGATGAAGTAGTCTGTAGACACGGGGTACCATCCTCCATTATATCCGACCGAGATAGTCGATTTATGTCTGGGTTTTGGCAGAGCTTCCAAAAGCAGTTTGGATCGAAAGTTTTAATGAGTACTGCTTACCATCCTCAGACTGATGGACAGAGTGAAAGGACTATTCAGAAATTGGAGGATATGCTTCGTGTCTGTGTTATAGATTTTGGTGGAAGCTGGGAGGATCACTTGCCTTTGGTGGAATTCGCATACAATAATAGCTATCATTCCAGCATTCAGATGGCGCCATACGAGGCATTGTATGGGGCACCATGTCGTACTCCGACATGTTGGACAGAGTTAGGGGAAAAGCCGTTAGCTGGACCCGAGATTGTAGCTCAAACCGAGGAGAAAATTCGAGAAATTCGAGAACATTTAAAGGTTGCCCAAAACCGACAAAAGCAGTATGCTGATCGTCGGGTGAAACCTATAGAATTTCAGGTTGGTGATATGGTGATGCTCAAGGTCTCTCCGTGGAAGGGTTTGATTCGTTTTGGAAAGAAAGGAAAGCTGAGTCCTCGTTTTATCGGACCTTTTCGCATATCGCAAAGAGTAGGAGCTGTAGCGTACCGGTTAGAGCTACCTGAGGAGCTAAGAGGCATTCACAACGTCTTCCATGTGTCGCATTTGAGAAAGACTCTGTTTGACGAGTCCCAACGAGTGCCTTTACCTAAAATTGAAATAGATGAAAAGCTGAGGTATCCAGAGCAGCCAGAAAAGATTTTAGACCGCAAGGTGAGACAGCTACGGAACAAGAAGATTAATATGGTAAAAGTACAGTGGCGATATCACAAGGGCTCGGATGTAACTTGGGAAGCCGAAGAGGAAATGAAGGCGAAGTACCCCCAATTGTTTGCTTGATTCCGGGGACGGAATCTTAAAAAAGGGGGGGAGAACTTGTAACGACGGTTTTCAAAAAAAAAAAAAAAAAAATGAATAGTAACTCCGGCGTGAATAGTAACTCCGGCGTGAATAGTGCTCCGGCGTGAATAGTAACTCCGGTGTGAATAGTAACCGAGAGATGAAGTAAGCGCTTATCTCGTGATGACATCATCGATGATGTCGTGATGACGTCGTGCTGACGTCGTGAATAGTGTTTTCAAGCCCTATAAATAGGGGCCTACCCCCTTCATTTCAAACCACAACAAACACCAAACAACCTTACGATATCGGGGAGTGTTCTGGTGAGAAAAATAGATCAGGAGAGGTAAGGAACGAGCGATAGCTTGTAGCGAAGTACTCGAGAGTTGTCGGAAGAGTTGAACGGGGAACGAGCCAGCGACAATACTAAGTGAGTAATCGCTACTTTATTTATTTAATAGTTTATAAAGTGTTAAACTATTATATGTGGAAGTTATGTACTATTCGTAATTCCAAGAATAATGCCCAATGATTTACTTACGAGAACGGTGCCTAGGCCGATTACATGGGATCTGGTTGTTGGATTTTCCGAAAGGCTAAAATGCTGAAAGGATCCTGCCACCCCATCTGATCTTCTACCTGGCCGTTCTTTATTTGATAAATCACGAGGTATTATATTGGAATTATAGAGAATATAAAGCAGAGTCATGGTGTGATCCGTAGTAATGCCGGTTGAAATAGTAGTTCACCTATAAACAAATATATAGGTACAAACCAAGCAGTTATAGTGGGTGTAAGAAGGCAGGAATAACCAGATACCGTATACCAAAAATCAATGTGAGTAATCTATCCCTAAGTGTTACTTTTACTGTGGGGCCACATTATCGGTTATTGTGATTGGGACCATCTTTCCGTGGGGTCACATACTCGGTAATTGTGGTTGAGACCACATATATGCTGTGACGATCGAATTAGCAGTAATTGTGGTGGGACCACATACAAATGTTGTGATGGCCTATTTGGCTGGCAGTTTTATCACACATTCAACAGGTGTACATTGAGTCCTTGAGACTCGGTATCACAGGGGGCTGTGATATGATGTGGAAGCTGAAAATTTAATGTTGTTATAACACTTATCGATTATTCACTGAGCTTGTAAAGCTCATCCTTGTTGATACTAACTGTGCAGGTGCTGTAGACCCTACTAAAGGGAAGGATCTAATTCGGGGTTAGAACTGATGACCGTAGCAGCCCGGCTTTGGGGAGATACCACTTGTACTTTTTTTTCTTGTAATATATACCCTGTATAATATTTTGTTGAATAAAATATGTTTTAAAGTGTGGAAAATAAATGGGTATATTTATATTGAAAGCCGGGTGTTACAATCTAGACAATGGTATGCAAAATTTTCTTCTTTTCTTATCTCTATTGGTTTTATTCAATCGAAGGCTGATTACTCATTATTTTATCGTGGAAAAGATTCTTCCTACATTGCCCTTCTAGTATATGTCGATGATATCGTCATTACCGGGGCATCCATTGATGACATCAACGTTTTAAAGGCTTCTTTAAGCAATGAGTTCAAACTAAAAGATCTTGGTGCATTAAAGCATTTTTTGGGTTTAGAAATTGCAAGAACAGATGAAGGGATCTTTATATCTCAAAGACAATATACCTTGCAGCTTTTGGAGGATGCTGGCTTATTAGCTGCTAAACCTCTAAATTACCCTATGGATCCAAAATGCAAATATTCCAATTTTGAGGGACCATTATTAGAAAATCAAGCACAGTACCGAAGATTAATTGGGCGCTTGATGTATCTGACCATCACAAGACCGGACATAGTATATGCTGTGAATTGTTTGAGTCAATTTGTTACTCAACCACGTGTTCCTCACATGACTGCTGCAACTCACTTGTTAAGGTTTCTTAAGTCTGCACCAGGTCAAGGGTTATTTCTTTCTGCCAAACCTTCTTTACAACTAAGAGCTTTCAGTGATTCCAACTGGGCAGGTTGCAAAGATACAAGAAGATCTATCACTGGATTTTGTGTCTTTTTAGGTGACTCTCTTATTTCATGGAAGACTAAAAAGCAAAACATTGTTTCTCGATCCTCTACCGAAGCTGAATATCGTGCCATTGCAGCTGTCACGTGTGAATTAGTCTGGCTACGACACTTATTGTTTGATTTTGGCATTTCTTCCAACAATCCAACTTGTGTTTACTGTGACAATCAATCCGCTATTCAATTAGCTCACAATCCAACTTTTCATGAGAGAACAAAGCATATAGAGCTAGATTGTCATTTTATAAGGGACAAAATCATAGCTCAAGTCATTCATTTGTTGCCTATCAGAACTCATTTTCAACTTGCTGACATGTTCACTAAGCCATTGTCACGTGCTAAACTACTACCTATTTTATCCAAGATGGCTCTGAAAAACATATTTTCAAGTCCATCTTGAGGGGGGATATTGGCGTTATATTTATTATAAATAGAAATAGTTAGGTAGTTAGTTTTTCTGTTAAGAAGTCTGTTAATTAGTAGAGCTTAGCAGTTAGTGAAGGTTAACGATTGTATATAAGTCTGTAATCTTTTCTGTTCTAGCTAATGAGAAGTTTACAACATTATGCCTTCTCTCTTTCCCTTTCTCTCTCTAAGTTCATGAATGTTCATATTTATTTCTCGCATGACAACTTCTTTAGTGGAATAGTGTGCTTACAGGTGCTGGAAATACAACTCTTTGTCAAAATTTCCATACACATTACTTGTTTATAATTCGTTTCAACTCATGTAGATATGAAATGTGAAACATGTTTGATAATACAAAATAATTTTATTCTTACAAGCACAAGAAATATAAAGAAGGGGGAATGAATTCGTTCAAAGCAAGCTATAAATAAAGTTTGTATACAATTACATGCTCCATCTTTTAACATAATACTCAAGGCTTTTCGAATGCAAATCCTTTATCACAAAAGACGCCATTGAAGTTTGTTCGTGTTTTGGAAAGGGCTGGTAAAGAAGTTTAAGGAGATATCAACGGTGATGGGTCCATCAAAGGCAAGTCCTGCACTGATGACTCTGAACTTCAATCTTTACTATTCAAGAAACTAAATCTAACAAGACAAGTCAAAATTTGGGAAGCAAGAAAACACATTTGACGTACACAAAAATGTTTATAAGCTTTAATTGTTTTAGAATTTTGATCAAGAAGGGAAAATAAATATAATTTACTTTTTCCTAGTAGTTTATGAGGTGTTGGTGTAATTTTATTCTGGTATACTTGCATACACTAAAGAATATAATACACGATTTATTTGACATGATCTATATCTATATAACTCTTATAATAGAGGCCATTATGAATATGGTTCAAGATATGTCTCATTCTTGCACCATATTCATTTGAAACTTACAAAGCTTTTCACTTTCATATAATTAAACATGTACAACTCAAGAGTCTTTTAACCTATGATACTTAATTGTTACTTATTACACCTAATTAATCTAAGAGTCATATATAGTTCACATATAAATTTGATTCTATCTTGGAGAATATGATGGAAGAAAAATTGACTTGAGAGCACACCCACTTTGAAATTTCAAATTTTCATATTGTATTACAAAGGAAAAACATGAAGAAACTAAAACAAATCATAAGTTATGAGACAAGAGGCAAGAGGCAAGAGGCAAGAGAGAAACGACATGGTTGCTAACACATACTTTGGAGGTACATATGTTAATATTGTATTAGAAAGAAGAAACGTGAAGAGATAAAGTGCATATTGGTTCTACCTCAACATAACGTTAGAAAGATATATAATACATTTAGTATAATTGATTATTCTTTGTAATTAGTGATTTTCAATGATTCGATAATCTATTGTTGATCCACAAGTATGTAATATATATATATATATATATATATATATATATATATATATATATATATATATATATATATATATATATATATATATATATATATATATATATATATATATAATGTTTTCTAATCCATATTCATCAAAAAATGTTTTATAATGCTTGAATAATTGGGCTTATGTTGTTTAATGAAGTATTTAATGGTTTGGTTTTGTAGAATTTTTTTAAGATTAATATTATTTAACAAGAAAAATGATATAAAAGTTGACATTATTGTCATGTAAAAAAATTAAACATTAAAAAGGTAAAAAATCGTCACATAAATACAAGTAAAAAAGCTTTAGCTACAAAACATCTTAATACTTTAGCAAACAAACATCTTTTACGCTTTTCAGATTAGCATTATTTGGCAAGGAAAATAATATTAAAGTTGTGACATTATGTATTATTGTTAATACATTTTATTTGTTTGTATTAGATTCTAACATAGTTCATGTGAATGTGTTATACTATATTTTTAATGTTGGATTGTTCATATACACTTAACTTAAAATAGATGATTATATTATATTGTTTGACTTTTAGTTAAAATTGTTATTATTCTCGCTTTTTTAGATTTTTATTTTCGAGATTTAAATAACGATGGATTGTATTTCTTATTAGTTTGACAATAAATATGAAGAAAAATATATGATCTCTATTTCATCTCTCTTGGTTCTTAATATAATGAGTTGAATTTTTAAGTTTTTGAAATCAACATGTTGGTTTATTTGAATGAAGAATGATGTTACTATCAATAGATTATCTATTGACTTGATTTGCCAAGATGATGGTCAAATAATTATTAGCTTTTTTGATCGTTCTTCAGTTATGAATTTATTTGTTTTCATTGTGATCATTGTTACATTTTTAACATTAATCCTATATTTATTTTTTATGATGTTTGGTTGATGTTTTTAGATTAAATGATGTAGCATGGATAAGATTGTTGAGCAAAAAAAAACTACTAATTTAAAGCATAGTAATAATATAATAGAAAAAACTACTAATCTAAAACTTAATAAAAGTATAATAAAAATAATAATAAAACTTTATAAAACATGATATAAATATAATTATAGTAATTTTATGCATCAAATTCGTTATAAAATGTTATCTAAAATAAATGACCAAAATCATCTACCATATATCATCGTTATCATTATCATTATCATTATCATTATCATTATCATCAATATCAATATAAATCATATAATAGAGGTGTTTAAAGGTATATGGTTGAAGATATGAATCATACGTGCACCATATTTATTTGAAACTTCCAAAACACTTCAACTTTCAACTAATTAATTACAATCATTCAAGAGTTTTTGGCTTGCATACTAATAATATTAAGTAGTCTATTTAAGATGTTATAATTTATGAGTATCAAATGATGGTAGTTGAATAGGTTTTAAGTTTTTTAAATTAATCAATTAAGCACTTAATGAAATGTTTTTAATTGAAATATATTATATTGATTAAACTTTTTGACTTTTAAGTAGTATATAGAAATAAAAGCATATGGTTTGATAAAAATAATTATATCTTATATATTAATTTTGAAACGTTTATTTAATTAAATTAATTATAAGTGATTAAATCGTTATCTTTCTTTATTTTTATATTTATCATTATAATCTTTATAATTGTTATAATAAATACCTTACAATTCAATGTGGTTCAAGATATGTCATCTATCTTGAACCATGTTTTTTTGAAACTACCAAACTCTTCAACTTAATCTAATTAACTGGTTAGTAATTCGTATTGGTTAATCATAAATAAAAACCTTTCAATTCTCACCTAATTAATTACTACAACATAAGAGTTTTTCTAACTTATGATATTTAATAGTTGATTATGGTTAATATAGATGTATATATAGTTTATTGAGATAAATTAATTTGCTTGGCTTAAAGAATAAGATGAAGGAAAATAAGACTTGAAACACATTTATATACTTTGCTAACATCCATTGAGATTTCGTGGTTTAGTTTCATTATTTACTAACTTACCTTAATATTTCTTTTTTTTTCTAGGTATTTATGTGTTCATCGGATGAAAAAGAGAAATATAGAGAACTATCTTTTGCATGATGTTATATGTATATCAAATTCATAAAATTCATACTACGATATTATTCAAGAGACAAAAGTGATTCTTTTTTCTTTAATTATCAATGAGAGTTAGTTATGTTTAAATAGAGTCTTTAAGTTTGATTTTGTGAAATTGTTTACAAGTCAAAGTATATTGTTAGTTTTTATAATAGATAAGGTAAACAATGAAATGTAATGATTCGAATGTAATTAAATAATAAAATATGCAAAAGTTGTTATTCATTACCTTTGATGAAACTAATGAAGAAAAATTTTCATAATAATACAATTCTTTCTCAATGGTAACATTTGTAATATTATTACTATGTTTATTTCTATTTTATTTTAGATGTTAAGCTAATTCATGTTAAGACATTTTCTTATGTTTTAATTACACTATCCATATATAATACAAAATTACTATTGGATGTTTCATTGATGTTGGTTAAATTAACATGTTAATAACATTATAATTATATTAAATATATGATTTTGATATTGTGTTTGGGTTTTGTGATGAAAATTTTATAATTGATACATGATATATATTGTGATGAGATATTTATAACTAAACCTACGTATTTATATTAGATCTAATGTTTTCAGATTCTTATATAATATGTCAATATTATTTATCAAATATTTTAATTCCTGCGCAACGCGCGGGGATACGCCTAGTTGAAATATATATGTTGAAAAAAGAGTATTATACCTATCAAACCCGAGCATAATTCTCAGGTTGTAAAGCCAATCAAGAAAGTTTATGTCCTGAGTTTATCCTTATAAATGATGGATCACATTGTAAATTTTATACCAAACAAACTTTCATTTGACAACATCCGTAAAAATAGAGTTCTATTTTAGTTAGTTATATTTCTTAGAAAATAATTACCTAGAAAAAAGTTATTTTAACAAGACTAAGATCCATATTTGACTTCCAGGTACGAAGAGGTTTTGCATAATAGCAACACAAAGTTATTTAGGTGGGTTATCATTTTACCAGTTTCAATCTCAGTGAAACTCTTAGATTCTTGCGTGATTCATTGACATTCATTATGTCATTTGACATGTTTAATCCCTTCCATGCTTATCCTTATTTGCAACATGTTTGCAGTGGATCACAAGTAAGGATACAAATCAACCAAAAGGAACACGTGACATCCGACCTAGGACTGTTGTGTATCTTGAACATCACATCACTTCCCTAAAGTCTAACTGACACGTTTGACTTTTGCACTTTCCCGCATTGTAAGACTATTAGTTCAAATGTATGTTTCCATTTGGATAACATGAAATTTTACATTTTATAGACGGGCTTTTGTTTTTATATAATTAAAACATTTTAACTTAATTTGACAAAACGTTTTGAAACATTCTAAAACTTCTTTATGAAACTATTTCTATAAGTTTTCCCAACTTTTTTATTTGCTAATGTCATTTATTAACTCCTTATTAAAATATTGTGTTCAATTTATTTTTGAATGATTTTCTAGCATGCAATCACGTAGATAAATCATAAAATAAAAATGCAACACACATGCAAAAAATGGTAACAATTGTCTCATTCTTATGCGTTTTCCGGTAAGTCGTCACCCGAAAAACATGATCATTCTAGGGACAAAGTAACCACAAGTGACATGTTAGATCCTGAATCACGTTATTATTGCACATATTTTGAGCGATATCAAGGTACTTTTTGAGTATAAATTAATGAAAAATTGGCCGAAAATACTCACTATACTTGGAAAGTGACTTTTTACAGGACTTTTGGACAATTAAGTGAAAAAGACGAAAGTTGGAGCGAAACTGAATCAAAAAGGAAAAAATATTGAAATACTGAAGATAGCGACGCTAACAGCCACCAGACGCTCTGAAGATAGCGACGCTACCGTCTACCGATAGCGACCCTACCGTCTACCGATAGCGACGCTACCGTCTACCGATAGCGACGCTTCCGATTGATAGTGACGCTACGAAGATAGCCACGCTAACGTCTATTAATAGCGGCATTATCTGCAGATAACACGAGAAAACGGGAAGTTTGTTATATCAGCGGCAGTATCCTAAGCTGTTAGTGGCGCTATCTCTCTGAGCTCTGTCAATAGGCGATTTTCTCCACCTTAGGACATGATTTAGTAGCCGTACACAGTAGGACGATACAGAGTAGTCCACATATTTATTTCTTTTAATATTATTAAATTTAACATTGTGTGCAACTCAATAGATTTAAGTCTTATTTGTAGTGTCAACTTGTTTTGTTATTGGATCTCTAATAGTTATAGATACCATATCGATGATCACACATTTTCTTTAAATTATACATTGAACTCAACGAAATTTGGAATTAGAAGACGTCAACTAGCATGTATCAAACGTAAAGTCAGCTCAAGTCATCTTCAAAATGCTAACTTGTCGATTCAACAAAATATATGTAAGAAATATGGTAAATACATGTTAGGTGCGTCTGATCGAAAGTGGTTTTGGAGTTACTCAATTTTAGCTACTAGCACAATAAATGACGATATATCACCATCGTAACAACTATCCCATAGTAATCAAGATTGTTTTTTTTTTTTTCCTACCTCACAAATAATTTCGATAATAACTCATCACGATGGACCACAACCAGTGGTATGATAGAAGTCTACAATGGGACCATTGCATCTGCATCAAACCAATCAAGATTCGTCTAAAATAAAGTAAATAACTTTTTACTTATTTTCCTAGTTTTACTAGAGGGATAAGAGGTTGGGAACAGATTAGAAACGTAATTAAATATGAAAGTAATGATAGCTATTTTAATTGAATCCAAAACTTAAATCATCATATTGAGATTAGAAACGTAATTAAATACGCCTTTACTGACTGTCTTCATCGCGATAAAAAGATTTTCCTAAGGATCAATTATTGTTTTAGATATCTAAAAGGAATGGCAAATAAAAGACTAACCGTGTTATACAATTTGCTTTGAAATTAGTATATAAATAAAAAAACAAATTTCGTATATTTTTTTTTCTCAGTCAATTTCTATCAAATGATAGTAGTTTATAATAAAATAAGAAATCAATAAGTCTAGCTATATTTTAGGTAATCATGTATCTTTCATTCTATCATCGTTATATAGTTATATAGCATATGCCCTAAACATTAGTTCTGGAAAGACATTTTTTGAAATAACATTTGATTAAACATACATTTATTTTTACGTAAAATATCCTTAGATTAGCGATAATTACTACACTTGATCCTGGACCGGTTACTAGACCGGGCCCGATATAAGGCCAATTTGTCTCTTTAATTCAAATAAACAGACCGGTTTAACTTTCCTGTTTTAGTTTATCTTTTATGTTGATTTACCGAAAGCAGTACAAAAGTTTCACCAGTTACTTCGTCTTCAATAAATCCATGGATTCCTGTGAACCCTTCTGCAGAATCAACAAACATGCCGTACTACCATGCACAAGAAGACGATTCCCAGAATTTCCCCTTCTTCTTTCACCTCATAATCGTCATCTGCATCCTCGTCATTTCCCGACTTCCCTTCATCATATTCGCCTTCATTTTTCTTTACCTCATCTGCGCTGATTTCGCTCGCATCTTATCTCTTCTCTAGCTTCACCCACTTCTCAATTATGATTTTCTTGTACAGCTATGTGTAGCTAATCTGATATGGGTACTGGGGTTGATGTGAATCCATCGATGGATGATCCTTTTGAATGACGCACAAGTGTTCGATGTAATGCCTGAACGAATCTTTAAGGCAAGAAATTTGATGGTCGTAGTATTGTTCTTGTTATTATGCTTCGTATGATTGCTTTATGGAGCGTGAATGTCTAACTGTGTTGTGTAAATAAAATCGTTTGTTTAAGCATCTATGAAATCCAGTGTTTTGACTTTTGAATTATGGAAAATACTTGTGAAATGTATCTAATATTTACCGCCAACATTAAATTTGGCATCATAATTATATGGGAAAAAACTTGTGAGGAAATGCGTTTTTTTTTTTCTCAAAATCATATTTTCTTTCTTCAAAGTAAAAAGATATGAATTTTAATAGAAAAATAATTATATTCTTTACAAGCATATTCTATGATTCATCACTGAAATCGAGTTACTTTCGATTAATTTTCTAGTTGGGCTTGACACCTGCCCTTAGAATAAACGGTGTCGTGTTTTTAAACCTTTCTAGGCAACAGTATCAGGCAGGCGTTAACTAAGTTTTCAGAAATGTTTTTGAGTTTTGTTTCTTTTAGGGTGGTGCCAGAAATATTTATGATTTTAATTTTTTTCTTTTGAAATTATGTTTGTTTTAATTTTTATATATAGAATATCAACATAAATTAAATTTAAAAAACTAACATTTCATTGCATTAAAGTAGAAAATTACATAATACTTTAAAAAACTAGATAAAAAAAATTAAAACTAGATAAAGTAATTAAAAGTTGCGAAATAACTTAAAACTAGATAAATAAAACTATGACGAAACTAGAAATTATATTTTGATCGTATGCGAGCCTTCATCCGCATTGCCGCTTCGTAGTCCTCCCCTTTGAGATGATCGATATTTCCAACAAATAGTTGCATTTCTGTTAGCCGAGTGTTTTCCTCCATATTCCGTTCTAAAGTCGTATGCAAGATGGCAAACTCCAACCTTATTTGTTGAATATTTTTGGAATTTACGCTAATCGACGAAGTAGAAGAAGTGGTTTTTCCTTTTCATTTGGCCCGATTCGACCAATCGGTTGGGAAGGTCGTTGAATTTCTTCCACCTCCTCGTCATCATTATCATTAAGGTTAATTCCATCATGGGCATCCGATGACACGTGGTATGAATCCGATTCGGCCGTTTTACTTCTTTTGGAACCAGAATCCTTTTCAACCGGGTCGGGATTCAACCATTTTTTATTTTTCCGTACAACATTCCACACATGCATGTGTTCGAAGGGAGCCACATAGTCGTTTTGGTACATGTAATGCGCTTTCTTTAATATGTCTGCTTCGCTCTCCCCGCTCCGCCATTGGTTAAACAAATTTACGCAAAAACCGTTGAACCTTATAACAAATTTGTTGATGTTGTTCCACTTGGTGTTGCATTGATGATGGTTCCAGTAGCCCTTTTCCTTTTTTGATCCTCGTATCAATGCAACACCAAGTGGAACAACATCAATAAATTTATTACAAGGTTCAACGGTATTTACATAAATTTGTTTAACCAATAGCGAAGCGGGGAGAGCTAGACGAGCAAATTAAAGAAAGCGCATTATATGTACCAAAACGACTATGTGGCTCCCTCCAAACACATGCATGTGTGGAATGTTGTACAAAATAAAAAAAATGGTTGAATCCCGACCCGGTTGAAAAGGATTCCAGTTCCAAAAGAAGTAAAACGTCTGAATCGGGTTCATACCACGTGTCATCGGACGCCCATGTTGGAATTAACCTTAATGATGACGATGACGAGGAGGTGGAAGAAATTCAACGACCTTCCCAACCGATTGGTCGAGATCGGACCAAACGAAAAGGAAAAGCCAATTCTTCTACTTCGTCGGTTAGCGCAAATTCCGAAAATATTCAACAAATAAGGTTGGAGTTTGCCACCTTGCGTACGACTTTAGAATGGAATATGGAGGAAAACACTCGGCTAGCGGAAATGCAACTATTTGCCAGAAATATCGATCATCTCAAAGGGAGGACTACGAAGCGGCAATGCGGATGAATGCTCGTATACTATCAAAATATAACTTGTAGTTTCGTCATCGTTTTATTTATCTAGTTTTAAGTTATTTCGCAACTTTTAAGTACTTTATCTAGTTTTAATTTATTTATCTAGTTTTTTTAAAGTATTATGTAATTTTCTTTAACGCAATTAAGTGTTAGGCTTTAAATTTAATTTATGTTGATATTCTATATATAAAAGTTAAAACAAACATAAATTAAAAAGAAAAAAAATTAAAATCGTAACATTTCTGGCACCACCTCCCTAAAAGTAACAAAACTCAGAAACATTTCTAAAATCTTAGTTTGCGCCTACATATGACATTGTTGCTTACAAAATTTTAAATGCACGACACTGTTTACTGGTTTAGTCTTAGTAGCACCAACACCATGTTTTCCACGATTTTAGAACACTATAAATAATAAAAGCAATAATTATAAATCGATAAATGATATATATTGTTAAAACATTAAAGTGATTTTTGTTTAATAAAAAGATATAGGATATTCATAACATTTGAATGCACTTTTTAATGATTTATGATCAATGTTGGATATACGGGGTGAAAAGGGAAGCGTTGATGATCAAAGTAAACTTGAATAGTTGTAGGATCATGTAATATTTTCCTTGAAATTTATTTTCTGCATATGTTTGGGAAACCTCAAATAATTTCATACGAAAATCTTATGAAAGAAGAGTAAAATTCATAGGCACAAAAAGTAAGCAAATACCTGGTATGTGTAATTTTATTTTAATAAGGTTATTTGACAAACTCACTACTCTACTTCTAGATCTATACCTTTTCATCACAAGCAGACTTGAACCCTCTACGTTTGCATAATGGGCACGTTTCCATCATCTCTTTATGTATGTTAATTCTTTGTCATCTTTGAAATGTCAAAAGGTGGAGTATGATTTGTATATACTCACAATCTCCATAAAACATATAAGGATAACGGAGAGTTATTTGTAGTTACAATATACCGATGTAACATTTTCATAAACTTTTGTGAGATCCACAAATTTTCGGCACCATAAACTTCTATAATCGTAAGGCATTAGAAATTCTTATAACCATAACTTTTAATAAACTATATAGAACATTTATAAACAAGAAATTTACCTAACCGTAAAAAAACAGATGGAACCAAAAGCCCTTTACAAGGTTGTGTAGAATTATAACTTATGCATGTTTTCTCCAAGTCAAAGACGTTCCTTTTATGCTAATTAGCCACTTTGAAGGTGTTTTTCTATTACAAATATACATTCGGTACCACTAGACTTGTGATATATCACAGTTTGAACCTCATCGGAATTTGTATAAAGTCAAAATATGCCAAAATAATCAAATAATACAAGTTAGAACCTCATCGGAATTTGTATCATCAACATTTTTTTTCCAGTTGTAAACTACTGTTCATTTTACAAGTTAGAAATACACCAACATGAATCTGACTATTTTTTGTAAGATAAATTGTAATTATAAGGCCACACGGAGCAGCTTGCGGGATCGAGAAAGATCGGGTGCGGGTTGGGGCGGTACTTCCGGTACCGCTGTCCCTTCTCCTTCGGTTTCGACGGTTTCAAGCTTTGGGGGTTGATGTTTGGGATGGTGAACCCGACTCATCCCGCACATACATACATACATACATACATACATACATACATACATACATACATACATACATACATACATATATATATATATATATATATATATATATATATATATATATATATATATATATATATATATATATATAAATTCTTATTTTTGGTGTGTTTTTTTAAATAAATGTTCTTTGACTTTTGAATTTAATGTTATTTGTGATTTTTATTTTATTAATTGCATTTTATTATTATTTATAATATTAAATTAAATGTTAAAATTCATTTATTAAATTAATAAATGCATTTAAAAATCGAAAATCTAATGTGACATTGTGAGTTCAGTGGGTATTGATTTCATGAGTGAAAGATTGGTGAAAGATGGAGAAAGATAAAAATGAGATGAGAGAGAAAAACTGACGTGGCGAGTGGATTCAGTGTGTATTACTCCCTCCACTCTAATAACCTCTAATAGGTAAAAGTCTCTTTTCAATACATTATCTATCACTTTGAGCATATTTTGTTGAAAATAACATGTTATATGCGTACTTTTTCAACGTTCATGATTTGGAAATCAAATCAAAGTTGTGAACCTTATTCACGTGTATCTTAATTTTTTTGGAAATCAAATAACATGCTATATGTGTATTTTTTTCAACGTTCATAATTTGGAAATCAAATCAAAGTTGTGAACCGTATTTGTACGCAAACAATACTAAAAAAAAAATAAAGATGAACAATGTGTATGAATGTTCAAAACTGAATAAAAAAATCTTTGTACAAATAGGCCTTTGGTCTAGTGATATGGTGAGTTGTCAGGTTAGTGTTTCAAATCTTGTCTGAAACATGAAATTTAAAAATAGATTCTTGTTTGGTACGACAGTCGACATAATGGAATCATGAATGAATGGAATGGACGACGTAATGAAATGAATAATTACATTTCATTGTTATGTTTGGTTGATTCGAAAGAATGAAATAAGTTATCAAACATAATGTTTTTATTAATAGATAAAAAACGAAATAAAATAAATTTGATAAATAAACAAACGAATGTCATTTTATAAAGTAAACTTTTGTTAGCTAAAAATATATATTTAAATAAATTACATATAAACATATTTTATTTCATTCAAAATGCATATTATATGCTCTACTAATAGTTAAAAAAATTATCTATAATATTAGAAAAAGTTATAAAATAAAAACAACAAAATACCGTAAAATCTTAAAATGTAAATATGATAAAAAATATTTTTTTTAAAATAAAAAACAAGAAAAGAAGTTATAAAGGTATTTATTTATGGGGATCATCCTTTTTCCTAACCAATTTGGTTTCTTTAAGTTTACAACTGTTAACTTTAACATCATTTCACTAAAAACAAGAAAAGAAGTTATAAAATTAGCATGGCCCATAACTAGGGCGGCCCTGAGAGGGTGCAGAAGGTGTAACCTTACAGGACCCGTATAGTGAAGTGGCCTGAAATTTTATTTTGTTGCGGTTCCATCACTAATCTGCTGCTAATTCGTCATTAATCCGTCGCTATCAATCTTTATCCCGTCACTAATTAGCAAAACTTTTTAATTTTTAAATAGTCGTTTATAAATTGTAATGGTTTATTAGTATTAATTAATTTTGTTTATATAAAAAACTATATTTAGGGGCCTATTTTTTTACGTTTCACACAGGGCCTTCAAAAATCAACGAACCGTCTCTGCCAGTATCATTAACTTTGAAATAAAAATTCTTACATTATGTAGTAGTATTTTTTTTCAAGTTTCATTAAAAGAAGATCTTAAATATTATATAATCAGTTCTAAGTTTGTTATATGATGCATAGTTGAATGATCTTAGATTATGTAGTAGTATTTTTGCAAGTTTCATTAGAAAAAAAAAGATCTTACATATCATATAATCAGTTTTGACAAAATAGTATGTTAGAAATATTTTTTGAATAAAATTTTAGGATTTCAATAATTTTTGATTATTTTGATAACTAATAAACAAAATAATCAAAAGAAACTAAAACATTCGGTAGAATTATTAAACTTTAAGAAACATTGAACATTAAACAAAATTTGTTATATTACTTTTTTATTAATTGTCTATGAATAAATAGAATTTATATTTTATAACTTCAATCAATAATTTGTTTAAAAAAAAGTTAAAATAAACATCACATTTCAATTAATCAATTAAGAGATAAGTTGAAGGTTGAGATTATTAAATGAATATGGTTCAAGATAAACTATTTATCTTAAATCATATGAAAAATATCATTTTATAAAAAAACTATTTTTATTTTAAATATTTTGGAAGCTAAAATCAAATATTAGGATCCTTTGAAACTTAGAGAAAAAACATGTTTTATAACAAAATGACAACTAATTGAAAATGGACTTTACAAGCCACGATATAATCAAGATTGAAGGATAAGAGAAGCAAATTAATGATAATATATAAGAGAAATATTCAGGTTGTATAGATAAGCCAAGAAAATATGAGAAAAATAAAAAAAAATTAAAATTTATATAGTAAAAGATAAATCATATATCTTAAAACACATTGTTGTAATGGTCTCTTTTATAAGAGATACATAGATATATAAATATAAATATATAGATTTGTTGATATATAGATAATGGTTTAATTTTTTTGAATAATATACAAACGTTCACTACTGAAAACCCCTATTTACATACACCATGGTGAATCAATTTTTTTACATGAGTGTCCCTTTTTTACAAACTACATACTATAAACTTGTAACCTGATCGACTTTTTAAAAGTTTTTGTTAATTTTCATCTTCACTTATGATAAAATAACCAATTAATAATAGACTTTGAAAGAAATATTATGATCATGGTTGATGGATAATGGAAACAATTGAGTGGTATTACAGAAGGAAAATATAAATATATGAAAGCTTAATGCTGAACTACATTATTTTCAATGGCCTTCTTTATAGAAGATAGTTTAAACAAGAGTTATTGTCACATTGACCCTATAAACTTTCACCAAAAATTTTAAAAGGTTCCTAAAGAAATTTTCGGGCCTCATAAGTCATTAAAGTTGAAAAAACCGTGTCTCTTAAACCATTATTGGAAGGGTAACCGGTTAAAATGGTTTGAAAGCTGAGTTGAAATTTATTTATTAAACAATTAGATGATGTGACATTAACAATCACTTGAAAAAGACCCCACGATTCAGATACATGTTTATGCAGTTCTCGAGGTTGGGGATGGAGTTTTTCAGGTGCTTTCGACCTCCGGCAACACCCATTTAGGAAGCGATGACTTCGACAAGGTTAGAAGTTAGAGCCTTCCATAGATAATGTTAAAAGTCAGACTTCGAGTATTTCTATTATGCTATATAACGTTTTTTGAATTTTGAACAGAGAATTGCTGATTGGCTTGCTGAAACATTCAAGAGGGACGAAGGCTTTAATGGGTTAAGCCATTTCGATTGACACCACCACTCCTGTCACACCCCGATCCTTGGCGGAATCGATCAAGGCGTGATATATTGTTCAAAGTCTCATGACAACTATGTTATAATATGATTAGATTCAATTAAGTACTAAGTATGCAAACAAGATCCACAACATACAAATACAAATCCAAATATAACAACATTTATTACATCAAATTTAAATAGTCTTGTGGGTTTCTAAGGTACACCCTACTTTTCATCAACTTCATTCTTCAAATCTGCATCATGGGTAAAAACAGGTCAACTACGAGAGTTGGTGAGTAATCTAGTTTTATTAAAGAAAATTGTGAGTTTGAATAATTTGAAATTTGTTTTCTTTTGAAGTTGGCAAGCAACTGTTATTGAGATAATAGTTTATAAATCAAAAATTGATTAACAAATGATAGCAACAACAATAAGTCCTCACCCTATATATACATATATATGTATATATATAGGATGGAGCATCTAATCATCATACACACTCAACCACGTGCAATCAATCACCTTAGCGTCCCAAGGCGGGGTGGTCAACCCAATAGCGCTATTATTGTCCATAACGTACCTCAAGAATACGGGCATAGTCATGGAGATTAGACTAAAAATGGTAATGCACTACAAGTACATGTAGCGTAAACAAACAATAATTATATAAATAATGATTCACGTATAAATGTCCCAACAATGTCTCAATTGTGATAAAATAATAAAATGAAGTTGAAAACATATTAGAACCACATGATACATCTCAAAAGTATTGAAAATTATAAAATATGGGGTAGATTACTCACATTAGTCCAATAAGGAATGCGCGTGTTGTACGATAGACGGCTCGAGTCAAAATGTCGTAGAACCTAATATAATTAATAGTTTTGGCTTAGGAATCGATAAATGGGAATATAGTGTTAATAAAAATAATTAGACACATATTCTTATATTAGATGAATTAACAATTATCCAAATTTTGTTTTGAATATTAATGTATTTATATGTTAAATGAATTTTAAATTGAATTAATTACTTTGCTTAATTAATTTATATTTTCACTTTAGACAAAATTTTAATAATTTCTTATTAAAACAATAACTAGTCAAATTGTAAGTATTTACAAATTTTATACATTATAAACAATTATTTATATGAAATAATCATTAAAAATGCATTTTTACATGCTTAGATATTTAGGAAAATGGTTTTAAATACTAAACAGTAATGATACATTCTGAAATTATCAGAAAATCATTATTTCATAAAATAGTAATTACTGTAAAATTTTCATATTTTTCTTAACTGCGTTAGTATTTATTTAGTATTTTAATAATTAAACCACAACAAAATTCGGGAAAAATAATAAATGATTCCCAAAAATTCTGGAAAATTAACCATAGTTTTCTAACATTATATGGAGCCTACTGTAAATATTATGGATATTTTGGACTATGGGAAGTATTTCTTATGTTTTTCATTATTAACTAATCAATAAAATCATAAATAATAGGAAAATATAAAGAGAAATTCATTAGACTTTTTATTTATGATTAAAATATTATATATGATATTCGGATAAGGTTTTATAATTTTTGGACATGTGTAGCTATTTATTATCAATTTAAACCATTAAATAATCATTAAATCAGGAAAAATAAGCAAATATTCTTACAAAAATCTGTAAATTTTGTCATGGAGTCTTTAAAATGTTAATAAGGTGCGAAAAATATAAAATCTAGTTTTTAACATACATAACTATATTTTGCAATTTATTTATCTATAACAAAATAAAATACAAAATAAGCATCAAACAGTAATATAAATGCATGAAACTTTATAAATCCACTTTACGCAATATATGGGTTGTTCCAAAATTTTCCCAGAATTTATTGACTGCAAAAATATTTTATGTGAATTATTGCCCTATTTTATTGCAATAATTATAGTAATTCAATAAAAATAAGTTATTTTCTGAAAATTTCCAGAACTTCTTATTTTATTGATGGGATTCTGAGAAAAATTAGGTTTATATATAAAATGAGTTTTAGATATTTTGGTGGATTTAATTTGTTTCATTAATGAATTTGAAACTTTTAACAATATACCTTGATGAATGCTTCAAGAGGGATGGGGATTTGAGTATGAGGGATTGTTCTTGGCTGGAAAATTGATATTTCTTGGAAGAATTTCGAGATTGAGAGTGAGAGAAAGAATAGAGAGGGTTTGAGTGGTGATGAGAATAATGTGTTGGGAGAAAAATGAAAGGAAAGATGATGGGAGGTGTGAGTGGGAGACCATGGGAATAACTTTTGGCTTTTGGTGGTCTTCATAATTTCCCACTAGCACAAGCATCTCTATGTAATACACTAATTAATATAAGAATTTTATAAAATTTAATGTAGAGTTTATAAAAATAGAGTTTTATAAAAAAATAGGTTATTATTTGATTATAACAATCTACTTTGATTTGAAGTTTAATTATATCATTCAAGTTTGATTCTTTTAATTTAATTAAAGCATCATACTTTGATTTAATTTTAATATGGTATCATAATTTAATTTGATTATAGTTATAACGTTATACTATGCTATATTGTTATTAACGTCAATTTATATCGTAGTGTATGTGTTTTGATCTTATTAGCGTCAAGTAATATTGAGTAGGGTTTATTAAATTTCCAATTGGGTTGGGTTGACCCGAATCCATTTTAGGCGGATGTCACAGTCTCCCCTACTTTAGGAAATTTCGTCCCGAAATTTAAGAAAAGAGTACCTTAAGAGAAAAGTTGCGGGTATTTGGTACGCATTTGATCCTTACGCTCCCATGTATACTCGGGTCCACGTGCTGACTGCCACCTAACCTTGACCAGGGAAATGCGACTTCTTTTGAGTTGCTTTTCCTTTCGGTTGGCAATTTCCAAGGGTTTCTCGATAAATTGCATTGTCTCGTCGATTTGGATATCCTCGAGAGGAACATGAAGGTTCTCGTCTGCTAAACACTTCTTGAGGTTGGCTATATGAAATACTGGGTGAACTTTATTAAGCTCTATTGGTAGATCCAACTCGTAGGCTACTGGTCCGATCCTTTTCAGGATCTTAAACGGCCCTACGTAGCGGGGTGCCAATTTACCCTTGCGTCCAAATCTAACCACACCTTTCCATGGGGACACTTTTAACTTGACCGTGTCATCCACGGTAAATTCAAGTGGTTTGCGTCGCTTGTCGGCGTAACTCTTTTGTCGGCTACGAGCTGTGAGAAAGTTATTGCGAATCTGAGTGATTTTGTCGGTTGTTTCCTGGATAAGCTCAGGACCAACGATTGGAGAATCCACTGTTGCGCGAATTACGTGGGACTCGCCAATTTCATGCCAGCAAATAGGAGATCGGCATTTACGGCCATACAATGCCTCAAATGGTGGCATCCTGATGCTAGAATGATAACTGTTATTATAGGAGAATTCCACCAACGGTAAATGAGAGTCCCAGTTTCCTCCGAAATCTAAGACACACGCCCTCAACATATCTTCGAGTGTTTGAATTGTCCTCTCAGATTGACCATCGGTCTGAGGATGATAGGCGGTACTGAGATCGAGGTAGGTTCCCATGGCTTCTTGAAGTGATTGCCAGAACCGAGAGAGAAATCTCCCATCACGATCTGAAATGATGCTGAGAGGGATGCCATGCCGACTAACTATCTCGTCGATGTAAATCCGAGTAAGTTGTTCGACCTTGAAATGTTCACGGATGGGAAGGAAGTGAGCAGATTTAGTCAAACGGTCAACGATTACCCAAATGATGTCATGTCCCTTTGTGGTACGGGGAAGTTTGGTTACGAAATCCATGGTGATCGCTTCCCATTTCCACTCGGGGATTACCGGTTGGACCAATAGTCCAGAGGGTCGTTGATGTTCTGCTTTGACCCTGGAACATGTAAGACATTTGGCTACGAATAAAGCAATATCCTTTTTCATTCCCGACCACCAATAATTGGTTCTCAAGCCATGATACATCTTGTCAGCGCCCGGATGAATGGAATATCGAGTTTTATGGATTTCTTCCATCAGGAATGTACGAAGATTGTCGCGATCTGGGATCCAGATGCGATCTTGATAATAGAAAATACCATCAGATTTAGATTCCAACTCCCCATCAATTCCCGTGGGCATGTCATTTTCGGTAATTGCCGAGTGTTGGGCTCCTCGAATTCGGTCGCTGAGATTGGACAAGATAGGAGAACATATTAAATGAAATGCTTTGGCATGTTCTTTTCGGCTTAACGCGTCGGCTACGACGTTCGCCTTGCCCGGATGATAGCGTATTTCACACTCGTAATCATTTAGGAGTTCGACCCATCGTGTTTGCCTCATATTGAGTTCCTTTTGATTAAGAATATGTTGCAAGCTCTTATGGTCGGTGAAAATTACGCATTTAGTGCCGTAAAGGTAATGCCTCCAAATTTTAAGAGCGAAAACCACGACACCGAGCTCCAAATCATGAGTCGTATAATTCCTTTCATGGATTTTGAGTTGTCGCGATGCGTAAGCTATAACCTTTCCCCTTTGCATCAAAACACAACCTAGACCGAGATTGGAGGCATCGCAGTATACCACGAAATCTTCGGATCCTTCAGGGAGTGTAAGAATTGGAGCGTCACACAATCTTTGTTTAAGAGTTTGGAAAGCGTCTTCCTGCTTGGGTCCCCAATCAAATGGCGTACCCTTGCAAGTGAGCGAAGTAAGCGGTAAAGCGATCTTTGAGAAATTTGAAATGAAACGCCGGTAATAGCCGGTTAAACCGAGGAAGGACCGAATTTCCTTGGGGGTACGTGGGGATTTCCAATTCTTGACTGCTTCAACTTTTGCAGGGTCGACTAAAATACCCTTGTCACTTACAATATGACCAATGAATTGTACATCATTTAACCAAAACTCGCATTTCGAAAATTTGGCATAGAGCTGATTTCCTTGCAATGTTTGGAGAGTTAGACGAAGGTGTCTTTCATGGTCTGCCTTTGTCTTGGAGTAAATGAGGATGTCATCAATAAAGACGATAACAAAACGGTCGAGATAAGGTTTAAATACTCGATTCATCAAGTCCATGAATGCGGCAGGGGCATTCGTTAGGCCAAAAGGCATAACGGTGAACTCGTAATGACCATAGCGGGTTCGGAAAGCGGGTTTGGGGATGTCTTCTTCCCGTACTCAAAGTTGGTGATAACCCGAGCGGAGGTCGATTTTTGAGAAGCATGAAGCTCCTTGAAGCTGATCAAAAAGGTCGTCGATCCGAGGTAACGGATATCGGTTCTTGATGGTCAATTTATTTAACTCCCGATAATCGATACACATACGAAACGAACCATCTTTCTTTTTAATGAAGAGAACCGGGGCTCCCCAGGGTGAAGTACTAGGGCGGATAAATCCCTTATCGGTTAATTCTTGGAGCTGACTTGCCAATTCTTGCATCTCGGTTGGAGCCAACCGATATGGAGACTTGGCTATGGGAGCAGCCTCAGGAACGAGATCGATGCGGAACTCTAGCTCACGTACTGGTGGGAGTCCAGATACGTCATCGGGAAAGATGTCGGGAAAGTCTCGTACAATCGGAATATCTTCGATCTTCTTTTTTTCGACCTTTGTTTCCACCACATGGGCTAAGAAAGCCATGTATTCTTTACGTAGATATGATCGAGCTTGAGTACATGACATAAGACTAAGCTTTTTTGAACGAGTCTCGCCATAAATACGAAGACTTTGACCGTCGGCAAGAGGAATACGAATAAACTTCTCGTAACATACTATTTCAGCATGTTTTTGGGATAGCCAATCCATTCCCACGATGATGTCGAAGCTACCAAGTTCCATAGGAACTAAATTGACGGAAAATTTATGACCGCAAAAATCGAAAGTGCAATCTTGGATGACTGCATTGAGTGAAATGTATTTTCCATTGGCGACTTCTACGGTAAAGTTTTCATCAAGAATCGTGCGAGGTGTGTGAAGTATGGGTTCAAATTCCAATGACACAAAACTTTTATCGGCACCTGAATCAAAAAGTACTGACGCGTAGCAGTCATTTATGAGAAATGTACCATTTACGACCTTGTTATCGGTCTGTGCTTGGGTTGCGGTAATGACAAATGCTCGGCCTTTGGGAGCTGGAACATGCATTGTTGGATTTGCCTGGGCTTGAGTGTTAATGATATTGACAAGCCTAGGACACGCGTTTCTGAAATGGGTGGGGTCACCACAGTTGAAGCATGTTCCAGTTGGATACCGGGTTTGTGTTTGCTGATTTGAGGGTAGAGCGAATGGTCGCTGAGTTTTTGGTGCACGGCATGTGTCTGCCAAGTGGCCATAGCGACCACAAGTCGTACAAAGGCGACACGGGCTGGTGGTCATATGGTGATAGTTACAGTGGTTACAGAGGGGGTGAGGTCCAGTATACGGCTTTTTGTTTGGTTGGGCTTGTGGGGTGACTTTGGAGATAGGAGTGGCAGGGGTAATAACAGCATGGTTGTGGTGATGGCTTTTCCGCTTCTTTTTGTCGTGTCGGTATGAGGACTCGGACTTGACAATTAGGGGAGTCTCAAGGGTCGGCTTTTCAGTAGACATCTTTAAACCCTTGCGTGGGAGGACACCATCGTTCACATTGTCCTCGTTGAGTTGACCTGCTATTTCAATAGCGGATTCTAGGGTAGATGGCCTGCTGCTGGTCACCGAATCACGGATCTGGCGCGGTAACCCTTTGATGTAGCGGCGTATTGCAGTTTTCATAGGTTGAACCATGTGAGGTAGGAGTCTTGAGAGATCATGGAATCTATTTGTGTAGGTCGCGTTGTCGCCTCCCACCTGTTTCAGATTCCAGAATTCCTCCTTGAGAGTTTGCAATTCGCTGTCAGGGCAGAACTTCTCCATCATGCGTTCCTTTAGTGTTGACCAGGTCATTCCCAAGGCAACAACCTCTCCTTTTTCCCGTTTTTCTAGGTTCCACCAGGTGAGAGCATGACCTTGGAGGCACCCTGTGGCGTGACGGACCATCAGGTCCTCAGGACACTCGCTATGGATGAAAGTACTCTCCATTTCTTCGATCCATGTAAGGAGTGCGGTGGCACCATCGATGCCTTTGAAGTAAGGCGGATTGCAGTTACGAAAGTGCTTAAACGAGCAACGAGGAGTGGTTGCTGGAGCTTGCGGCTGAAGAGCTTGAAGTTGGGTTGCAATTGTTGGGATGACATTTGCTACCTCCTTAGCGATAAGGGCGGCTAGCCTTCGGTTGCTGCGAGCAGCGTATGGGGGTCGTAATGCCATCTATGAGAAACACGTATATGGACTTGTGTGTTTTTTGTAAATTGATTATGGAAATTAAGTTTGTAGACATTGTTGGGTAAAATGATTGTAAAACACTTGTTGGGCCATGGTTAGGAGTGTTGGGCACCTTTTGGGCTTTCCATGGGTACTAAATGTGAAGCATGTAGCAATTGCGTGGGCCCCCACAATACTAAGTTTTCACATGTTTTTCCCATTTCAAGGCCCATTAGGGAACTTAATAGTCCAATGAGTTGGCCATTTTGGAGTGTATCCTTTCGGATACGTTTGATAATGTCGGGTATTTTGATGGCTCAAAAGTAATGTGAATGACGCACTTTGGCCTATAGGTTTGGGAACTCTCGCCTTTGGTCCCCAGGTAAGCAAACTGGTCCCTCGGTTGATTGGGATGTATACGAATGCTTACCTAGTCAGGACTTTCGGGCTACCGGCACCTCCCCCTTCCAGTTACTACGCGTCCATTACTTTGATCCTACCCAACTAGAGTGGATGACTTTTAATTTCCTATTAGCTCTAAGGAATATATATGTATATAAATTTTTATTTTAAAACCATTTGAGTATGTGTGTGATTTTAAGAGAAAGAAAAGAAAATTCACAAGCGTATGCACACATATAAGTGTCGGGAATAATACGTAAGCACATAAGGGAGCAATTAACACACAAAGGTATTCCTAGGATTTTCTAAGTGCGAATTGCATGCAGTTGTGTGTGCATTTTATAAACTAGCATACGAGAGGACCCTAGAGGCTATAGACTAGGTCAAGGCAATTAACTTAATTCCCTATAGTCAAGGTCTCTGATACCAATCTGTCACACCCCGATCCTTGGCGGAATCGATCAAGGCGTGATATATTGTTCAAAGTCTCATGACAACTATGCTATAATATGATTAGATTCAATTAAGTACTAAGTACGCAAACAAGATCCACAACATACAAATACAAATCCAAATATAACAACATTTATTACATCAAATTTAAATAGTCTTGTGGGTTTCTAAGGTACACCTTACTTTTCATCAACTTCATTCTTCAAATCTGCATCATGGGTAAAAACAGGTCAACTACGAGAGTTGGTGAGTAATCTAGTTTTATTAAAGAAAATTGTGAGTTTGAATAATTTGAAATTTGTTTTCTTTTGAAGTTGGCAAGCAACTGTTATTGAGATAATAGTTTATAAATCAAAAATTGATTAACAAATGATAGCAACAACAATAAGTCCTCACCCTATATATACATATATATATATATATATATATATATATATATATATATATATATATATATATATATATATATATATATATGTATATATATAGGATGGAGCATCTAATCATCATACACACTCAACCACGTGCAATCAATCACCTTAGCGTCCCAAGGCGGGGTGGTCAACCCAATAGCGCTATTATTGTCCATAACGTACCTCAAGAATACGGGCATAGTCATGGAGATTAGACTAAAAATGGTAATGCACTACAAGTACATGTAGCGTAAACAAACAATAATTATACAAATAATGATTCACGTATAAATGTCCCAACAATGTCTCAATTGTGATAAAATAATAAAATGAAGTTGAAAACATATTAGAACCACATGATACACCCCAAAAGTATTGAAAATTATAAAATATGGGGTAGATTACTCACATTAGTCCAATAAGGAATGCGCGTGTTGTACGATAGACGGCTCGAGTCAAAATGTCGTAGAACCTAATATAATTAATAGTTTTGGCTTAGGAATCGATAAATGGGAATATATTGTTAATAAAAATAATTAGACACATATTCTTATATTAGATGAATTAACAATTATCCAAATTTTGTTTTGAATATTAATGTATTTATATGTTAAATGAATTTTAAATTGAATTAATTACTTTGCTTAATTAATTTATATTTTCACTTTAGACAAGATTTTAATAATTTATTATTAAAATAATAACTAGTCAAATTGTAAGTATTTACAGATTTTATACATTATAAACAATTATTTATATGAAATAATCATTAAAAATGCATTTTTACATGCTTAGATATTTAGGAAAATGGTTTTAAATACTAAACAGTAATGAAACATTCTGAAATTATCAGAAAATCAGTATTTCATAAAATAGTAATTACTGTAAAATTTTCATATTTTTCTTAACTGCGTTAGTATTTATTTAATATTTTAATAATTAAACCACAACAAAATTCGGGAAAAATAATAAATGATTCCCAAAAATTCTGGAAAATTAACCATAGTTTTCTAACATTATATGGAGCCTACTGTAAATAATATGGATATTTTGGACTATGGGAAATATTTCTTATGTTTTTCATTATTAACTAATCAATAAAATCATAAATAATAGGAAAATATAAAGAGAAATTCATTAGACTTTTTATTTATGATTAAAATATTATATATGATATTCGGATAAGGTTTTATAATTTTTGGACATGTGTAGCTATTTATTATCAATTTAAACCATTAAATAATCATTAAATCAGGAAAAATAAGCAAACATTCTTACAAAAATCTGTAAATTTTGTCATGGAGTCTTTAAAATGTTAATAAGGTGCTAAAAATATAAAATCTAGTTTTTAACATACATAACTATATTTTGCAATTTATTTATCTATAACAAAATAAAATACAAAATAAGCATCAAACGGTAATATAAATGCATGAAACTTTATAAATCCACTTTACTCAATATATGGGTTGTTCCAAAATTTTCCCAGAATTTATTGACTGCAAAAAGTATTTTATGTGAATTATTGCCCTATTTTATTGCAATAATTATAGTAATTCAATAAAAATAAGTTATTTTCTGAAAATTTCCAGAACTTCTTATTTTATTGATGGGATTCTGAGAAAAATCAGGTTTATATATAAAATGAGTTTTAGATATTTTGGTGGATTTAATTTGTTTCATTAATGAATTTGAAACTTTTAACAACATACCTTGATGAATGCTTCAAGAGGGATGGAGATTTGAGTATGAGGGATTGTTCTTGGCTGGAAAATTGATATTTCTTAGAAGAATTTCGAGATTGAGAGTGAGAGAAAGAATAGAGAGGGTTTGAGTGGTGATGAGAATAATGTGTTGGGAGAAAAATGAAAGGAAAGATGATGGGAGGTGTGAGTGGGAGACCATGAGAATAACTTTTGGCTTTTGGTGGTCTTCATAATTTCCCACTAGCACAAGCATCTCTATGTAATACACTAATTAATATAAGAATTTTATAAAATTTAATGTAGAGTTTATAAAAATAGAGTTTTATAAAAAAATAGGTTATTATTTGATTATAACAATCTACTTTGATTTGAAGTTTAATTATAGCATTCAAGTTTGATTCTTTTAATTTAATTAAAGCATCATACTTTGATTTAATTTTAATATGGTATCATAATTTAATTTGATTATAGTTATAACGTTATACTATGCTATATTGCTATTAACGTCAATTTATATCGTAGTGTATGGGTTTTGATCTTATTAGCGTCAAGTAATATTGAGTAGGGTTTATTAAATTTCCAATTGGGTTGGGTTGACCTGAATCCATTTTAGGCGGATGTCACAACTCCAACCGAAGACAACCCAAGCGAGACTAGCACCACCACCACCACCGGAGAGAACACAGTTGAGACTACATGCAACACCAGTCCAACAGAAGAGATCCAAGTGGAAGCTACTAGCACCACCACTTCCACCGATGAGAATCCAGTCGAGACAAGTAGCAACTGGGTCAGATCAATGGGGAATCGGATATTCCTTAGCTGCTCCACATAATAAGAGAAAACCCAAATTACTCAACATTATAACCTAATTAATCGGATAGCAATTTTCTGTAATTACCTTGTAGATGATTTCTTAATAACCGCAATCCTATCAGTCGTTTTCGTTATCTTTACAAAACATTATTGTGCGCGTTCGTATCCTTCAGATCGAGAGACAAGGAGAAAGGGGGAAATCAAAAGAATAAAGCAATCATGCACACATAATGCGATTTCCGATCAGAGAAAGAAAGAGGTAGGCAAGGTCGACTTCGGTCATTGTGGTTTACGAATTTTAGCAGCTGATCGATACCAACCATTATCCCCTTGGTGTGCGTGACTAACAGCTCGGGTGAAAGAGAGACGATGAAGGATGAGATCGATGGGGACAGAGAGATCTCGAGGAAGATGGGCGTGACAGACGAACTAGCAGCTGGAGCTGCTCCTGCTCGGATCGACAATCACGCCGGAGAAGGCAACCAAGGGCGGCGGTGGCTTAAGTGTGTGTGTTCGTTCGATATCAGAAAGACAAAAATAGAATGAGATGGATGTGAAGTAGTAGCGACATATGGTGCTAAAAGGGATCAGACGACGTAGAGAAGCCGCCGGGGAGGTTGTGAACCGGTGAAGACAAAGTAGCAGTAGGAAAAGAGATAGAGGTATGAGAGAGATGAACCTGTAAATACCTTAGGGGGATCTTAGAAGACACGAACTGTAACACCCCAACTTTTACACAATTTTTTTTTCAAACTTATATTACAAATATTTAATCATACGAACCAATTAAGTTTTTACAAACGGGGTATCACAAATTCGCATCATAACCACAGTTCAAACCTGTTTATTTTACATTGTTAACAACAGAAGCTACGGTCCCACACCCGACTCTTCTAACGTCCTTCCTGCTTACCTGAGTACATAGCATTTTAAAAACAATACGTGAGACATAATGTCTCGTGAGCATTATGGGTTTAGACCCAAAACAGTTTTCCAATAATAATTTTACTCTTTAAATTCTTTTCCAATATTTTATTTCCTATGAGCGCACCCATAGGTATTCCTTATTTTGTGATGGTACATTCCTACGAGCGCACCCGTAGGTTTTATACGAGACGCACCCGTATAACTACTTCCCCAATAGCATGAAACAGATTCATCTATCAAGGTAAGACAACTACTTCGCGACGGGAGGTACCATCCCAGTAGTGTCTTATTGCCACCCCTACCGCAGCAGGCAGTGGTCTTTATCCGGATACTAAGCAACTTATCATCATGGGCCAATCACATTATTAGTTCACTGTATTTCTGATTTTCTTTCTTTACACATTATAATCATATTTTTCATAAAATACTTTTAAAGTCATAAAACCACTTTGACTCCAAAACATTTTAAATAAAATTCATTTTGCTATGTACCCGAAAATCCACATAACACTCACCTCGAGTCACCTAGGAGTTATTTAGCTTCTTGAACTCCTTTTCCTTTCACTTGGTTATCCGTATTTGAACCACCACCTATTATTTACAAGATATACATTTATATTCAATCCATATATATATAATAATCAATTTTACAGCACCAGAGTGCTATACTATGCAATCACAGGTTATATTAGACTACAACCCTCATTATAATAGCTTCCTTTAATTTGTAGATTTTCCCGAAATATGTGTATTTTACTACAGTACCCTCGGGAAGTCGTATTTCGGTTCCGACCATTTTCTACAAAGTTTTGAGCCATAATAGACCTATGTTTAAAATTTGGGGTCAAACGGACAAGTTTTGGACCAAAACTCAAAATTGAAAATCACTTGGCAGGAGACTCTACATGGTTCTGCTGGCGCCGCCTCGCGACTCGACCAAGGGTCTGGTCACGACTCGAAGGCTGCTAGCTTCGCGACTCGACCAAGGGTCTGGTCACGACTCGAAGGCTGCTAGCTTCGCGTCGCGACCAACAGGGTCGTCGCGTCGCGATCGCTGCTGGTACAGACCAGAATGTCCGATTTTTTGTGCTATAAACTCCCATTTTCTCTTGTTAAGCCCTTATTGCGTGACTTAATCACTGGAATCATGATTTGAATGACAGAAATCCATGTTCCAAATTCCATCCCGAGAAGATGATGAATAGTGCATGCTCAATTATGATTTCTTACCTCTCTTGGTTTAGAAGTCTTCAATTCTGCACTAATATCCCAATTATCACTTCCTTCCTTCGTGAATCCTCCAGAAATCGTGATCTTCCAGTGCTCCCTAGCTCTCTCTCGATTCTTCTATCATCTACTGAGAATGGAAGATTTTTCCACTATTTATACTTCCAAAATTTTCACTTTACACCCCTCCAGTTTCCATTTCTCCATTTTAACACCCAAAACAACTTTTTATTACATAAAGCTTTTATATATTTACATTATTACCCACAAACACGAAATATTTTACATTATGGTCCAAAACATGGCAAAATACTAATTTGCCCTTTTTCACAACTTTTACTATTACACATAATTATTTTATATTCTTATTACAGATTTTTCGCGGGTTCTTACACGAACTGCTGCAACTGTGGTCCAGTCCACGTAAACCACCACATGGCATTATTATTTTACCCATTTAATTATGGTAACCGGATAACCTTTTAAGACACGATGAGTGGTATAAAACACAAGTCATTTTCGACTTTAATGACTTATGAGGCCCGAAAATTTCTGAAGGGACCTTTTAAAATTCTTGGTAAAAGTTTATTGGGCCAATGTGACAATAACCCTTTAAACAACATACTAAAAAACTTGCAACCTAATCGGTGTTAATTTGAACCACTTTCAATTCCTAAAAGAAAACTCAAACTAGCAACCACATGTTTTAAGGCACAAATAGAGCTACAGGATTGATCAATTAGAACTGTGATCCAATTGTATTAATAATGATATGACTGCATTAAACCATGTTTTTAAATGTTATTTGATCATTATAAGTCGTTATAACTGAAAAGGTGAAGACTAGGGATGATTTAAACTTAAGTTTGTCGCTTAATCGTACCCGGAAAACATTTTCGGTCATTAGACATCCCAATAATCAACTTGGACTAGGTCGAGTGGATTTCTTTTCTTAAATCCACTCGATCAAGTAGATCCCTGGATTTCCAAACCTTAATTTTGTAACTTTTGCATACAAAGTCAAAATCATGTCTAGTTGTCACTTATGCTATTCTATGGCCTTATGTATAATATAAATGAAACAAAATGAGATGATTAAGAACTTAATTATGGACTTAATAAGTAGTGGACTTAAGACTTAGTTATTGGTAATGCTAGGTTTGTTGGATCAATATGCCCAAGTATGATCATAGAATGATGTTGCTTATAACATGTGATCATATAGGACCATACCAATAACAAGTTGTACACAAAATGATCATTTTAAGTATATATATTTGATTCCTATTAAAATATCATAAATTTTGTGTTTATCATTTTATGTGTAAAATGATATGAAATATGGAATTAATTCACATGGTATGAATTAATAAAAGAGAGTGTAAATATTTAGTGTGTGTGTATATATATATATATATATATATATATATATATATATATATATATATATATATATATATATATATATATATATATATATATATATATATATATATATATATATATATATATATATATATATATATATATATATATATATATATGTGTGTGTGTGTGTGTGTGTGTATGTGTATGTGTGTGTGTGTTAACAATATATCAGAAGGTTTATATATATTAATAATGTTAGAAACTTATTTTGATTAAAAGTTTATATTTTATAAAGGTTGGTTTTATAAAATATGAAAAATTACAAAACGTGAGTTCTCATGTCATGCATTTTGATTCTACCTTTAGCTAATGCATGTTGATGTTATGACTTAATTTGTTAAGATCATGCATGGTCTAAAAGGAAGTGATCTTGTGAGCTAAGTTGTTGGTCTCTTTGGAGAAACCATTCTTCCTTCCTTTTCAACTTTTGGCCGAGAATTACAAAGGAATTCTTACTACATTTTCATAAGTATTTTGGTCATTAAGTTGTATAATTAATTACCTCTCTTAGATACCAAAATGGGTTTTGGTATTGAAGCTTAAGAGATAGTTGGAACACAATGAATAACTAGCATTCAAAGTGTCACACAAACTTGTTGATGGATACTTCTAGAGAAGGATCTTGTTTGATTCTTGTTGACAACCTCAACAACATCCAATCTTTGAGATTGGACCAAAGGACTATAAATGTTGTATTTTCTATCTTCTTAATGTTGTTAAATTTATCTTTACATACATACATATAGTGAAAGATCTTTGGTGGAAATAAAATAGTATTATGTTTGTGTTCAATGTTAAAAGCTTTCGTTGTCATTTTTCATGATTTTATGTGTTATGAACATCATACTTTGAAACGAAATCTTAACATTTGGTATCAGAGTCTAAATTATATTGTATATTTAGATAATAGGTTTACGTGTATATATTCTTTCATTTGATTCACATTCTCAATATTACACCTGCCACTCCATATCTTTCCTATCAAATGAGGAGTTTAGCATCCGTTTAATATGATTAAATTATATTTAAATTACTTCCCATAATGCTACATGGAGTGGTGGCCAATGGCTAAGGGATGACCAACAAGTTTTTGTGGGTTGGCAGCCGTTGACCATTTTGTAGGGAGTGGTGGCCAATGGCCAACGAGGGGCTGTTTTTGCCATTTTCTGAAACTTGTATACCTGTTGAGGGGCTGTTTTTGCCATTTTCTGAAAGTTTTACACCTGTTGGCATCTCGCCAACAGGTTGGCGATCCATCTTTGGCGAGTGGCTGGCCATTTGGTCCGGAGTGGGGTTGGCGAGTCGCCAAGAGGGTTGGCGACCTCTTGGCGATCAGCTACTCCGTATAACCTAACTAGCATATCATCTATATATAAGACATGTTATTAAATATGTAATATATAGTCAACGAATCCCTTTTCAAGCCTACATTCACTAGTCAGCCTACTTTTTATTATTAAAGAATAAAACTCATTATAAAGATAAAAAGACTTTCAATCAAGTTGCTAAGTAAGACAACCTTAACTCTCAAGTACCAACAATATATAATATGTAAAAATTATGTTTTCTTGAAACGGCAAAAGAGATCTTACAAGTCATAAGTAATGTGAAAATGACGTTCAGATTTGAATAATTTAACAAAGATATTTTTAAATCATATTCTTTACTAGGTTTCTAAATAATAGTTGAACACTCAAATAACTTATGAATTTGATCATATAAATACATACAAACACTAGTTTTTGTGGTCCGGTATTTTAAAGAATTTTTGTTATTACAATATTTGTTAGAAAAATCACTTTCGTATAGGACATCCAAATGCCTTCAATTACGACATACGTACAAAATAAACCCGTTTTGGAATAAGTGTAATTATGCTATTTTACATTATTTTTATATATTTATGTTTTTCAAATTTGTAATTATAACATACGTTATAAAATTTTAAATTATAAGTCTTGCTAAATTTTGTTTCAAAACGTGCATGTTTCATTGATTAAAAGGGTTAAGAATGAAAGAGTCATCTCTCGTTGATCGTGATCATATGTTCATGTTTTTTTTCCTCTGCAAGTGATGGTCCCCAGTTATGCGCGTAGAAAAATCATGTCATGTCATCTATGTATGCAAATGGATGGTAGCATGCATGATGCATGTTTACATACACATGCATGCTTCAGTTATATTGGAAGCTGCATGGAAACCAGGCATGATCAACTTGTAACACTTAAGCGCAGTCAGTTAAGGGTCCACACCACATGTTTTTTTTTTTTTTATTCATTTTAAATTATTTTATAAGAATAAGGCAAGACTGTGGTTGATAGTGGCTTCAATTTGTTTAGAGTAACTAGGATAGGCAGATACCATATTGGTGTATTGACGTAGTTATATATGTATAATATATAAAAAATAATTTACATTATAATTAGATTTTACTATAAATAGTAATTGAATTTTGATTTGTAAAGATAAATATACAAAAATACGAGATTTTGTATGTTGTAACCATTCTACATGCATAAAATTGAATATAAACATAATTGGAAAAATATATTGTAACAAAAAAAATCAATTTGTAAAAACAGTAAAATTTAAAAAAAAAATACGTATAAAAATAAATATATAAACACAAAATTATTTTAAAAACAAATGAAAACGTGAAAAAGTATAAAAATCAAACATTCTAAAATGCCAATTTCGTAAAAAAAAAAACTCATAAAACACAAAGTTGTAATAACTTTCAAAATAATTAAGCTTTAAATATAAAAAATGAATATGTAAAAGATGAAATTTATATGTTTTTAACAACCTATATGTAAAGAACCAATTGGGAAAAACAAAAAGAAAATCTTTAAAAACATTCATAAAAACAAATATGTAAAAATGAAAACATCTTAAAAAATATGCATAAAAAACAAAACGTAAAAAATTAAAAAAAGTAAATATTTAAAAATAATAAGTTTGTAAAAACGATTTCATATAACACAAAGTTGTAAGAAAAAAATTTCTACAGGGGATATATAATTTGTTAAACGGTTTTTTAATGAAAATATTTGTAGTTTTTTTTTTATAAAACACGCATACAAATAAAGATATGAATACAAGAAATCTCAAACAAAACATTAAAAAGAAATTTGTAAAAAAGTTGTATTAAATTTTTTATGTTAAATGGATAATTTAAAAGAACGATTATGTAAATAACAAAGTTTTAAAAAATATATGAGGAGTTACAATTTTTATTTAAAAAAAAACAATTTTTAAAAATGATATAAAAAATATGTAAAGGAGTTTGCAAAATTATATAATAAAAAAGGTTTGAGTAAATTTGAAAAAAGTTAAAGACATGCTAAAACTGTAAAAAAGAAAGCTTTTGAAAATATTTAGAATTTTAGAAAAAAAATTGGACAAACTTGTAAAACAATTAAAATCTTGACCAAAATATAAAGAAAAAAAAGAGCAAACCGATGTTATAGGGCGGGAATTAGAGTCGACAAAAAATGACCCAACTCGCCAACCCAACCCAAAATTAGCAGGTTAAGTTGAGATTATCAACTCGTTTAAGTTAAATGGTTAAACCGGCCTAACCCATTCAATTAAATAGGTTGGGTTGGCTAAAAAATTTTCAACTTGTATTTAACTTGCCTACCCGTTTAAGTTTAATATATGTTTTTATTTTATTTTAATAACACAATATTACTCAATTATTATATGTATATTATATAGATGTTTAATGTTTTCATTTAAAATGATAATATATGATGAAAGTCTTGTTGAATGTGAAAGCGGAGTTGGTGTAAAGGAAATTGAGTTGCCTAGATGTGAAATATTTTCAATGTTTTTTAGAATAATTGTTTGTACTTTTTAGTTGTGATTGTACTTTTATATTGCTTTGAAGATATACTTGGGTTTTCAACTAATTTAATTAGGTGTAAGCTTTTTATTTATATTTTTAAGTTTTAAATAAGTAACCCACGGTTAACTTAAATAGGTTGGATTGGGAAAAGCTTAAATATGTCAACCTGATGAAAATCTATTTACCCATGATGTTGGATTAGGTCTGAATCTCAACTTATTTAATTAAACAGGTTGAGTTGAAATTCAAATATTTGACCCAATTAATAAATAGGTTGAACCAGAATCCAATTTAGATTGACCCATTGCCATCATTAATGGGAATTAAGCCCTCACATCATACTTGGCAAAGCAACACCTAAACCATTATACTATGTGTAATTCTATGTAAATATTCACAAATGATTTAGAAAAAGATTATTAATATATTGTTCATCATATCTCATCGATGTTAAAAATTATATGAGATATATAATGTCATAATGCTAAAACTTTTAAAAATCTATATGGTGGTGTGAAGCTTTTAAGGTTGGCCGGCATGGGAGCCCCACATACTACAAGGAGATGACGTGGAAGTGTGGGTAATGCGGTGAACACCGCCCCTCTCCTCACCGCCACACTTTCTCCATCGAAGACATAATATCTTCCTTCACTTGCATCAACCATCCTTCCATCATTCTAACTTTCATGTGTTGAAACGATGAATGCTAAAGCAATCGTTTGGGATACTTATCCACGGGGCTCAATTGCGACTTTCAGATGACTATGAAGAAGAAGAAAAAGATAAGTGCAATTGGTGAGTGGATAATATTTGGCAGGGGAAATTTCAGTCTTACTAGAAAAAAGTGAGATGCATGTGCAATTGTGTTTCACCCTTATGGGTGGGAATAAAAATATAAGAAATTGTCACATCTAAATCTAAGTTTGTTCTTGTTCTAGTCATGCCAAACATCATCTCAAAATTATTGTCTCATCCAGTTTCACCTACAAAACGCTATCTAAAAAGTGTTATGTGAGTTTTATATATTTTTATTTAAAAAACAACCTACCTCATTCAGTTTCTAAAACGTTTTCATATTATCAAATATATATTTATTAATACGTTTAAAGAAGTTTCATTTAAGCTATGTATGTCAAGTTAGTTTTAATTATTGATATTTATTTTTATGGTTTTCTATAAGATAAAACAATCAATTTGTTATTGTATTCTTCAATTTTTATAGTTAGATTGGCTTTTTCTTAAAAAGAAAACAACATATTATACCATATTACTATTTTATGATGATTTAATGACATAACTTTGTCCCGTATGCACGGTAACCACCCATTGACAACACGAGGGGCGGATCCAAAAAATTTCGTGAGGGGTTGCACAAAAAAGGATCAAAATAAGCAACTCAAAAAAGAACAACTGCACTTGTACTAGCCGCCAAACCAACTGAACCCAAAAGAATGGAATATCGCATACATCAAAACACCATAACTAAGCTTCAGGTTTTGCAAAGACACCAAAACATCCAAACTTTCAATTATGCCTTCTGCAAACTTGTAAAGGATCCCAGGGGTATTTTCCACCAAATGAACAGCAACACCAAAAGAGCTTCAAAATGCATCAGAAACCAAGCAGCCATATACTCTGTAACGACTCCTACGAGCTGAAATAATACCAAGATCACCAAAAAGATTGCTATTACAGGGGTAATTTCGTCCTTAATCAAATCAACACCAGAATTAACTTGAAATTTGCATCTAAAAGTCGGATAATCCTCTTGCAAGTTGCCCTCCAAATTACACATAGCTGGGACCTTTTCCATTTTCAAAAAAGAAAATTGCAGTTGGGTGATTTTGTCAAATACTTGATGCTCATAAAAAGTGAAAGGTAATGTCATTGCATATCTTATCCACCCCTCCCCAAAAATAGCCTGGAGATATCATCAATGTGCAAACTTATTCTCCAAAAAAATTGCAGACCCAGCTAAAAGCAGAACCAGAAAATCAGATACCTGGAGATATCATCAATGTGCAAACTAGTTATTCAATTGGGTTGTATGTGTCTCCTCTGTAACAATGAGAATAAGATCAACAAATTTTAGGTGTTTGATCAAGAAAGACTTCATATATGATGAGGATAAAAGAAATTACATTTACTTAATCCTTCTGTAGATTCCAACTACATGGTGCAGACGATATTGGGGAAGAATGATTAGGGTTCTTGCACAAATCTGAGTAGTAGCACGGGCTACCCCATGCTACTCTTTAGTTCCGGCCCTGACAATAACCCAAATTCAAATGAACCTCCAACATGCAAAAATGATAATATATGGGGAAGAATGATTAGGGTTCTTGCACAAATTTGAGTAGTAGTACGGGCTACCCAGTGCTACTCTTCAGTTCCGCCCCTGACAACAACCCAAATTCAAATGAACCTCCGACATGCAAAAATGATAATATATAGGTTAAAGTTCAGAACACCGTATTTCTTTTATCATAAAGTTAAGTTCATGTGTGGAAAACTCATCAATGTCAACGTTGTCGACATAAGTTACCATACCGTCTACATACTTCCTTCCAGGTGATTTACTGAAAAACCCATTGTGATTAATCCTTATCGTAAACAGATTTTTGAAATCCCTTGTTGATCAACACATGATTTCTCAGTAAATGAAATATACACATAATGTTTAAGGGTTAACGATCGTAAATGAGGAACTTACTATAAACTGCAAATCAACTGCTCTGTACGTCGTTCTGAGATTCCACATCGCAGCTTGTGACATCAAGGGAAGTATGCTTCTTTCTTCACTTTGACGAAAATCTTCTCGGTAATGGAGGACAATGTATGTATGTAAGAGCCGTTCCGCCGAGGCGCGGCCCAGAGAGATCCGCAACGCGGCTCGGGAGGGATCTGGATTCGCGAATGATTTTGTACGCGCGGCGCGGCCTTAAAGGATCCGCGGCGCGGTGCGCCGCTAATGTGAAAAACCCTAATTCGGATTTAAACGCCTATATAAAGGGTCCCAGCCCTAGGGTTCGTGTTTTTGGGAAATTTCTAGAGTGGAGTCGATTGGTTTTAGCAGAAGCTCTTTGGTTCCAAGGCTTTGAATGTTTGAAGGAAGAGATACAACGTGGGGAAAGGCTTGTAGCCGATCGGGTGCATTCCTCTGTTTTCCAGAAACAAGGTAAGAGGATCTACCTTCTGATATTTCATTTTATCCCATCTTTATGGTGTTATCCCCTGATTAGTAGTCTTAGATGACTTGTAACACTTAGGGTTTGGACCAAGGACATGCATGGACTTGCATGTCCATAAGGAAGTGATCTTAGGATAGTTTCTGATCCCAAGAAGGGTATGGAGTGAAACCCTAGCCGATGACTGAACTGGTTTAGTGCTTAGAAGACTTTGGATTAATACGAGTCCGCGGCGCGGACAGGCTATGTCAGCGATGCGGGTTCGGCTAAGCCCCGTAACTATGCGGAGATAACCGCGACGCGTAGGGTGAGAAGCCACGCCGCGGCGAGCTGCTGTTTGACCCAAAAGCTTAGTTTTGACCAGTGTTGGTTACCTAACGTGGGGTCTGTCCTTTAGACAAGTCTATAGAAGTTTAGCCAGTGCTTGACTTGTTGTATATGTGGGATATAGGTGTGTGGATGAGCTAGTGGAGATATTAAAGTATATCTGTGCGGTATACAGTGACTCAGGATGAGGCTGAAATCGTAAAAGAAATCGAGAGTACGGAGAGGACAAGAATAGCGACAACGATGATTAAGGAGTTAAAATTTTCAATTTTATTTGGAGAAATTTTGGATTTAGTTTTCTTATAAATTTAAATTTGATGTTTGCTTGATATGGTTTCCTTAAAATAAGGATTTTTCTAATTTCGTGGTGTTAAGTTATTTTCAAATTTCTACGTACAAAGTCAAAAAAAATTTAGTAGTTAGAGATAAGTTAGATATAAACACATGTTACATATACTATTAGATGAAAAAGCAGGGTGGCCATGGCCCCTCCTGGCCTCCAAAGCGTTCCGCCCCTGACTGTGTGCTGCATTGATGAAAATACCCCCTTACATCTAAACTCGTAAGATGAACTAACGGACGTTAAGCCAAAGGACTTCTTGCGTGCGAATTACAAACCACAGGACCTGGTGCGTGCGATTGCAATTATTTGGACTAATAGTGCAACCTAACAGAAACCATGGGGACCAAAAATCTAATTTACTCCGTTAACTATTTTGAACAAATTAACAAATTAGATAATATGTTAAAAAAAATTGTATTGGTTCCTAATTTTTGTTCGTAACTTTATTCCTAATTATTTGAAATGATGACAAGTGGATTAAAATATTATTAATTTTATTAAATTTTTCATTTGTCATATTTTCAAATGGTTAAGAATAAAATAAAAAAACAATTAGGAACCAATACAATTTCCATATTAAAAATTAAATAACCAAATAAAAACAAAACCAATGCTCAAAACCAAACGTGCCTTTAACCATTATTTATTATGGTGTCCAAGGTTTGACCAGCAGGAAAAGCCGGCGTTCAGTATTTGGTTCAAGTATTGGGTCAAATTCCATATACGGGTCCAAGTGGCCTCTCTCTTCAACCAACCCAAACGTCAAATAAAGACAACAACGACGGTCAATCTTCCCGTTCAACATCATGCATCATACACACATACATACCATTTCATCATACAACGCGCATACATTCAACCAACCCTATATTGTATGTTGTTTGGTATGATTGGTTAGTTAGCCCTGTTAATTGTATGTTGTAATTGTCTCTAGCGCCTTGCTAGTTCTTTTTTGCAATAATAGTCGCCGTTCTAAAAAAAAAACCAACCCTATATAAGTTCCCAAATTTACCTCCAATTTTCCATCTTCAAATCGATTTCCCAATCTTATCTTTACATCAACCGTCGATTCAAATGGGAGCGCTTAGTTTTAAGAAGAATGATAAGAAGAAGGATGCCGGGAAGAAGGATTCTGGGAAGACGAAGCCCGCTGACGCAGGCGGCGCAAAGAAGGCTGACACTAGTTCCGTCACCGTCGTATTGAAACTCGATTTGCATTGCGACGGCTGCGCTAAGAAAGTCACAAAATCCATCCGTCACTTCGAAGGTACAAAATTATGTCAATCTGAATCGCAATTTTTCCGGGAGTTGATGTGTGTGTTCGATTACTGACGGTTTGATTGCAGGTGTTGAAAGTGCGAGTGCCGATATTGAAGGCAACAAATTAACGGTAACGGGGAAGGTG
Source organism: Cichorium intybus (assembly GCA_023525715.1). Lineage (NCBI taxonomy): Eukaryota > Viridiplantae > Streptophyta > Magnoliopsida > Asterales > Asteraceae > Cichorium > Cichorium intybus. The sequence continues at coordinate 29,269,507 of CM042013.1, read as the reverse complement.
GACCCTACGAGCGTGAAGGAGCGAGTGGAACACAAGACGAAGAAGAAGGTGGAGATTATCTCCCCTCAGCCGAAAAAGGACGACAAGAAGGCCGGTGATAAGCCGCCGGAGAAAAAAGCCGACGAGAAGAAGACAGAAGATAAAAAACCCAAAGAGGTACTGCCAATTGACTAATCAATAAATTTAATAATGGGTTTTAGAGTTTAATAAATGAATTTTACTTAATTAATTTTATTATATGGTAACCACAGATTCAATCTAGCACGATTATGCTGAAGATTCCACTACACTGTGATGGATGCGCACACAAAATTAAACGAACCGTATCAAAGATCAAAGGTCAGTTCTTGTTCATTCAAAATTAAATCTATTCCGATCAAATCTTTTATTTGGTATCAAAATAATAATATCTAAAAATAAATAAGCAAATCCTTTTTGTATCAAAATAATAGTATCTAAAAATAAATAAGCAAATCTTTTATTTGGTAACCACAGATTCAATCTAGCACGATTATGCTGTAGGACGGTTGTACTTTTTGTACAAATGGAATTAAATGCTAGAGTTTTTGGAATTAATGTTTGTTTTTGTCGACAGGGGTAGAATCGGTAATACCGGATGCCAGCAAGGACTTGGTCATAGTGAAAGGGACAATGGACGTGAAAGAACTTACACCATACTTGAAAGATAAGTTAAAAAGAGATGTTGGTATTGTCCTTCCTAAAAAGGATGAAAAAAGTGACGATAAAAAAGATGACAAGAAAGAGAAATTTAAAGGAGATGATAAGAAAGTAAAAGAAACCGGTGATGGTGGTGGTGGCGGTGAGAAGAAGAAAGATGAAGGAAAGGCAGGTGGCGGCAAAGATGGCAGTAGAAGTGTAGAAGTGGTCAACAAATTGGAATACTATGGTCAAAACCCGTATACATACACAATACCAACGTATAATCAGAATTATTATAGCCAAGACTACGGCGTTTCAACTTCTTCTAACCATGGTTATGTAAACGAGGGTTATGCTAACCTGGGGTATGCCACACAGTATTCAAATGGACCTCCACCACCGCCTCCTATGTACCTTAACGACGCTCGTGGTAATTTGGATACAAGGATGTTTAGTGATGAAAACCCTGATGCTTGTTCAATCATGTGAACTCATGGTTTTAAAATTTAAACATTCTATTTAATAGTAACAGTATATGATTATAGAGGCGAAGTTGTCTAATGACAAAATCGATTAGTTTAGTTTAGGTTAGTTTTATTAGTTTATTTGGTTATTATTAATTGATTGTATATTTTATTTTTTTGGAAATCAATAATATATAATTTGACAAAGAATTCATGAGAAATGGCCCACCTTATCGTTCTCCCCTTGTTCTTCTATGGTTTCAAAGAGTCCATATGGCGTGCTTTCTTGACCGGCGTTGTCCGTCTTTTTTTTGTTTCACGTGGGCTTTCATATATCACCAATAACGATTTAAATGACTAATGAGATTTTTAAAAAATTTTAATAATAATAATTTGTATTGAGTTGTAACTAAATTAAACTACGTGAATAATGGTAGGTTATTGGAAATATTAATAGTATGTTCTAGAGCAAATTACAAAAAAAAAAAATTATGTAATTATTTCTTTAGATGTAATTATCAATTTTTATTTGTTTTAATAAAATAATTACGTTTTGGAAAAAAGAAATTTTAACACAGCCATTATGATCTGAAGAAGCTGTAACAATGACTGATAAACCTTTTTACCAAAAACTAATGTGTTTTGTCCGAATCATAAAAATTGGTGGTTAAGCCGAATTTTTAGAAAAATATAGTGTTTTTTTTCGTAATTAGCCTTAGATAATATTTACATTTTAATTTGTATAATTATGAAAAAATACTTTATTCTGTCATTTTTCTGGTTCAACCATTGACCTGAAGAATTAGTAACAATTGATGAAACTTTTTATCAAAATTTGATTTTTTTTTTCCGAATCTTTTAAAAGTTGGTGGTTAAACCGAATTTTTGTTAAAATATAATGTGGCTTTTCATAATTAGCCCTATAAGGATATCTATGTCCCTTGGTGATATCAATCAAAACTCTCTCGATCAACTATAGTTCTTCGACGCCGGCGTCCGCCGATCATTACTCTGTTTCTATCTCATCTACGATTCGGATTGAAGAAAGAGGTAGCGATTGTCCTTGTCTTCATAACTCAGATGTTGGGTCTTTTAACGGCTGGAACATCTACGGCAACATCAATTGTTGACTCCTCCGATTTCTAAATGATGAACTGGTTACCGATCTGTTCTCCGATCATGCTAGTAGCCTGTTAAATTTTCCGATTTGCTCAACGATCTGCTTTCCGTTTTGCTCTCTGGTTCCGATTTAGAAGTGAGTAATAGATCCATCTCCGATCTGTTCTCCGATCTGCTACACGGCCATCTCAGTTCCATCAACGATCTGCTCCACGGGCATTTGAGATCCATCACCGATCCGTTCTCAAAGAACAATTCGCTGCAATTATCACCGTTCCCTTTTACATCGACTTTCATTCTCTTCTTCTTTCAGGCTGCAACATCGGCTTCCGATATCTGATTCCCATCTCCATTGTAGATGTCCGGTATCTCGTCAATGGTTCCAAGCTCCGGTGATCATACGTAATTTTGGTTCACTTCAGTGGGTCGTTTCAGCATTTCCAGCTTTTATTGATGGGTGACAACGAATGGATCTCTGTTACGGGTAAGAAACGCACGTCGGTTTTCAAAAGATTAGGGAATCAGAAATTTTTGGAGACTAATGTAACTCAATTGCAAAAGATCTCTACCACAATTTATGTTGCTAACTTCCCTAGTCATCTAACGGTGACAGAATTAAGGAGATTATGTGAGCGGGTGGGTGTGGTGATGGATGTTTATATTCATGACAAACGTAATAGTAGTGGTCAAATGTATGCCTTTGTTCGTTTTATCAGAATTGGTAATTTGACAAATTTATTACACGCTCTCTGTCAAATTAGAATTGGATCTCTCAAGTTGCATGCTAATAAGGCAAACCATCCTAGAGTTTTTCCTAAAACTGGAAACATTCGAAAAGTTACTAGGGTTGCTAATAAGGCAAACCATCCTAGAGTTTCGGTCAGGCTAGCTCGTATGCTGAGGTTGTTTCTGGAGGGCCGATAGGGATGAAAAAGCCGGTCGTTGAGCCAGAGTCTGTATCGATATCATCCTCGATCAATATTGGTAAGGTATTTGCTAATAATGCATATCCTAATGCTTTACTTGGATGCTTCAAAGATTTTAGATCGATTGCAAATACTAGAGCAATTTGTCAAGGTGAAGGTTTCCTAGAGGTTGAAACGGTTTATCTTGGGGGTCTTTGGGTGTTGCTTGATTTTGAATCTATTGGATCTAGGGATGCGTTTTTGAATCACGAGGCATTTAAAACCTGGTTTTCTACTATCAAACATTGGCATAATGATTTCGTAGTTAAAGAGAGGTTGTTATGGATTGAGGTGGAAGGAGTACCATTGTTAGCTTGGTGTTATGATACATTCAAAAAGATTGCTAGTAAGTGGGGTGAAATGATTTTTTATGATGACACGGATGGTACTAATAGACATAGCATGAGGGTGGGGATCAAGACTGATCATGGTCCCCTGGTCTTCGAATCGGTGTCTATCAATCTTGGCGGGGTGGAGTATTGTGTGCGGATTAGGGAGCTATGTTCGTGGTCTCCAACTTTCATTAAGGGCATCATGGAGGAGGATGGGGGTGATTCAATGAATGAGGAAAGTGAAGGAAGTGATGTTAATGCTTATCATGAAGATGTCGAGGATATAAGGGACGAGTGCGGGGATAAAGTGGTAACGGTCGAGTCGGTTAAGACAGAGGAAGCGGAGGTGAATTGTAAAGAAAATGGTGTGGGGTCTGATCAACAAGAATCGGTTGATAGTGATCCTTTTAAATTGCTTCCTGTCATTGAACAATTTAATACATCTTTTAAACATCCTAACAAAATTTTAATTAATGATACGTTGGAGCAACATTCAGTTGAAGCGATGGAGAGTAGTGGTGATTGTGGGTTGCCGCCAGGGTTCATTTTTAAGGATTCTGACTGTGATGGTAAAGTTTGTAAAAAGCCGTTCCTGAGTTCAAGTGATGGCGGTCAAAGTGGCCAGGGGGGTGATAATGTCATTGATAATGGGACGATGGATATTCCAAAAACTCCAATTCACGGTGATGGTGGTGTCGATGTTCTGCATAAAGAAAAAGTGTTGTTTAACCAATGCTTGGCTAATAAGCGTTCGCCATCGGTTGTTGAACAACTTGATAGTGCTATTGCGGTGGGACAAGCGCTTGGATGGGATAGGTCGGGGTGTGTCGATACAATTCAGAAGATTATTAATGTTAATGGAGCTCCTTTTGGTTATCAATGAATATTCTTTCCATTAATATTCAAGGTGCGGGGATGGTGGCTAAGAGACATTGGATTAATAGGTTATGTAACATGCATCATATTAATTTTCTTTCTATTCAAGAAACCAAACTTACGTCAGTTGACTTGTGGGTGATTCGCCAGTTTTGGGGAAATAATGGTTTTGACTTTGCGTCTAGTTCTGCTAGAGGGATGTCAGGAGGTATTCTTTGCATTTGGGATAAATTGGTGTTTCAGAAGTCTAAGGTGTCTTGTTTTCAAAACTATATGGTGGTGGAAGGCGTTTGGTTGAAGTCTGGAGTGCAAGTTATGTTTATTACGGTGTATGCTCCTCAATTGTTAGTAGATAAAAGGTTGTTATGGCAAGCTCTTGGGATTCGTCTTCGTACTTGGGATGGTCCGGTGGTGGTTATGGGCGATTTTAATGAAGTTAGGGATGCTTCCGAGAGGTTCGGGTCTGACTTCGTTCAACATCAAGCGGATGCGTTTAATGATTTAATTTTAGACTTGGAGTTGGTGGATGTTTCTATGGGGGGTTTCTCTTTTACTTGGACGAATCGGTGGGCTACTAAAATGAGTAGGCTTGATAGATTTTTGGTTTCAGAGAGCTTTTTGGATGTTTTTAATGGGGTCACGGGGTTAGTTCTTGAGAAAGGTATTTCGGATCATAGACCTATTGTGTTGAAAGAGAAAGTGTATGATTATGGTCCTACTCCCTTTCGGTTTTTTAATTCTTGGTTGGATATTGATGGTTTTCATGAGATGGTGGTGGATACGTGGCGAAATGATGGCATTAATCATAATAATTTTATGGTGTGTTTCAAAAATAAATTAAAGCATCTTAAAGCAATTATTAGGGTTTGGATTGGTAAGTATAAAGTTATGACGAAGGAGGCGGTGGTGATGCATCAAGAGTGCCTTAATGAGATTGATAGGCTGGTTGACCAAGGATTGGCGTCTAAAGATGATGTGGCTAGGAGGTTTGAGTCGCTTAAAGTTATCAATCATCTTGAAGGGATGAAGGCAAAGGATCTAGCTCAAAGAGCCAAACTTAAGTGGGCCAAAGAAGGAGATGAAAATTCTAAATATTTCCACGGGATTCTTAAGAAAAAACAGAGGAATTCAGCTGTTAAGGGTGTGTTACGGGACGGGATATGGATTGAGGACCCTGCGGAGGTGAAAGCTCAGTTTTATAATCATTTTAAAGCTAGATTTTCTCCTTTCGAGGGGCCTCGGTCTTGGTTGGGGGCGGATATTTCTAAGAAACTGTCCGTTGAAGATGCTAATGTTTTGGAGATTGACTTTACTCGGGAAGAAATCAAACGAGCTGTTTGGGATTGCGGTGGGGATAAAGCTCCTGGTCCTGATGGTTTTTCTTTTGCTTTCTTTAGGCACTTCTGGGATCTGGTAGCGGATGATGTTGACAATTTAGTAAGGGAGTTTTTCAATTCTTCATACTTTCCTAAGGGGTGTAATTCTTCTTTTATAGCTTTGATTCCAAAGGTGAAAGAGCCTAGACGGGTTGCCGATTTTAGACCAATTAGTCTAATTGGGTGTCAATATAAAATTATTGGCAAGCTTCTAGCTAATCGTCTTAGTTTGGTGATTGGTGGGTATATTAGTCCTGAACAGTCTGCGTTTCTGAAGGGCAGATTCATTTTGGATGGTCCAATGATTCTTAATGAAGTAATGGGTTGGTATAAGCGTAATCATAGAAAGCTCTTTGCGTTTAAAGTTGATTTTGAAAAGGCTTATGATTCGCTTCGTTGGGAGTTTTTGGATGTGGTTATGGCTGAGATGGGGTTTGGTTGTCGGTGGAGGAGATGGATTGAGGGGTGTTTTTCAAATGTTCGTGCTTCTGTTCTTATCAATGGTGTTCCGACTGATGAGTTCGAAATGGCTATGGGTTTAAGACAGGGAGATCCGTTGTCTCCTTTTCTCTTCATCATCGCCATGGAAGGTCTTCATGCCATTGTCTCGAAGGCGGTGAAGTGTAATCTCATTAAAGGGGTGTCCTTGAACAATGATGGGTTGGATCTTTCACATTTGATGTATGCTGATGATGTTATTTTTCTTTGTGATTGGGACGTCCTTTGTGCTAAAAATCTGATTGGGGTGTTGAGGTGTTTTTATGTCACTTCCGGTTTGAAGATAAACGTGTCTAAGAGCAAGATTCTTGGAGTTGGAGTTGAGAATTATGAGATGCAGGAGATGGTGAGTATGTTGGGGTGTGGAGTTGCGGATAGTCAGATTTACTATTTGGGGGTTCCTGTGGGTTGTAATATGGGGCGTATTAAGAATTGGGATAAAATCGTGAAAAAATTTAAATTTAGCCTTTCTTCGTGGCATGCGCGTATGTTATCAGTTGGAGGTCGTCTGGCGCTCATAAAGGCAGTCTTGGGTAGCTTGCCCACTTATTATTTGTCACTCTATCGTATTCCTGTAGGTGTTGAAAAGGTATTGGAATCTATGAGGAACAATTTCTTTATTGGTGCCGATTTGGAGGAAAGGAAAATGACTTGGGTTGCTTGGAGGAAGTGTTTAGCGAGTATGGAGTTAGGAGGTTTGGGAGTTGGGAGTATTTCTAGTTTGAATTGTGCTTTATTGTTTAAATGGATTTGGCGGTTTAGAACTAGTACGGGTGATTTGTGGGCCAAGGTAGTTCATTCGATCCATGGTGATGATGTGGAGTGGAGTAGGCAGCGAGGTCGCGGGGAGAGGGGGTTTAGTCCTTGGTTACAAATCTTAAAATCCATATCTCTTTTGAAAGAGAAAGGGGTAGATTTGTTAGCCAAGTGTATGCGGCTTGTAGGAAATGGGAGAAACACTTCCTTTTGGAATGATCTTTGGTGCGGTGATGCTTGTTTTCGTGATAAGTTTAATCGTGTCTTTGCTTTGGATTTACATAACAATTGCAGGGTGGCGGAGAGATTGAATCTTCAGAATTGGGACACGTTTTGGCGTCATTTACCAAGTGGTGGGGTCGAGTTAGATCAGTTTCGATCCTTGAAGGTGTTAGTGGATCAGGTGGTGATTACGAACAAGGAGGATGGTTGGGTTTGGGATCCAGATCCAGTTAGGGGTTATCTGGTGGCGTCGGGTAGGAAATGTATTGATAATTTGTTACTGGAGGTGTCAAATTTGAAGACCAGGTGGAATCAGGTTCTCCCTGCTAAGGTGAATGTATTTATGTGGAAACTGAGGTTGAACCGTCTGCCTACCAAAGTTAATTTGGAAAGGAGAGGGATAGATTTGGACTCTATTTTGTGTCCGGTTTGTATGACAGATGTGGAGACGGTCAATCATCTTTTCTTTTCTTGTGAGGTGGCTCTTGATCTTTGGGGATTGTTGGCGAGATGGTGGGAGCTAGATATTCCCATATGTTCGTCTATAACTGATTGGGATTCTTGGTTTGATGATCTTCAGATGAATATAAATGCTAAAGTGTGTTTGGAGGTGGTTTGTAATACCTTGGGTTGGGCGATTTGGTCTTTTCGGAATAAGTCTGTGTTCGATAACAGTAAGCCTCTTAAGGCGGCTTTGTGGGATTTTATTCAATCTCAATCGTTTCTTTGGGTTTGCGCTAGGTTTTGTAAGCTTAGGATTTCTTGGAGTGATTGGTTGTCTATTCCGAATGTAATTAGTACTTCTCTGTAATTTTTTCCTAGCGTTTTGCTAGTTTTTAATCTAATGCCGTCGTTCAAAAAAATTAGCCCTATATTTTATCATGATTTATTTATTTTTCTTCTATCCGAGGGTTAAGGGTAGATATTATTACGGTTTAAGCACCATGTTTTCATTAGAGAATATATATAATAGTATAAGACATTTAACTATTTATTAATTTGATTTAAGAAATGATAAGGTGCTAATTAGATGCTACAATTTTTCATTAACAACAAACATTTCATGGTATTAGGCTTTTCTTGTCAAACCATGCAATAAATATACATGTAAAAATGGATAAATATACCGGTCTTTCGACTTTCTATTTAAGACAAATTTGTATTAGATAATCATGTTGTTAGAAGACAATACTCGAAAAAAGTAGTTTCTTCCGTCCAGTTTATGCCAATTTACTTAACGCCCTCAAACGTACGTTGGTTCTCATTGCTCATCATGTAATTCAAGAGACCATATGCATCCTATGTGTTTTAAAGATGGCGTTCTAGTCATTTTAGTCATCGTTACCATTTTTCCCATCTTCATGTTCACCAACCTTCGCCTTATTTTTACTTTTATAGAAAATGCAAAATAGCTTATAAAAATTGTTTCAGCTCAAACTCGAATAAAACTAGGGTTAATCTCACTAATTTTCAACAAATTGTCACATTCTACGTTTTAGATATCTAATTCGTGTTTTTACATTGAACTATATTTGTGCCAATCCATCGTTATAATGCAAGTGATGGGGCTGTCTGGTGCTTTTTGTATGGTTGTCATCCTACATTTGTAAACCAACCGGTCTATTGGATAAAGACTCTTTAAAAAAGACAAAATGTATGTGTTACCTGTCCCTAAGATGGAAGATACTTTTAGCCACATTAGAACTAAATAGACACTATAACAAATAAAAATCTCGGTTAGTAATTATGCTTTTACTGTTCATTATACTAAATTTTCAGTTTAGGCAATGTATTCATATGCATAATAGAAACATAATTATTTTTTCCATACATTGTTATATAAACACATATATCAAGCGAAATTGTTAAAGTTGTCAAAATATATTCGATTCGGTCGGGAATTTAAGAGTCTGAAAGTAAGAACGATATTTCTAGGAAAATGAGACCGGGGGCTAAAAGTTGAAAAATATGCAGTCACCTGAACTACTACACTATAGAAGCATATAAAAAAGACCTTAAGTGATTCAAGATTTTGGAATTAGCAATGAAGCTTATTTGCAAGATGAACATAACGAAGACTCTAACCCTGGAACTATGTAAAAGCAAGTGAATTAGTTTTATGTACTAGTAAATTTACTATTAAATTAATTATGATATACATCCGATAATGTTAGTAAATAAGTAGATAAATTATGAAAAATAATACTCTATTATATTTTTAAATACTCAAAAGTAAATATTTTTCGTTTATTGTCTGTGGAATAGCCACCAACGTATGTCATCACCAACAACACCACGAATGGTCAAAGTGGACTTTCCCATTGGTTTCATATTGCTCAAGCTTTTTCGGTTTTTGATGACTTAATTAAATATCAAAGATAATCGATGATAATCAAAATTCTAAAAGTTTTACTCACTATAATGGCTAAATACAACGGAAACTTGGTAGGTTTTATTTTTTATTTTTTATTTTTATAATATCTGTCGTTCTAAAAAAACAATAGCATGTTATTTAGTGTTGATACTTTTTGTTCTTAATTTGGCCATAAATGGTCTTAGTACCGAATTTCCGGGTCCCAAAACCAATACTGAACTTGTACTTAATTTGGCCCTAAAGGTCCTAGAATAAACAATGTAATGAAATTGATCATTATTATTTCATTATCATGTTAGGTTAGTATTTTAATGAAATGAATTATTAATTCGTATTGTTTGACATGTAGGAATAGGCATTAGACCGGATGAATTCAATTAAAAATTAGAAGAGTATCCACACACAAATAACCTATAATTTACAATTTTCTCACAATTATCTGGTCAAAACTTATAGTTTATATCGCTACAAATTGATATTTAGTATAAAAAACCACACTATCACCGTATCGCGTTAAGCTTTTTACTACCAGCATTGTTCATCTCGGTATAAAGCCTTTGATGAAATTCCTATTGTCTTGTGATACAATAATAGTTGAGGAGAGAATATACGGTTTTGAAAGAAGAGTATCAAGTTATGAATGAGGAGTGCAAGATAATGAGGCAAACTGAGGAAGAGGTTCAAGGTAAAACTAAGTCAAACAAAGTTTTATTTGGTCTTGTTGCTCGGGTTTGGTATTTTAGCTTCAACTTGTTACTTTTTTGTGCTTCTAGTCTCTTGAAATTCGTTCAAGATAATCGGATGTTATCCAGTAGTTTTAAAATATGTAATTTTGTGACTTATTGATTCCGAATACTTGAATTCGTATATGATACTTTTGAATTATGTAATCGGTTGATATAATTTATAATTTATCGTATTTTTGTTGCAATTATAGAAATGTAATTATTAACGGGAAATTCTAAATTTTTTGCTATGGTTTTTGGTGTTTGTGGTGGAAATATTGGAAACGCAAAATCGTTTTTCCGACAGATCAGTGACGAAAAATGGGAACCTGAAAATGTTAATTGCGACGGAATACTGGCGGATAATTCCGTCGCTAATTGGTCGAAGATGTGCTGATTGAGAAGTAGTTGGCTTTTTGCGAGGGATATACCGTCGGTAAATCAAAAACAGTCCGACGCAAACCGCCGCGTCGCAATCCAAAATGTAGTCCGTCGCTAAACGCCTCGCTAACAATTCCAAGACAATTAGCTTTTCTTTCCCTCAAGGATTTTACTTCTCCCCAAATCAGAAACATTTCCCTCGGTTCTCGTAACCTAATTTCACCCCGGAAGAGATGAAGTGACGAAGACGATGAGGTGAAATACACGGGAAAGTGAGCAACAAATCGAAGAAGGCGAACTGAGCTGTTAAAGATGAGTCTTCCATTTGTTAGTGATCGTCGTCATCAGATCGAAGGGTCGTACCTATCGTTATCGTCATCGTCGTCATCAGCTCTTAGGGCTGTACATATCGTCATCGTCAACAATGTAACAATCTGTTCTTAGAACTACATCAGTTCTTAGAACTACACCAGTTCATCAAAGCATTCAATTTGTATCCTCCTTTTGAACCGTAAAACACATTTCTATGCGACAGATGCTGTTAATTCAATTAATGGCACAATCATCACGTATGGACCAGGTATGTCTAGCATCTAATCTTATGAGTTAATCTTGTAGATTTGAGTTTTTAAGAGATGGACAACAAATCGGAATACCTAGTTTTACCAACAATTCAAACATTATGATATTAGTATAGTGTTATTTGGTTATATATTGCCGTTATCGTGGTTGAAACTTGAAAGGCTGATAAGTGAATTGATATAAGTATGCTCGCAAACCTTGTTTTTCTTCTTCTTTCTTTCTCTCCTTCCCTTTGCTGTCCTTCTTCACGGTCTTCAAGCAGCAAAACGCCAACACTCTCACTTTTCCCTCGGTCTCTCCTAGCTCTCAACAACACAAAGAAAACAGGGTGGGGTTGGGATTTACGGCTCAATGGGATTGATTCTAGGGTTAGCAAAGTGTGAATTATGCTTATAAGGAGAGATCGCTACTTTTGCATGGGCTGGGATTAAAGTCAAATGCCTTAAGGGCCGATTCTTCCTTGATCGCACCTGCCCATCGTCAACATCCCTACAAAAAAATTTGACACCATGCAACTTTTGCCTACTTAACAATATTGGTCCATATAATTTCTTCCTTTAACTTTATTTAACCCAAAACCTAATACATCCAACATATTAAGTTTTAAATAATGTCATTTAGCCCCCTCTCAACTTAAATAAATTTTACAATCATTATTTCATTATTATTATTATTATTACTACTTATTGAGATTTATTTCTTCAACTCGTTTTCTAAATAAATTTATCCCTTTTTCTTTTAAAATGCGTAACTAAGATAATCGACGTTAATCATAATCACACGCAAAAACTGGAGCGTTACAACATGCTGGAATCGAGTTGAGAACGCCAAGATATGATCACTATCTTTGGAATCGAGCTATAGTACCCATATGGCTCTATTGGACTTTGGAGTAGAGCAACATAGTCAAGAACTGCTCTATTTGGGAGGGGAAGTGATGGAGTCGATTTGGGGGGGGGGGGGGATGGGGGAACGAAATAAGTGGAGGGAAATGAAAAGGTCTAATGAAATAAGTCGGAGGGAAAATCAGCGACCGATTACACCGTGTGACGAGGGTTTAAATCTGACGTTGAATCCCTAGCTCATGTCTCTCTAATCTCTCGCTAAACAACTCCAATTTGAGCACTCGACATAGATATAACTTTTATCACTGGTTGCTTGCTAATCCCTCGCTGATTAGCTAGGGATTTACTCCCTCACTGATTCCGTTGTCGATACCTCAGTTTCTAGTAGTATATTTATAAAAAAAATGTTAATGAACATCAATAGACCAATTTAAGTAAATTCAAGTCTCAACTCCTCTAGGTTGTGTTTGGTTGATATCAACAATGACTTGCCATATATCAAATCATCCATTTGAACTCAAATACCTCTGGTAGACGCATAGTTTGGAAATCCTTGCTTTAGTTATTGGACGATTGTGGGGAAATGGGAAGTTACCATATATATGTACTATATTAATTTATGTACCAAGGTGTATTTGTAAACTTTTTAATATATGTACTAAATTAATTTACCATATATTTATAAATTTGTCTAAGATTGTATGATAATAGAAGAAACTGGCAAGACGAAGGCAAGACGAAGGCGGTGATAAAAAAAAACTACTGTGCAAGATGATAAAACCATAAAGACCGACTTGGCATATTTTAAAGTCTTGGGCTTAAAATATGTATTTTTGTCAAGTACGGGACCCTTTCTGTAATTTACTAACATGTATTTTGAATCATTCAAACACGAACTAATTTTATAAGTATCATGTTTCCGTGTTCCAAACTCGTTGGAGATCGATCGCTTTGAAACGCTATGCTGCCTCCTTTTACCCGGTTGGCTTCTTGCTGTACTTTGGTAAAGTGTTGCCGGAATCTCCGGTGGATATCTGCTAGATCGCTTGCCAATGCGACGTGCTCCCTCGTATCAGACTCATCTTCGGATACCAATCATCATACGGTTGAAAAACACGGCCGTAAGTTTAAGGTTCTTGAAACCATCGAGCAGTTGAAAAGAGAACAGAGCAGTGCGTTGTTATTTATGCGTCAACTGAAAGAGTCTGGTTTTAAACATGATTTAGAAACTTACATGACAGTTGTTCGATTGTTGTGTCATTAGGATTGGGGTTTGAATGCAAGGTCAGATAATTTGCTTAATGATGTTATTGATAATACAAATTGGGAAGTTGTTAGGTTTGGAATTTCTGATGATCTGTTTGAAGCATTGATGGAGGAAAATTTGATAGAAGCTATTGATGTGTTGGTTGAGGTGTACATAAGTGTTGGCAGGTTTGAGGAGGCGATACACACATTGTCGGAGATGAAAAGTAGGGGTGGACTTGTGGTGTCAACACACACGTGTAATTTGGTATTGTACAAGTTGATTGAATGTGGGAAAGTGGATATGGTGGAATCGGTTTACAGACAACTGAAGAGTAATGGGTCGATTCCGAATGTGTTTACATATGGGATGCTGATTAGAGGACATTGTAGGAATGGTTGTTTGAAAGAAGCTTGGGACGTGTTTGAACAAATGGAAGAGGCTGGAGTCGAACCTGATGCTTTCACTTATGGTGTGTATATTCATGGGCTTTGCTGCAACGGGAAAACTGATTTAGCCTGGCAGGTAGTAAAGAATTTGAGGAAGTCAAATAAGCCGGTTGATGTTCGTGCATATGCTCGTGTCATTCTAGGTTTTGTAAAAGAGTCAAGGCTACAAGATGCAGAAGATGTGTTTCTTGACATGAAGCTTAGAGAAGTTGTCCCTGATGCATTTTGTTATGGCCTCTTAATTCGAAGGTATTGTCTAAACGGGGACATTGACAAGGCATTGGATCTCTGTAAGGAAATGGAATCGAGAGGTATTAAAACCAATCATAAGTTTGTGAGGTCGATGGTGCGAGACTTGTGCCGTTTGGGCATGCTTGATGAAGCTCTATGCGTGTTCAAGCATTTAATGCAGCAATCAGGGGTTTTCCTTGATGGGTCCTCGTTTAATATTGTGATTCGTGCTGCGTGTAAACTGGAGAAAATGGATGATGCCATGGGGTTGCTAGAAGAGATGAAATGCAGGAAAATCAAGCCACTTGTTATGCAGACACTAGATTCAGAACCTACAGGTACCAACCAACAAAATTACACATGCATGAGTGCTTGTTTAATCATTAACGTACCTTTTTAATTAGTTGATGGCCATATTGTTTACTCGTATGTGTCCTTTCTTATGTTAGCAGTTTTATTGTTTAATGAGCTTATAATACAGTATTAATCTGGATCGGACTATATATGAATATATATGGTTTGGATATTCGGATTAATTAGTTAATTTTCGGATATATTTATTTATTTTTTATTTATTGTGTACCAGGTTAATTCTATATGAGGTACACACGTGAAAATTTGCAATAGGATTCGCCACTAGAGTTAAATTACAATGTCCACTCAGCAACTAAGTTGATGCCTAAGTTTGCATGATATCTCCTACGGATTCTCACATAATACTGGAATACTCTTGGTTGTAACATATATGTATGTATATTTGTGTATATGATATAATGATAGCTCAGTTTTACCTATTGTTATAACTGTGCTAGTCTTATCCTTTTAATTTATCTATCTTCAAGACTTCAATACATGCAAAATTATTACCACACATGTACAAGTCACAACACACTTGTTTTTCTTTTATAGGCCTATAACAAGTAAAGCTATTTTATTTTTCTTTCTTTTTCATTCATTTTTGTTCTAACTTATTATTCTCATGTAACTCCCACATATCTATATATATATATATATATATATATATATATAGATATATATATATATATATATATATATATATATTTGATACTCATATATAGTATAAGCTTGATAACTTTCAAGATTAATCATTTTTTAATTTGATATTTTTTAAGGGCTATAAGGTCAAATTTGGTCCAGGTATCCAAAACAGTCAAAATGACCAATTTGACCAAAAAGGTAAATTTGCCCATTTTGACAAAAAAAAAACTATTGCAGGGTTCAAGATGTTCTTATGTTTTTTAGTTTTGAATAGTCCAGACTCCAGATGACTTAAGTGACCAAAATGACCATTTTGACCAAAAAACGCTTGCAGGGGTTGAAGATCAATGCGTTCAACCAAATGTGGGTCAACATGAAGGGGCTGACGGTGTTCCATTGGTTCAGGATGCTAGGGATCAAGGTCCACAGGATTGTGTTGGAAAGTTGCATACTACCCAACAAACGCATGCAGTACATCAGTTGACTAGTGTCGGTGCTCATCATACTGTGATTTTGAATAAGCTCAGGAATAGTCTATGGGAGGCAGGAGAAGATCAATGACGATCGGGAAGGCAATTTATGACAAAGACAGTGGAGGTAGCAGTTTGGACAAGCCTGTCCAATTAGCTGAAGCCTAGGTGTTAGTTAGTGACACTTTATTTTGCATGTTAAAATGTTTTCTTATTTTGGTAACATTTTATTATGCTATTTTGCTAAGTAGACAATATGTTTGGTAAATTGATCGACTTAAAGCTTTAACATGCAAGATACTTTTTGGTATTTTGATAACTTAATGTTTCATGGTTTGATAGCACTCTCTTAATGTATGCTATTTTGATACATTCTTGTTTCATTATGCTATTTTCATACCAGCCTCTTTTAGTATGCCATTTTTTATAAGCTCTTATTGTTTCATGGTTCTGAAACATGCATGCTTGTAATTGGTGCGTTTGTTTCAAAAAAAGGTTCGTCAAAACCTCCCCCCCCGGCGCATCCATCGTTTTTCATTTTTTTTCAGTATTGGAACTTCGGAGTTCAGGTATTCAAGGTGAGTAAAATCCGACCCTAATCTAAATTCCATTTTCGATCATTTTGTATATGGTAATGTGGGTTTTGTCCCGTGATTTGAAACTTTAATAAGTTTTTATTCTGATTTAATGGTTTATGAGGTTTTCGATTAGGGGTTCTTGTGCGCTGGAACATGTCTTCTTGATGAGTCCAATAATTTGTCTTTGATACTCAACCGATAATTTTGCACTTGGAGTGTGTGTTTGATTAGGGGTATTTGTGATTAGAGTCTAGAAGCATTTCCCTTTTGTTTGTATGTTCCTAATTTTCTGAAATTATTTCAAGCGAAGGGAACGGATGAATTACACACTAAGCATTGCAGTAATTGTGCATCGAGATTTAACGACTCCAAATCTTCTTGTTGATAAAAATTAGATTTTCAAGGTTTGTATCATACTATCATTCCTTCTTAATTTGATGAAATTCGGTTACTAATGTTTTAATATTTACACATCTTATTATGTATGTAGGTATGTAAATATGGGATGTCATGCATGGAACACGCCACTTTTGGAATTGTATGTTAAAGATTGACTATTGGATCTTGTTAAATATCGACTATTGAATTATATGTTCTTTTTGAATATGTTTTTTACTTTAACGACGACATCAACAAATACCATCCACTCCAAATTCGCTTCACATTCGTTCCTTTTAGATCACATCAAATTCACAACCACTTACATACATCAATTCCCCATGTTATTCACGCTACCACTGTCCTTCTGTCAACCAACTAACCCCTCCACAACATCTAAGTTCAACCACATACCGCTTTCCAACTATGACCGTCATCCTTCACATCTCTCTATTGATAACCTTCCACCGTCAGTTTTTGGGCATTTATCTACTTTCTATGGATTCTATTACATATTACAATCTCAAATGTTGAGTTTACCAAATCATCAATAGCAATGACACATCTTTCTCACTATGAGGTAAAATTGAATTTTCCAATTAATTTTTTATATTTTTGTTAAAACTTCATTTCTTCGTCAAGATTCGTGTTGGGATTCAATAAAAAAAGTTAAACACTTCTAGAAAAATCCATAAATACGAATTCTATAAAATGCGAACTGCAAAAACAAAAAACTGTAAAATCGAAACACAATATTTAACGTGGTTCACACGATCTGTCTAATCGACTAATCTATGGGCGAACGCGAGAGAGAGAGAGAGAGAGAGAGAGAGAGAGAGAGAGAGAGAGAGAGAGAGAGAGGATTTTATTATCACCGATAAAATTTCAATCATACAAGGCTAAACTACACTTGTAGTCTAACCACTCATAAGAAAATATCACTCGCACTTTTGATTGTCAAACAATGACTTTGCACAAAAAGGCTACCTCACAAGAAACTATTTGTTATGTGATATTCACCCTTATTGTTTCTTCTTCTATCTGGTGCTTCTTGTGTGTTGTTCACTCAACATATGCTTTTCTGCTTGTAGCACTCGCCTCTATTTATATTAGATCTTCCCTTAAAATAAGAAAGGATAATATCACTTTTATGATTTGTTATTAGATCAATTTCTTGATATGGGCGTTCATCATTTTTGGGTTTATTATTATAGTGTCGTCAACATCTACAACTGTTGCAGAAAAGCATACCAAGTATGTTACAGAATAATAAAACGGTTGATTCGACTTTTGGTGTTGAGATGAAGGTACATAAAAAATCTTGATGACTAGAAGAAATGGGTGACTATTTACATGGCTACTTTTCTGGCAATAGAATTGTACTAGAGGCAACGTTTAGGTATTCCAATCAGGAAGCTTATGTTTATTTTTTATTAATATTCTTATATTTAGATATTTAAGGGATAAAACGTAATATTTTCATTTTAATTTGACCATTTTGTTATTCTATATGTAGTCTTGCCTTCTGCTGGTATTACGGCTCTTTCTGCTAGAGAAACTAAGGGAAGAACTAATATCTCTGCAGGAGAGAAGGAATTTGTCATTTTTAGAAGTTTTGGATAAAGGAAAATTTGTAAAAAGTTGGGCAATGTGTAAAGTCCTTGAAATTCAGGAAGCTCATAGATTACTACAACTAGTAGACAAGACTCTGATAGCTATTAAATTTGTATAGTACCAAAAAGTTGTGTTAACGTTGCTTCCATCTCTGTTATTCCCGAGACAACAGGAGGTCAGGAATTCATCAAAGACTCTGTGTCAATTTTTTTATGCTTTTGAAAATTTGTTTGTATAAGTTTTCAAGTTCTTTTTCAGTTATATATGATTATCACCACTTTTTGTATAATCGGATCCTGCAAAACTCTACAATGGTCTTCGATGGAATGTAACGAGGACACAAGGTTCTGAAGTTGTAGTGTGTGTTAGATGCAGCCAGGTAAGCGCTTACTACACAATCGCCATAGGGCTATTTTTGTATTTTTGATGACGAGGGATTTTGCATCTTTTTCCTTATTGATTTGATGTCTTTTTACCATGATGGTGTTTACATCTTTTTCATTAAGGGAAAACAAAGAAGACGATCCCAAAAAATGTTAAGAGAATCTTGAGCAAAAGCAAGTATACTAACCTCGCTAAAAACCTCTTCATTAAGGCTATAAAGATTGTACAAAGATGAATGGCAAATAAAAGAACTCTTAACACATTCCTGCCATATGGTGTTTCGAATCCAAAGAGTATCCTTAAAATTTTAGTATTGACACATATTTTTTCCTTCATGTGGTCTAAAATGCATAAGGGTGTTTGTGAAAGTTTTGAAGGATGTCGTGAACAACCCATATGCTACCGAAGTGGTCACTATACTTTTGACTTTTGACACGTTTTCTACCTACACACCTAAATAAAAATATCTATAATCATTTTGATTGTTTATTATTATACCATCCTACTTTTAATCTTTTTCTTTCTATCAATTGATTTAGGTTCATTAAAATTATAGATGTTGATTGCAGTTTCGTACACCCTTCAATCTGACATTTTATCAAATGACTTACAAAGGATATTATACTTAATGGTCGAGTTCCATTTGTACAGATATGTAGTAATTGATATGTTATTTCCTTTCTAAAAAATTTTACTATCTTTCTTTTTTGCAGGAAATGAAACTCAAAGAGTTATCGAGATGCTTTAGGCGAATCTGATTGTCATCTATTGCAATTATATTTCAAAAATTCGTAACAGTCACCAAGGACGGAACAAACTTTGAAACGAAAACCAGACTACCACTTTGTTATTGTAATTACTTATGGAATCATCTATAAGACTTCTTATCCAACGATTTCCATAGCTTTCCTTGATCCATACGATAACTATGTTATTTAAACCACTGTAATAGTCTCTTATTTTTCATAATCTTCAATATGAAACAATGCAATTTTCACGTGTTCATTTTTTAAAGAGGTTATTGAAGTATATCAATTTTGTCACATTATATATATTGGAAAGCCTGATGGTTCAACTTGCCAAAAGACAAGTATTAAAAAACAATTGGTATCAATGTTACCATCTCTGCACCAAAATTCCACAACGGAACAATTATGAAACTTGGTTGTTAGTTAATAGCATTGCCCCTTTAAGTTTCAGATATTGGAACTCTAAATCTAACATTTTACTTTCATTTTTTCTTATTAATGTGTTATACTTTGAAAATACCTTCAAGTATATCATTCTACCTTGATCTTATAAAATTCTAAAATTACCCTTCGTGGATCGTGCTTCGCATGGCCCATAAAACATGCCACATGCCTTGTGTGTGTGTGTGTGTGTGTATATATACACACACACACACACACACACATATATATATATATATATATATATATATATATATATATATATATATATATATATATATATATATATATATATATATATATATATATATATATATGTAGGTTCATATGTGGAGGCTAAATATTGTGTGAGTGTATGAGACAATATCAGCCAATCATTTCGTAAGGGTATTTTCGGAATTGTAAATTATATTAATTAATAATTAAATTTTCATTCCTAAAATTATGGTAAATAATTAAACAACCTAAAATAAAAACCCTATAATATTGGAAACCCTCTCTCTACTTTCTCTCTCCACCCCTTTTTATCTCTCGGCTCTCTCCCGATTTTTGAAACTATCCCACTGCTGTTTCCTTCTTCCAGTCGCCGCCGTGTCGTTCTCCGGCAGTGGGACCTCCCCATCGATCCGCCATGGATGCCCGTCCACCTGACCTGCCCCCTAAAGAAGTTCCGCCTCCTATGGTCGATATCTCCCCGTTGATTCACATATGTCGCCTACCCCCGATCGAGGGTTTTGTAGTTGCCTCGGTAAGTTGTCATTCCCTCCAATCTCTATAATTCTCATTGCCACCACCGGCTTTACCTTCATTTCCGTCAAATAAACACAAATTCAATGGAAGAGTGTGCGTATTTTGAAGTTTAGTTTCTCTCTGGATTTTGGTTTATGATCTCGTATTCCAAGATTGCTTTTTTATTTATTCAGAGATTCGTTTTAGTCAATCCTTACTTTTTTGGGATCCATGGCTTTTCCAATCAAATTTCATGAACCTGGTGTTAAATTTCTTTGTTTCGGACTTTTGGGATCAACTTTTTTGTTTTAGATCTTTGCCAATCGATTGCCAGGAACCTGGCTTTTCCAATCGATCTTTTTTTCAAAAGCAATGCTTATTATTCAGAGATTCGTTATGCTACATTTTTTATTATGATTTAATGTTTCAGAAATATTCATAAACAGACACGACCAAATGGGCAAAACAATATCGCTTATATGACAGCACCACCGTTTGCCAACGATAGAACCAGGAAGAGGTAATATTCAATATATGATCAAAATTGCATTTTTTTTAATAAATCGAATTCCGGATCCTAACTTTACTCCATTTGGATTCTTTTTAAATTAATGTTTAGATATTTTCTACTAATTTTCCGGTATAACAGAGAGGTAAAGTTTATATGGATTCTAGTTAGCTATGAGTTTGCTCGTGATTTGATTATTGATTCTAGTTATTGATTTGGTAATTCTTTAATCCCCTTTGCAATTTCTTTGATTTTTATTCTTTATTTTGATATATGCACATGCGCAAGAATTTCTATACTGGAATCGGCAATCTGAACATAGTGCATTTGGAACTATAGATCAACATTTCTTGGTCTGTTTCTGTTGCGAAGTAGTCTATGAATTATGAATGACCAATTCTCCATGATGTAGTGTGTACGTTCAACTGTTCAAGTTCACTTGGAGTCTAATTTCTTGAATGACCAATTCTCCATGATGGATGTTTACATTTTTTTAGATATATTACTTACTCAAAAGAGGAAGAAGTGGTTCGTAGCATACAGTCAGCACATGGGTGATGAATGCTTGACTTTTGACCAAAAAGGTAAAAATATTATCTTTTTTATGTTCTTTTTTAAACATTTTGTGATTTGTTAGTTTTTGAGTAAAATTTGTTAAAATTTCAGCCAGAAGATTGGGATGATGAGGAAGATGGTGAATGGACAATGCCAACTATCATCAACAAATTTTTTTAGAATGTATCAGGACATGGGTATATTCTTTCAGAATTTAGCAGAATTTGAAGATTGAGTTAACAAAATAAGCATTATTCTTTCGGAATGAATGTGGTGATACAATAGTTTATGCTTCATTCTCACAGAATGTGTACATTGTCATTTATGTTTTTATACTTGATATTGAATTTTTATATATTTTTCAAGAAGATTGTATATATTATTGTTTAGTATTGAATGTTGACAATATTCTTCAAGAATATTGTATATGTTTTTGTTTATATTATAAGCGGTCACAATATTCTTTTAGAATGAAATCGTATTTTTTAAAAGTGATTCAATGAAGACATGTATTCTTCGTAATATGAGTAATACCTGCGTTTTTAATTTATATCCAAGTATTTTAACCTAAATTCTGTAAGAATACGAACAAACACATTGTTAAAGAATTAAATCTGGTTGTAAATAAAAAAATTGATACAAATAGGTAAGAATTATAAAAATGGAAAGTTTCATCATGCAAGATAACTATCTAAATTCTAATCCCTAAATATCCGCACATTCCAAAATTTGTCATGGGAAAATTTGACTAATTTACCCTTATTGATTTTATTTAATTAAAAATAATTAATTTTTATTCAATTATTTACGATCATGCCATCATCATCTTAACCATTCATTCTTTTCATCTAATGGTTGATATTGTCTCACACGATCACACAATATTTGTGTTCCACATTTGATACTAACTCTATATATATATATATATATATATATATATATATATATATATATATATATATATATATATATATATATATATATATATATATATATATTCCAACATTAAAAAAACATCTAGTGTGTATGTGTTTATGGGTGTGTTTGTGCGGTGTAGGTTACCCGTGAGAGGGTCTTGGCCCACGATGAACACCCCAACCGGAGTGGTGTTATCGCAGTTAGTGCAAGGTAGACATAAGACACTGCTTGGTGCGGTATGTTGACTCTAATCAGTCTAAAGTTTGAGAAAGAACCTAAATGTAAGTTGCTTACACAAACTAACATGTATGTCTCAAAAAGAAAGTGGCAACCGGAATATAACAAGTACACGTTCACAAATGATGTAAGCATGTCCATTATCAGGGCTACAAAAGCTCACTTGTCGTTGACCGGCTTATAGGGGTATGATAAAGTTCGTGAAACAAATGTTGAACTTGTGTTCGTTAAATTATGAATATTTCTTTATTTTAATGTTTGAGCATGTATGTTTAATTATGAACATTGTATACATTTGGCTATTTTGGTAGTATACTTTCAAAAATATGTGTATGTTAATGTCTAAACATGCCTATGTTTGGTTGTGATTATTACAAACATTTGACTATTTAGGTGTTGTTTTATATAATATCTAAAAATGTTCTAATATGAACATGTGACATATACTTATGAGCATTATAGACATCACGCTATCAAGGCATTGTACTTCAAAAACTTGTATATGTTTAGCTACATTAACTATTATTTATGCATCGTACTTTATATATTATGTATGTTCATGTATGAACATATGTATGTTTAATTCTAAATTTATACATATTCACTAGAGAGAGTTGAATATCAAACTTAAAAAACATAAATGAACATCAATCCAACAATTTAAATAATTCGAGTCTCAATTTAAATACCTTACCTCGACTTATAGTATAGAAATCATTGCTTTAATTGTTGGACGATTGGGGGGGGGGGGGGGTTGGGAAGTTAGATGGTTAGTATATTTAAAATAAAGGGAAAAATCAACTATATATCCTTATAAACACTTGTAATTACACATATATTCTCGTAAAATTTCAAATTACATGCATATCCTTATAAAATCTATAAATTCTTATATATACTCAAATATGTAATTTAATGATAACTAATCTTTTTAATATTTAAAAAATATTTTTAAATTGATTTTTTATTATTAAAAAAGTATTTAACTTGTAACATTATGATATTATCCTTCTCCCAAAAATCTCAAATATATCGATAAAAACATGGATGTAGCCAAAATATCAACTGATTGAAGATAGTTGGGTCCCAAATTCAAAATTCGACATGGAGCTGACATCATTTCATAGTCGACATTTATTTTATCAACCAAAATTCACAGTCCATTAATAGCTACTTCCAAAATGTCGATCAATAACAGATTGAACACACTTATTTGAAGTTGTCATCGATCCAACGCATGTATCAAATCCAAAATCCTACCCTTGATATCAATCAATTGAACAGAGTTATAGTCCCAAATTCAAAGTCTCACATGAAGTCAACCAATACTAATTAAAAAATCAACTTAAAATATATTTTATAATTTTTTTAAAAAATAATTATAATTAAATTAAATATTTTGGTTGATATGTCAGTCTATATGTTTTATAAAAATATACATGTAACTTCAAAATCTCATATGAAGTCGGCCATTACTAATAATAAAAATTCAACTTAAAAGGATATTTTTAATTTTTTTTAAAAATAATTATAATTAAATTAAATATTCGGGTAGATATGTCGGTCTATATGTTTTATAAGAATATACATGTAACTTGAAATTTTACAAGAGTATAAACGTAATTATGAAAGTTTATAACGATATAGACGAAAGTGTTTTTAAAATAAATATAGTGTGAGGTATATTTGTAAATTTTTTAATATGCGTAGGTGATTGAATTAATTTACCTTAGACCAAAGGAAACCATTACCCCTCACCCCAAAGGGTTTATCTATCACGTAGACGTCACCTTACTTTCCCCTCACTAACCCCTCAACCCTTAAATTGTTGTAAATTGTATACCATCACTGCACCTCACTTAATTACTTAAATATATATACAAATATGTATATATACATGTTATGTGTGTATAGAAAGAGAAAAGGAGATGAGAGAGAGAAAGGGAAGATGCGGTGTTTCAACCCCTTACCCCAAAACATCGCACACCACAAACACCAACCAACCGAGATGGTGTTCCCGTCCGGTGTGGTGTTGCCACATCAGACCCCGCAGACCAAGTGGAAAGGCTCTATTTGGTCTTATATTTATAAATTTGTCTAAGATTGTAGGATAAAGAGAAACCGGCTTAATTGATGGAATTATATCGTTTGAAAAATATATGTTTTGTCTAGCTGTGCATTTTGTTTATTATAAATATATACAATTCTTGCCCCTTAAAATGAGTCGATTACTGTTCATTTTTGGGTTTTGCTAACCTGCGCCCTTTTGTCTTCAAATACGTTTACCTTCACTAGAATAAACAAAATTGTATCTGGTCTGGTGGAATATTAGCTTTAAAATCAACCAATGGAGTAGGGTTCGAATCCCACATCCTTCTGAATTCCATGTTTTTCACTTCACACCTCTTCTCACTCTTCAACTTTTGTTTTCCACAACTTTTACCCATATTTCAAATTTGTTTTATAAATTTGGTACATATCTTTTTTTATAGTTTTGCTTAGTCTTTTTTATTATTGTTTTGGCTCACTTTTAAATAGTTTTACAAATTTGATGCAAACGTTTTTTACAAGTTCTTTTAAATGAATTTCTTTTAAATTCTTTTACAACTTTTTAAAAAATTCTTTTTACAACTCCTTTTAAAATTATTTTTACAATTTTGCTTACATTTACTTAATAAGTAACATTTCAAAAAATTTCCAACTTTTTTATATCTTTTTTTTTCTGTTCTTCAAAATTATTATTATTATTTTAAATTAGACTAACTTCTTTTACAATATTTTTGTAATGAGCCGATTATTGTTCATTTTTGGGTTTTGCTAACTTACGTCCTTTTTGTCTTCAAATACGTTTACCTTCACTAGAATAAACAAAAATGTATCTCGTCTGGTGGAATATTAGCTTTATAATCAACCAATGGAGTAGGGTTCGAATCCAACCTCCTTCTGAATTCCATATTTTTCACTTCACACCTCTTCCCACTCTTCAACTTTTGTTTTCCACAACTTTTACCCATATTTCAAATTTGTTTTATAAATTTGGTACATATCTTTTTTATAGTTTTGCTTAGTCTTTTTCATTATTGTTTTGGCTCACTTTTAAATAGTTTTCCAAATTTGATGCAAACGTTTTTTACAAGTTATTTTAAATGAATTTCTTTTAAATTCTTTTACAACTTTTAAAAAAAATTCTTTTTACAACTCCTTTTAAAATTATTTTTACAATTTTGCTTACCTTTTCTTAATAAGTAACTTTTCAAAAAATTTCCAACTTTTTTATATCTTTTTTTTTCTGTTCCTCAAAATTATTATTATTTTTTAAAATTTGACTAACTTCTTTTACAATATTTTTGTAACAAATTTGTTTTTAAAGAATTTTATATTTTTGTATTTTGTATGGTTTTTTGAAGATTTATCTTTTTTGGAATTTTTTACATAGCAAATTATCCGCAGCAACGCGCGGAAAAATACGCTCGTTAATTTGTATTTCTTAATATATAAGAAATATATAAGGTGTAAGCTTTTGTATGAGATGGTTGGTGCTGTGATCAAAGAGAAAAAAGAAATTGAGAGTGACGTTGTCTTTTAGGAAATGAAAGAAAGGGCAAATGATGAAAATGAATGTGTGAACATATACAAACAATTTTAACAACAATAATGATGAGAAATTTGGAAAAGAATGGCAAAAATGTATTTCTATAGCAAACTTATTATTAACAACAACAATTAATAAAGTTAATGATAAAGAGCAACCGTGCAAGTTAATAAAGCCATAAAGATCGGTCATGCCATATTTTAAAGACTTAGGACTTAAAATGAGTTTTTTTTGTAAACTACTGGACCATTTCTGTAATTTACTTTGAATCGTTCAAACCTAAAACTAATTTTATAAGTAATATGTTTGTTTCAAACTCGTTGAATATCGACCGCTTTGAAACGCTATGCCGCCTCTTTTTATCCGGTTGGCTTCTTGCCGTAATTTGGTGAGATGTTGCCGGAATCTCGGTTGGAAATCTGTTAGATCGTTTGCCTGTACGACATGGTCCGGCGTGTCAGATTCATCTTTGGATACGAGTCATCCGCTTGAAAAGCACGGTAAGTTTAAGGTTATTGAAACCTTCGAGCAGTTGAAAAGAGATCGAAGCAGTGCGTTGTTATTTATCCGTCAACTGAAAGAGTCTTGATCTAAACATGATTTAGAAACTTACATGGCATTTGTTCGATTGGTGTGTCAATGGGATTGGGGTATGGATGTAAGGTCAGATACTTTGCTTAATGATGTTATTAATAACACAAATTGGGACGTTGTTACTTTCGAAATTTCTGATGATCTGTTTGAAGCATTAATGGAGGAAAGGTTGATAGAAGCTATTGATAGGTTGGTTGAGTTGTATGCAAGTAATGGAATGTTTGAGGAGGCAATACACACCTTGTCCGAGATGAAAAGTAGGAGTGGACTTATGGTGTCAACCAAAACATGTAATCATCTAATGAACTAGTTGATTGAGTGGGAGGAAGTGGATATGGTAGAGTCGGTTTACAGAAAACTGAAGAGTAATGGGTTGATTCCGAATATGTATACATATGGGATTCTGATTAGAGAACATTGTAGGAATGGTTGTTTGAAAGAAGCTTGGGACGTGTTTAAACAAATGGAAGAGGCTGGAGTCGAACCTGATGCTTCCACTTATCGTACGTATATTTGCGGGCTTTGCTCGAAAGGGAAAACTGATTTAGCCTTTCAGGTAGTAAAGAATTTGCGGGAGTCAAATAAGCCGGTTGATACTTTTGCATATGCTTACGTTATTCAAGGTTTTGTAAAAGAGTGGAAGCTACAAGATGCATAAGCTGTGTTTCTTTTCATGAAGCTTAGAGAAGTTGTCACTGATGTACATTGTTATGGCGCCTTACTTCGAGGGTATTTTCAGAATGGGGGCATTGATAAGGTATTGGATCTCTGTAAGGAAATGGAATTAAGAGCTATTAAAACCGATCATATGTTTGTGAGGTGGGTTATGCAAATCTTGTGCGGTTTGGGCAAGCTTGATGAAGCTCTATACATGTTCAAGCATTTTAGGCAGCAATCGTGGTTTTTCCTTGATGCGGCCTCGTTTAATATTGCGATTGATGCTGCATGTAAACTAGGGAAGATGGATGATGTCATGGGGTTGTTAGAAGAGATGAAAGGCAGGAAATTCAAGGCACTAGGTTCTACCAACCAGTAAGATTACACATGCATGAGGGCTTCTTTAAGAATTGTTTACTCGTATGTGTCCTATCTATATTAGCAGCTTTATTGTTTAATGGATGTTTACTCGTACGTGTCCTTTTTAAGTGGATGGCCATATTGTTTATTCGGATTAGTTTTGACGAAAACCTGCATATTATTTTGGATTTAAGATTGAGAATTATTTTATTGGTTATACTCGCATATGGAATATAAATAAGTTTATATACCAGGTATTATATGCGGTATACATGTGAAAATGTGTAATAGGATTCACCACTATACATGGAGGAGTTGAGTTACAATGTCCACTCAACTACTAACGTCTTGATACCTAACTTTGCATGATATCTCCATTCTCCTATGTGTCTCACGGATTTAGTACTATAATAATCTTGGTTGGAACATGTATGTATGTATATCTGATATTATAATTATGCAATTGGTTGGAACATGTATGTATGTATGTCTGTCTCTCTATATGATATAATGATATCATATTTTTAACCAATTGTTGTTATAATTATGCAATTGTTTTCCTTTTTCTATGTAACTCCTGCAAAATTATTATAACACAACACATTTGTTTTTCTTTTTTAAGCCTACCACAAGTAAAGTTATTTTATTTCACTTTCTTTCTCACTCATTTTCTTTTTACTTATTTGTATTATGTAACTCTGATCACATATTAATGTAAATTCTAATTGATACTCATGTATACTATAAGAGTGTTTGATAACTTTCAAGATTGATAATTTTTATTACCTTACATGGATAACTTAAAAATTTTAAGTGTAATATATTTACATATTTTAATTACCGTATTTAACATGGACCAAAAGGTTGATACCGGCAACCCCAACCGGCCCCATCGAACCCAGCCTCCAAGGGTACTCGATGAGGGGACATATTTTGACTCACTCAGCGGCTGGGAATCATGGGAGGGGCGAGGATAGAATCCCCGACCTATCTGTTAATTATCGTATTTAACATCAGATTTAGTAGATATATATGTTCATTATTCATTGCTGGATAATATACTTAATTGTTTAAATTAGATATTGTCTTGCTTAATAACATCTTTTTTAGTCTAAAAAGAATATAATTTTTCAACTAGGTATATCTTGAAATTTTAATATCGTGAAAATTTAATAATACAATGACGTGTTGTAAAAACATATATACAACTTTTACCATCAGTACCAAACAATTGTAATCTCGAAAACAAGCAGTCATACGTCAACCCCAACTACTTCATATAAGAGACCATCATTTTCATTTGTTAAAAACAAATATTAATCTTGAAACAAATTATTTTGAATCTAATACATTAAACATATATATATTATTTTAATTTTAATGCTAACTATTCAATTTTCAACTTAATATACTTAATGTTTTAATTTAAATGTGTTTTTATGTAAACGACATGTCGCTCCAAAGTTGAAGCGTGTGGGATTCGAAACTCAGTCAATTTCATTTTGGAGGGTTTCATACAAAGTGATCATTGTTAGGCTAACTTGGTGATTTGTTGTTAGATATAAACTATTATCATTTTATTGTTTTAATTTTTTACTAATATGTGAAATCAAATATGATGTTAAACATAAAACTTAATTCGAAAATTATTCAACTTTATCATGTATAACTCACACGTAGTTTTTTACCAAGTAGTTTCACTCGTTTCTGAAGTTAGTAGGTAACAATTCACTTCACTCACTACTAGAATATTAGGGTAATACTGACGATGATTTTGGTAGCTATTCGGTAGCTATCTCAGTTTACCGACGGGTTTCTGACGGAATTGGAAAGGAGGAAAATCCCTGGTGGGAAATTTTTACCTACCGATTTTCGACGACTCTGTGACAAACTAGCGACGGGATAACAGCGTCGGTAAGCTTCGACGAAATGCCGGCGGGATTTGTTTTGTCGACTTTAGCTACCGAATACCGACGAGAAGTATTACCTACCGAATATCTACCGATTCATGTTATTCAAGTTAGTGACCGAATTACGACGGGAAGCTTTACCTACAGAATAGCTACCAAATCCGCATTTTCAATTTTGTGACGGAATACCAACGGATAGCTTTAACTACCGAATACCTACCAAATCTGATACTTTTTTTGTGACAGAAGTTCAGTCACTAATCCGTCACTTCTACTTTTTTAATTTAAAACAATCAAAAAATAAATAAAAAATTTCCAGCTTTTAATAGTGTAAATGTAGCAAAAAAGAGAATACATGAAACAAACAATAACATATATATTCGATACAAAACCTAATAACCCATCCAAACAATATCATTCGGATACAAAAGCTATTCAAACATCGTGCTTCAAGACGCTAATTGTTTCATACAAAAAAATTACAATTGCTTCACAAAAGCTAATTAAGCATCACGTTTCACGACGCTAGTTTCATACACAAAAATCACAATTGCTTCACGATATTAAACTAAGGATTTGGATCACTTGATGGGTTACCGAGTGGTCGAAAAGAATTTGGACAACTTTGCATAAAAGCCGCCATCATATCTTGCATTTCTTTTTGTTTTCTTTCCATTTCCGCTTGTCTTTCTTCAAATTCTTCCCTCAATTTTGCTTCTCTTGCCTCCATATGCTCTTCCATGGTTTGTAGTTTTTCACGCAACATTTGTACCTAAAATTGGTAAGACGAACATATAGAGTTAGGGAATATACTTTAATTTAAATCCTTACTTTTACTATTTTCTTAATAACAACATACTTTCATTTTCAACCATATATGCAACGTACTTTCATTTTTAATCATAATAACAATGTAGTTTACCTTACCATCCATAATAACAACATATTTTCATTTTCAACCATATATGCAGTGTACTTTACCCTACTATACATAATAGAAATATACTTTATCTTGTCATCCATCATAACAACTTACTATATAAAACAAAATGCATTTAATGAATAAGTATACCTCCTGCTGCGACTGTGCGTAGTCTGAGGAAGATGAAGACCCGGTAGAATATGTCCCGGTAACTACACGATGAATATCTGAAGATCCTATCCCATAGACAGGACCCTTTTTCTTCCCTCCCGTTAACTTAAACTGGCTCTCGAGCCACAAATTAGCATCACCGATGGCAGGTCGGTCAGCTTCCTCTAGGTATTTTTCAGTCTCTGCCCTCTTATAATCATACTACAATTCACCAAAACAACATCATTACCATTGTACCAAAAACCACGATAGTCAATATATAAAATTGGTAAACACAAATTACATATGAATCTTCAGCCTTCTTTGAGAGAAACTGCAAATTTGTATGGTCTCCTGCGAAATATCTAGCTTTTGATTCGGCGGTCAAGCGAGTCTGCAGATACACCTCTTCCCATGTAGGTTCTCTACCCAACATCAATCTCTACATAAACAGCACAATATAGTTGATTTAGTTAGTGTTAAAAGGAAAAAAGTTACTAAAATTCTTAAATATGATTAGTTACCAATCTGTCAAGGTGCTCGTTCATTCCGATGCTGCCGCCTGTGTGTCTGCCTGTCTTTCCAGAACCATCAGATGAATTGCGGTTTTTTGTCCCGCTAGCTGACAACTTCTTCCATTCTGGTGTGTCCCAATACTGTAAAAAAACACACATGTATAATACTATAACGGGTAATAAAATTCAACAAAATAAACAATGACATATAGAATCGTTTACTTTGCATAATGACCGCCACACGCCATCCGGTATGTATTTGGGATTGAAATCCTCCAGGATGTGTATAGAGTCCGCAATGTTAATGATAATGTGTTCTTCCGGTTGCTTCATGGATTAGATGGTTTCTTCCTTGACTTTTTGTTGTCTATTTAATGTTTGGCATTGAATGTAAACTAATATGAGTTTGTATATGGTAAAAAAGTTATTTCTAGAAAAAACAACCGCACTTTGCTGTCAAGAGCAGCAAAAATAAACGACACTTCCATTTTAGGGACAAAATTGTAATTTCTCACCTGGACAGGACCAGCAGCCACCCGCATGCCAGCAAGGCCGCCACCCAACACCCGCCCATCGAGTCCCGCCAGACCACCGTTTTGCTCCAAGATTCTCATTTGGCACAAATGCTCCAGATAAACTAAGAATGTCAAATCGGCCCTTCAACAACCAAAAGAAAACATCAAAAAGCTTGATTTATTTACCATGAAGTTAAATATGGAGAAAAGAAAAGAAAAGCCTTATATTTGTAATTTTGTATCTCATACGTTAAAGTACCTCCAGAAGCACTGATTTAGAACCTTTCCAGGCTACTAACACAATGATTTAGAACCTTTCCTTTCAATCATATCCAGTGTAATAGTTTGCTAGAATTACCTAAAGTTTTTGGCATTTCCTTCAATCAAAAAGTCTTAAAGAATTAAGAGTAGACTTTCTATCAAAGCTTAATGATTTAGAACCTTTCCAGGCTACTAACACAATGTGAAAGACATAATCCAATGTGCATTATTTCCTTAAGTAGGAGTCCAAAAGCTTCCTGGAAATTGCACAATGAAACCGTTTGTGATGTTGCCTTGAGGTGTAGGTGGATCCCGATGAGCTTCCTACTAATTTGATTGGATCTGTATTGCCTTTCTTTTATTAATTTTTTTTAACTATTAAAATGCTTGCAAGTTTAGATCTTTGGCAGGGGAAACAGAGGAAACGATTCCAGGTTTCTACCTCATCCCATCTTTTTTTTGTACTTTCTTAAATTAACATTGCGATGCAAAGAACTGGCCTAAATAACTCGATTGGGTTGAGAAGTTGATATATGGGTTTGATATAATATGGTCAAACAATACCAATCCGGTTAATTTGATATCTTGTAAACCACCAACCTTTCATTCGTTCTTGCTTTTTTTTTCATTAATCTCATCAAAGATCTAAAGATGTAGTTTTTATGCTACATAAAACATACGCAATAACACAAATTCGTTTACCAGAATGTATATATAGTATAAACGAAATCAAATCGATATCGAGGTCAAATAAAGTAATGAATCTCAAG
Organism: Cichorium intybus; assembly: GCA_023525715.1. Lineage (NCBI taxonomy): Eukaryota > Viridiplantae > Streptophyta > Magnoliopsida > Asterales > Asteraceae > Cichorium > Cichorium intybus. The sequence goes on along the minus strand of CM042013.1, from coordinate 29,236,600 downwards.
TAAACAAAGGATCGAATACCTGGTGGACGATACTCCAATTTCTGCTTTCTCTTAATCGAAGTTATCGGCTTTTCCTGCTTCTGTTTCCAGCCGGGGAAATCTCCGGAGAGGGAGATCGCTGACGAAATTGGCATCGGAGACAAAGTAACCCTAGGTTTTCCGACCGGCCCGTACTTCCTCGGCCTTTCCCTCTTTTTCTTAAAACCATCTGAACCGCTCCATTGATGAACACAAAACCTCTATCCCACCTGTCTGAATCAAAGAAAGCTAGTGCTTCTGGAGGTACCTCAAACGCTTGCCAACCGTACGACGTCAAAGTATCTGCATCGACAAACCCTTGAATCCTTCTTCTGTACCTAGAAGCTCTCCTAAAACCGAGCTGAAAGGAAGAAGGTATGTGGGGAGGATTTTCACGGTTAACATTCTAAAAAATCGACATTTGTGGAACTGTTGGCTGGGTAAATAGAGACAAAAGAGAAAGAAAGAGCTGTCATCCTGGGGAGAGTTGTGTCGCAATGAGAAGAAGAAGAGAGGGATTGTTTGACAGAAAAACGAAGAAGGGAGGAATGATATTTGGGGTTTTTTTTTACGTCTCCTGAGGTTTAATTAGACGAAACCCTTATTTTCTAAACCCTTATTTTTACTGGTATAGTGGGTATCCGGTAGGAAATAAAACTCTGGTAGGTATTTGATAGTAACCTTAAAAAAATTAAATCATGTATTATGCGTTTTCAAGAAAAAAAAAACGCATGCAACCATTAGGTTATTCAATTTATTTATTTTTAATCTATTTAAGATCTACTCATTTTTTGAATAATTATATACTTATTAAATTTATTAATATTATATAAAGATTAATGTATAATGAAAATGTATATATATAATATCTACTCATTTGTACATATTATATCCATTTAAGATCTACTTATTTGTACGAATATAAATATTATGTATAATTTGGAGAAAAATTAAAAAATAAAAAAGTCGGTCACTATTCCGTAGGCAACTCCGACAGAATACCTACCAATTAACGTTATCGGTCACTATACGGTTGGTAATCAGTTGTTCTCGTTTGACGGATTACCTACCAAACTTTTTTATTTTTTTAGTTTTCGAGAACTAATTGGCGTTGTTTTAGCTTCATTTTTTCAACATTTATATTATATATTAGATACTTCATTTTTCCCTAATTATATATAATATCTATAAAGAAACAAACATTTGCACAACTCGATGGGGAGAAACGATAGTAGAATAAGAACAAGAAACTAAGAAACGAGTTGGTTTTGGGTTTTCTTCTAAGGAATAAACATCCCGATGGTACGTGTGTGTATGTACATGTGTATATGTGTCTACGTGTGTCGCTCTATTAAAAAAAATATGTAGTTATACAAATTAGAATATTAAATGAATAAACGAGTAATTAACTTTGAACGTGTACGTTTGTACATATATAAATATTGTGTACAATTTGGAGAAAATGAAGTAATTGATGTATAATAAACATTTTTTTAAAAAATGAAGCATAAAAAACAACGTTTAGGCCTCGAAAATTTAAAAAACTAAAAAAGTCGGTCACTATTCCGTAGGCAACTCCTACAGAATACCTACCAACTAACGCTATCAGTCACTACACGGTTGGTAATCGGTTGTTCTCGTTTGACGGATTACCTACCAAACTTTTTTATTTTTTAGTTTTCGAGAAGTAATTGGCGTTGTTTTAGCTTCATTTTTTTCAACATCCATATTATATATTAGATACTTCATTTTTCCCTAATTATACATAATATCTATAAAGAAACAAACATTTGTACGACTCGATGGGGGAGAAACGATAGTAAAATAAGAACAATAAACTAATGAACGAGTTGGTTTTGGGTTTTCTTCTAAGGAATAAACATCTCGATGGTACGTGTGTGTATGTACATGTGTATATGTACCTATGTGTGTCGCTCTATTAAAAATAATGTGTAGTTATACAAATTATAATATTAAAGGAATAAACGAGTAATTAACTTTGAACGTGTACGTTTGTACATATATAAATATTTTGTACAATTTGGAGAAAATGAAGTAATTGATGTATAATAAAAATGTTAAAAAAATGAAGCATAAAAAACAAAGTTTAGGCCTTGAAAAATTAAAAAAATAAAAAAGTCGGTCACTATTCCGTAGGAAACTCCTACAGAATATCTACCAGATAACGTTATGGTCACTATTCGGTTGGTTATCGGTTGTTTAGCTGTGACGGATTACCTACCACGTTTATTTTCGTCACTAACCCGTCGGTATTTCGTAGGTGAATTAGGGTTGGAAATTTCGTCATTTTTCCGTCAGAAAGCCGTAGCTAATTACTGACGGAATTTGGTTGGTCACTATTTTTGGTAGCTATTACCCCTGTTTCCTTGTAGTGACTTGTGTTAGCAACTTTTAAGTACACGATTTACTTATATTTAATAGACTTAAACTATTCAATACATACATATTAGGCTGTCAGGAATATGTTTCATACCGGCACACCAAAAGTGTTGTTACCTAAGCACCGCATATGTATGCCACAGGGGTACTCACAACTTCACATCATCAAATTACTTTTAATTTTCAATTATTTAATAAACTTAATAATAACTAAAACTAAAAATATAAGATTTAAAAAACCAAAATATTTACATTAAGTTGTAAAATAAAAAATTACACAACTAAAACTAAATACTACTCGCGGGCATCCTTGTCATCCTCATTGTTTTCATCGTATATATGTATATGCTTTGTGGGATCTTGCTGAAGAAACTTTTGTGTTTCACCAAAATGTATTTGTATAACTCTCGACAAGTAATCTTGGATACTAGGTACAAATTCTTCGCATGTATGAACTTGCATCGTATGAATTATACATGTAGATAGCACAACATTTTTCTTATGTTATCATATTATGTAATATGATACAAGCATAATGACATTAATTTATCCTCATCCTAAAGTCTTAATGTGTGTTTCGCTACATGTCGTTTTCTTAAGGACTTCAAAAGCCTATTCCACATCTTTCTTGGCCGCTTCTTGAGCTACTTTGAATAGTTTTCATTATTCACCTGTTGGTACAAGTACGATTTCACAAACGTAGCATAGTCAGGATATATATCATTACTAAGGCAATACTCGTGTTTATAGTCATATTCACCATTGAAGACATATCATACGCTTTTCATATTTGAATATTGTTGAAAATTGACGACTGATCAGTAACATTTAAGTCATTGTTGGATTCGACGACGCTAAAGTATGCATGTTAAATCCATAAATCTTGTGATGTCATTGCTTTGAATATAAAGGACGAGTGTCCATGATCACCTATTGTGTTGCTTCATGTACCACATACAATTACTCTGTAACGACCCAAAAATCTCGAATTTATATTCGAGAAAATACGTAAAGAAAATACCAAAAATATTTTGAAAGTTTTAAAATAAATTACTTAGAAATGTGGTAAAATACCAAAATTTTGGAAAAAGATGATGAGAAAAGGGCAAAATGGTCATTTGACATCCAAATGACTTTTAAGTAAGGAAAATATGATTTTTTTGAGTTAATATGTAATGAAATAAAAAGTTTGACACCAAATAATGGTGATAAGTAATTGAAAGTTAATTCTAGTAAAATAGGGTAATTTGGTTACTTTTACCATGAGAAGGGTAATTTGGTCATTTGACCATATACAAGAATTATTATAAAAGTATAATTCTAGATTGGACCAAAAATGTAAGAATTTTAGCTTCATGTGGCCAAATTTAATATTTGTGTCAAAAGTCCAAGGAATGAAAGTTCAGGGACTAAAACTGTAAATATGGAAAATATAAAAATGAGAAAATATCTCATTAATCCTCATAAATTCAGAAGAGTCTAGAGAGAACGAGAGATAGATCCAGAGAACACGAGAGAGAGCTCGGGAGGAGAAGGAGCTTTGATTATCTTACAAGAAATTGAAGATATCACTTGGAAATTGTGATTTCCAAGCTTCAAGAGGTAAGGTTTCTTTGTTTTAAGCTTAAAATCTTGAACGAGAGTTGAACCTTAACTTCTGATTTTCAAGAGATTATAGTTCCAACGAACTCAGCTTGCTCAAAATCATCTATTTAACATGTTCTAGTACTTGAATATGTTAAAAATCAAGAAATGGTGATTTTTGCTCAAGAACCCTAAGCCACGGGTTCGTATGTTTAGGTGGTTTTGATGATACTAATGTGTTAGAAAAAGTGAAAGAAACATGTAGTAGTTATTAATTCAAAGAAATTGAAGCTTTGATGCAAAGATGATGAAATGGGTTTTTAGCTCATGAACCCTAGAAATGGGTTTATGAGTTGGAACTGATTTCAAATGATTCTAATGATTTTGTTAAGCCAAAAATGTCATAAGTGAAGTAAGAAATCAGTTTCAAGCCTTAAATTTCCATAAAACGATTTTTAGTGAAAAATGGTGTTTTCGGAAGAATTTTACAGATTTTAAAGAAGGTTTGATGATTTTTGAAGTTTAAAAACTAAGTGTAAGTTGGTATTTAGGGCCTAGATATGACCCTAAACCAATTAAGTCAAGTATTAAGAATATATCTTAAAATCATCAAAGTATGTTGCTATTGTTGAAAAATTGGAATTTTGTTCAAAAGCCTTAGAAATCAATTTTAAATGATCAAATTAATTGTAAGGGGTTTTAATGAATTCCATATGTGGTAATTGTTGAAATAAATCAGTAGAAGTGCTTAATATTGGACAATTTCGGTTTTTGAATCAAAAATGCAAAAACGGGAATGTTTGAAAAATAATTGAAATCCATGATTTTTAATGGTTAGAAACTGGAAAAAAATGAATGGTTTTGCTCTTGGAACAATCCCTAGTGATTAAGTCGTGCATTAAGGGCTTAAAATGGGAAAATGGTAATTTGTAGCATAAAAATGGAGCATCTGGTCGCACCAGACGAGATCGGGTCGCGATCCCCCTTAGGATCGGGTCGCGATCCCGCGTCAGAAGCAAAAATACAGTTTTTTCAATTAGTCTCCTACCAAGCCCAAATGGATTTTGAGTTTTGGTCTTACACTTGTCCGATTGACCTCAAAGTTTAAACATAGGTCCAATATAGTGTGAAACTTCATGGAAATTTATCGGAACCGAAATACGACCCCTCGAGGGTACTGTAGCAAAATACGTATAAAATACAACTTAACTAAAGTTGGTCATTTAAGAGTTATAGACTTGTTATGACCTATATTGGTAAAATAAGGACTCTAATGAGTTATAAAATCAGTTAGCATGAATGCTAATTTATAACATGTTAATTATAGGTTCATGCCAAGTGATTATTTAATCACAAAAGAGTATAAATACAAGGAACGTGTAGTCAATCTTCTAGCAATACATGAGGTGAGTACATGCAGTATTTTTACCCATTCTGGGGTACATGGCAAGTAAGTATTTTCAAGATTTCTTATAAAAATTTCTATATGTGAAATTATATGCAAGAGTATTAGTTCTAACTTGTTTGTGAAAGTATAATGTTATATTTGAAGTGTGTTTTGGTCTATGAACCAATTATGTGAAAGTATGTTTTGGTCTATGAACCAATTATGTGAAAGTATATTTTGATTACAAGTTATATGTGTTTTCAAGTATGAATGGCATATAGCCACAAGATGTTTAAGAAGTATGTTTTGGTTACAAATTTTATATGTTTTCAAGTATGAAAGGGCATATAGCCACAAGATGTTTGGAAAGTATGATTTGGCATTAAGCCTAAAATGTTATAAAGACATGTTTTGAACATATAATTTATGTGAAACGAAAGTTATGTATTTGGCATCTAGCCACAAGTAATATGTTTATGAGAAATGTTCAAGCAAGCAGCAAGTTTTTGTATGACTGGTAATTGTAGCAAGCAGCGTTAGTAAGGGAACTATGTTCCAACCTACCCGGGTTAGGTAAGGGGTCTACTGGGGAAAAAGCCCCATCGCGAAGTAGATCGCCTCAGCACTTCTATGGTGAGGATTGATCCGTTCTTTCTAGCCATAGAGACTTGGGGTATCACTTATAGTGATTAAAGTCGTAAGTATAAAAATCCAGCAAGCTTATAAAACTAGTCAAAGAAAGTAAGAATGATGTTATTTTCGTAAAGTATGTCATAGAATGATTTTTGAGAAGTAAAGAGTTATATTATGTTGCTATTATAAATTTTTGAAAGAAGATAATTATGCAAGGTATGATATGTAATGATTTTGAAAAGAATAAAGAGCTATGTTATGATAATATTTTAAAACTTTGAAAGATGTTTATGTCATAAGTTTTATATAAAGATTGGAAAAGAAGTTAAAGGTTTGAGTCTAAAACTCATGTAACTCACGAGACAATTTTTGTCTTACGTATTCTATGTTTTGCCATGTATTCCAGGTCAATATAAGTTGCTATCAATGGGATGAAGTTTAGCTGGAGTGGAGCTTAAGTTAGCTCCTATATTGGACTCAAGGTTAAATCCTTTCTTTCTTACTATGGTTAGCTTGATATGAATTTGTACACCCACTGTTTTAAGCATTTAAATTATCGGTTTTTGATAAACCGTATTTTTGTATTCATGTATTTATACGAAAAACCATAGTATTTGCAAACAGTAGAAATGGGGTGTCACAAGTTGGTATCAGAGCCATAGTTTAAGTAAATTAGGATTGGCTTGTTTCACTCCTAGGCTTAAACTCATACTATAGAAATGATAGTTTATGAAAGTATGCTATATGATGTCTTAAATGATTAAGACATTATGCATTTTTTTAAAATATGTAGATATATAATGTAACGCCAAAAACATGTTTATTATATAATTATAATAAAAGGGCAAAATGGTCATTTTACCTCAAAAGGGTAATTTGGTCTTTTTGACAGAAAAGGACTTGTTTGGTAATAATATTTTGAGTCTTGGACTTAAAATGTTATAAAAATGTGATTTTTGTCATAAGTTGTGTTATTAGTGGCAAATGTTTAAGAAATGCATCTTCAAGGACCAAATCGCAAATTGTGGGAGTATATAAAGAAACACTTGTGCAGAATTTTTGTGAGTTACGGGAGAGAGTTCGTGACTGATTTTTCCAGAAATCGTGAAGGATTCTTGAAGGCTTGAAGCTTGGAATTTGATCCTTGGCTTAAAAGGGTATTATTGGAAGCTTTTGAGGTAAATATTCCAAGTTCTTGATTGTTTGTTCTTGATGAGTTTTGAAGAACTCAAAAACTGTAATTACAGTTATGATTGAGTGTAAAAATTGATGTAATACTTCCATTAAGTCATACTAAAAGGACTTAATCAAAGAATATGGAAGTAGGTTGTCATTCTTGATGAATTTGGAATGTTGCTCAAGAACCCTAAATCATGAATTAGTGTGATTAAGGTGTTTCTAATGGCTTAAAACCTGTTATTAGTCAAAGGTTTTGGTCCTAGAACAATCCCTAATCATTTAGTCGAGTATTAAGGGCTTAAAATGAGAAAAATGGGATTTTGTAGCATAAAAATCGGAGTTTCTGGCCTGCTGTTCGTCAATCGCGACCCGACCTCAAGGTGGATCGCGACCCGATGAGCCAGGCGCGACGCGCCCTTGGCCTGGGCGCGATGCGCCTCCCAGGCAGGGGGTCAGAAATGCTATTTTTCGTTTGGCTTGTCCGTTTTAGCTCAAACTTGAACCGTAGGCTCGTTATGGTCTGAAAAGTTTGGGAAAATTTTTAAATTGAGTTTTCGACCCCTCGGGGGCACTGTAGACCGATCCGAATGCCTCGGTGAATAGTAAAATTCATATAAAGTTAGTAAACGGAAAGTTTATTAACTAGGCATTATTTATAACGATATTGTATTGAACTCTAGTGTATTAGAGTTAATTGAAATGGGTATTAACCTATAATCATTTTGAAAATGAATGAAATTATAGGTACGGGACAAAATCATACGGACTTCATTTCAAAGCAAGGAACGATTAACGCTAGTTGTAGCAAGTTTTCAGGTGAGTAATCTTGATTATATCTAGTATGATATATTGGTGCAGCCTTGTTGGCTAAGATTACTATCTTTGATATTAAATGGTGCGGCCTTCGGGCTATGTCTCCGATGCGGCCTTCGGGCTATGTCTCCGATGCGGCCTTCGGGCTATGACTCCGGTGCGGCCTTCGGGCTATGTCTCCGATGCGGCCTTCGGGCTATGATTTTAGTGCGGCCTTCGGGCTAGGATATTCGGTGCGACCTTTATGGCTATGATCACGGTGCGGTTAGTGATGACCATGATTTTGGGACAGAAATTGTTTAAGAGTTTAATTGTTATTATTCTCTTGTATATGTTTATTTGATTGCTTGATTACTCATTGGGCTTTATAGCTCACAGTTGTTTGATATGTCCCTGCAGGTGAGCGTGACCCTGCTAAGGGAAAAGACAAAGTCCGTGACTGAGGACTTAGCATTTGAAGTAACGACCCGGCTTGATGAATGTATAATAATTATGTATTGTACTTCGTGATACACTTGTACTCGTATTTTGTTAACTAATACCCCTTACTTATGGTTTTGATTGTAAAATATTTGGTTTGAAAAATGAAAATTTTTGGGGTGTTTTTGTTAATAAGTCGGGTGTTACAAGTTGGTATCAGAGCCGTGGTTTAAGTGAACTAGGTGTCTTAGATTAGATTCCTGGACTTAAACCTTGAGAGAAACACAGATAATGGACTGTTAGATATATATAAATTGTTATTATATATGTGATCTAACGGTTTGCTGAAATTTTGAAGTATGAGAAATACACGAAGCAATCCTACTGGTGCGAATTCGCGTGGAACTGCAATAAGTGGACCAGCTAGGTCACGCGGCTCTGTTGGGCGAAGAGCACCAGCGAGGGAACCGGTGGGACAAAATCCACCTGATATACGAGCTATTGTGGAAGAAGTGGTTAGGCAGATGATGCCTGCGATAATAAATAACCCCACCCTGAGCGGCAATCCAAATCCGAGTGCAAATCCAATTCCTACCGAAGAGGCTGCAAAAAGTGTTCATGACGGGCAGCCAGAAAATGAAAGCCAGGGGGAAAGTCGGGCCCGGGAAAATAAAGAAACTCAAGGGGGGGAAGCCTCGATAAAGAAAGTTGGGTGTACGTATAAATCCTTCCTTGGTTGTAAACCAAAGGAATTCTCGGGGACAGATGATCCAGTCAAAGCTATGGAATGGATCATGCATATTGAGAAGGTGTTCCGAGTAAGCAAGTGTGCGGATGATGATAAAGTGGAATTTGTCACGAACCAACTTACAAGCGGTGCATTACATTGGTGGCAAACCTACTATAAATCACTAGATCTTGATTCATCCCAATCGATACATTGGGAGCAATTCAAGACAAAGTTTAATGAAGAATACTGCTCGGAAGTAGCTATTCAGAAGTTGGAGGATGAATTCCTGCATTTGGAACAGGGTTCCCGATCTGTTCAGGAATATACTCTTAGCTTTCTGGAGAAAGCTAGGTTTGCGGAACACCATATCTACACCGAAAAGAGAAATATCGACAAGTATGTCCGGGGGTTGACAACCCGAATTAGAGAGATTGTGCAACCGTTGAAACTAACTACTTTTCGACAAGTGGTGGATCAAGCCACAGAAAGAGAAACAGAACTGAAGCGACAGGAAGACGAAAAGAAAGTCTTGGAAACGAAACGAAAGGCGGAAGACCAAGGTTGGACGCCTCAGAAGAAGTCGCAACAATCCGGTTCTAAGGGTAAAGGTCAAAGAGACGATAGAAAGTGGTGTGAAAAATGCAGAAAATGGCACTCCGGGAGTTGCCGGGTCAACACTACATCCACAAGTTGTCGAAATTGTGGAAAACCGGGGCATGATGTTTACAACTGTCGGGCGGAACGTAAGTGTTTCCAGTGTGGAGCTACGGATCATCTTCGCCTGAACTGTCCCGAGTTGAAGTCTATAGCGATCAGTGATAGACCCAGGATTGAACAGGGCGGGAAGAAAGAAGAGCCGAAGAACAGGGGACGACCGATAGCCTCGCGAGCTTTCCAGATGACTGTAGAAGAAGCCCGTGAGAAGACAGATGTGGTGACAGGTATTTTCACTCTCAATACCATACCTGTATATGTTATTTTTGATCCGGGAGCCACTCACTGTTTTGTATCAGAATCTTTATTGCCTCGCCTGAATGTACCTTTAACCCCGATGGATGAAAGCTTAGAAGTAGCTATAGCAGACGGCCGATATGTCTGGGTTTCTGAACATATGGAAGGTTGTCAGCTTAAAATCTACGGGACCGTTTTCCCTATAGATTTGAAGCCGATGACTACCAATGAATTTGGTGTGATTGTGGGGATGGATTGGTTAGCAACGAACTATGCTAATATGGATTGCAGAAATAAAAACATCATAGTGTTATCACCGGAAGGGGAATGGATGAAAATTCAAGGTGAACGACCTCGGTTAAGAATGCCAGTTATCTCCTTTGCTCAAGCCCGAAGCTGTGTCAGTAAAGGAGGGATGTCCTATTTGGCTTATGTATCGGTGGCTCAACTGATTAAAGTGGGGGTAGCGAATGTGAATGTGGTGAACGAGTTCCCAGATGTGTTTCCAGACGAACTTCCAGGGTTGCCACCGGATCGACAGGTTGAGTTCACGATTGAACTGGTTCCGGGAGCTGCACCTGTTGCTCGAGCTCCATACCGTTTAGCACCTTCAGAGATGGTGGAACTGCGGAAGCAACTGGAAGAATTGCTAGACAGGGGTTTCATCAGACCGAGTTCATCGCCTTGGGGAGCCCCTATTCTGTTTGTCAAGAAGAAAGATGGATCAATGCGCATGTGTATTGACTATCGGGAACTAAACAAGATCACGGTGAAGAACAAGTATCCACTCCCACGAATTGACGATTTGTTTGACCAGTTACAAGGCGCGTCCTACTTTTCCAAGATTGATCTGAGATCAGGATACCACCAGTTGAAGATAAGGGAGTCAGACATTCCGAAGACAGCTTTCCGAACGAGATATGGTCATTATGAGTTTTTGGTGATGCCTTTTGGGTTAACCAATGCTCCAGCCGTATTCATGGATCTCATGAACCGGGTGTGCCGACCGTTCCTTGATACCTCGGTGATAGTGTTTATTGATGACATCTTGGTGTACTCGCGAAGCCAAACCGAACATGAAGTGCACTTGCGACAAGTGTTGGAGTTGCTTCGCCGAGAAAAGCTGTATGCGAAATTCTCCAAGTGTGATTTCTGGCTAAGAGAAGTCCAATTTCTGGGCCATGTAATTAATGCTGAAGGAGTGAAGGTTGATCCAGCAAAGATTGAGGCCGTGATGAAGTGGGAACCGCCCCGGAGTCCAACTGAAATACGGAGTTTCCTTGGTTTGGCAGGCTATTACAGAAGATTTGTCGAGAATTTCTCTTCGATAGCTGTCCCGTTGACCAAGTTGACCAAGAAAGGTGAAAAATTCACATGGGCTGAAGAGCAGCAAGAAGCATTCCAGAAACTGAAACAAGCTTTATGTGAAGCACCGGTGTTAGTACTACCACAAAGCGGAGAAGAGTATGTAATCTACAGCGATGCTTCAAGAATCGGCCTTGGGTGTGTATTAATGCAAAAAGGTCGAGTCATAGCTTATGCGTCCCGCCAATTAAAAGATGCTGAAAAGAAATATCCAGTTCATGATCTGGAATTAGCTGCAGTGGTTCTAGCATTGAAGTTATGGAGGCATTATTTATACGGTGTAAAATTTGTCATTTACACGGATCACAAGAGTCTGAAGTACCTCTTCGACCAGAAAGAGCTTAGTATGAGACAGCAAAGGTGGATGGATCTGCTTAAAGACTTTGACTGTGAAATTCAGTACCACCCTGGCAAGGCGAATGTGGTAGCAGATGCGCTAAGCAGAAAAGAAGCTCCTCTAAAAATTACATCCGCGTGCATGGGTGTAGCAAGCCGGTTACCAGAATTGATTCGTTCAGCACAAGAAGAAGCGTGTAAGCCGGAGAATGTAAAAAGCGAAAGAATGGTTGGATATTTGAAGCATCTGGAAGAAAATGCTCAGAAACTGAAGACCTTTAGAGGTCGAATATGGGTCCCAAAATAAGGAGAAGCGCGGAATTTGCTTCTAGAAGATGGTCATTTTAGTCGATATGCAGTTCATCCGGGTAGTACCAAGATGTATCGGACGTTAAAACCGATGTATTGGTGGCTTGGAATGAAGAGGGACATTGGAAGATATGTTGAAAGATGTTTGACTTGTCTGCAAGTTAAGTCAAACCATCAGAAACCGTACGGGGAAATACAACCATTGCCGGTTCCAGAGAAGAAATGGGACCACATTACCATGGATTTTGTAACAAAGTTGCCGCGGACACCGCGAGGTTATGATTCTATATGGGTGGTTGTGGATCGATTGACCAAATCGGAACAATTTATACCATATAAAGAAAAGTACAGAGTAGATCAACTAGCGAAAATCTACATTGATGAGGTGATTTGTCGGCATGGACTTCCAGCATCGATAGTATCAGACCGAGACAGTAGGTTTACTTCTCATTTTTGGCAGAGTCTTCAAAAGCAACTGGGTACAAAAGTACTTATGAGTACAGCATATCACCCGCAGACCGATGGCCAGAGTGAAAGAACTATCCAGACTTTGGAAGACATGCTGAGAACTTGTGTCATTGACTTCGGTGGAAGCTGGGAAGATCATTTACCTTTAGTGGAATTCGCGTACAATAACAGCTATCATTCCAGCATTCAGATGGCCCCGTATGAAGCCTTGTATGGAGCACCGTACCGTACTCCGACCTGCTGGACTGAAGTTGGGGAAAAGTCGTTGGCTGGGCCCGAAATTGTAGCATAGACTGAAGAGAAGATCAAACTGATACGCGAAAATTTGAAGGTAGCTCAGAATCGGCAGAAACAGTATGCAAACAAGCGGGTGAAACCGATAGAATTCCAAGTAGGAGATATGGTTATGCTCAAAGTATCTCCTTGGAAAGGCTTAATCCGTTTTGGAAAAAAAGGGAAGTTGAGTCCTCGTTTCATTGGACCTTTTCGTATATCCTAAAGGGTTGGAGCCGTGGCGTATCGATTGGAATTACCTGATGAACTTCATGGTATACATGATGTATTCCATGTGTCCCATTTGAGAAAAACTCTGTTTGATAAGTCTCAACATATACCTCTTGCTGGAATTGAGGTGGATGAAAAGCTGAGATACCCGGAACAACCCGAGCGGGTGCTAGACCGAAAGATAAGACAGCTACGAAACAAGAAGATTAGCATGGTGAAAGTACTTTGGCGTCATCACAAAGGTTCCGACATGACATGGGAGACCGAAAGTGAAATGAGAGAGAAATACCCTCAACTTTTTGTATGATTTCGGGGACGAAATCTCTTAAAGGAGGGGAGAATTTGTAACGCCAAAAACATGTTTATTATATAATTATAATAAAAAGGGCAAAATGGTCATTTTACCTCAAAAGGGTAATTTGGTCTTTTGGACAGAAAAGGACTTGTTTGGTAATAATATTTTGAGTCTTGGACTTAAAATGTTATAAAAATGTGATTTTTGTCATAAGTTGTGTTATTAGTGGCAAATGTTTAAGAAATGCATCTTCAAGGACCAAATCGCAAATTGTGGGAGTATATAAAGAAACACTTGTGCAGAATTTTTGTGAGTTACGGGAGAGAGTTCGTGACTGATTTTTCCAGAAATCGTGAAGGATTCTTGAAGGCTTGAAGCTTGGAATTTGATCCTTGGCTTAAAAGGGTATTATTGGAAGCTTTTGAGGTAAATATTCCAAGTTCTTGATTGTTTGTTCTTGATGAGTTTTGAAGAACTCAAAAACTGTAATTACAGTTATGATTGAGTGTAAAAATTGATGTAATACTTCCATTAAGTCATACACTCATACTAAAAGGACTTAATCAAAGAATATGGAAGTAGGTTGCCATTCTTGATGAATTTGGAATGTTGCTCAAGAACCCTAAATCATGAATTAGTGTGATTAAGGTGTTTCTAATGGCTTAAAACCTGTTATTAGTCAAAGGTTTTGGTCCTAGAACAATCCCTAATCATTTAGTCGAGTATTAAGGGCTTAAAATGAGAAAAATGGGATTTTGTAGCATAAAAATCGGAGTTTCTGGCCTGCTGTTCGTCAATCGCGACCCGACCTCAAGGTGGATCGCGACCCGATGAGCCAGGCGCGACGCGCCCTTGGCCTGGGCGCGATACGCCTCCCAGGCAGGGGGTCAGAAATGCTATTTTTCGTTTGGCTTGTCCGTTTTAGCTCAAACTTGAACCGTAGGCTCGTTATGGTCTGAAAAGTTTGGGAAAATTTTTAAATTGAGTTTTCGACCCCTCGGGGGCACTGTAGACCGATCCGAATGCCTCGGTGAATAGTAAAATTCATATAAAGTTAGTAAACGGAAAGTTTATTAACTAGGCATTATTTATAACGATATTGTATTGAACTCTAGTGTATTAGAGTTAATTGAAATGGGTATTAACCTATAATCATTTTGAAAATGAATGAAATTATAGGTACGGGACAAAATCATACGGACTTCATTTCAAAGCAAGGAACGATTAACGCTAGTTGTAGCAAGTCTTCAGGTGAGTAATCTTGATTATATCTAGTATGATATATTGGTGCAGCCTTGTTGGCTAAGATTACTATCTTTGATATTAAATGATGCGGCCTTCGGGCTATGTCTCCGATGCGGCCTTCGGGCTATGACTCCGGTGCGGCCTTCGGGCTATGTCTCCGATGCGGCCTTCGGGCTATGATTTTAGTGCGGCCTTCGGGCTAGGATATTCGGTGCGGCCTTTATGGCTATGATCACGGTGCGGTTAGTGATGACCATGATTTTGGGACAGAAATTGTTTAAGAGTTTAATTGTTATTATTCTCTTGTATATGTTTATTTGATTGCTTGATTACTCATTGGGCTTTATAGCTCACAGTTGTTTGATATGTCCCTGCAGGTGAGCGTGACCCTGCTAAGGGAAAAGACAAAGTCCGTGACTGAGGACTTAGCATTTGAAGTAACGACCCGGCTTGATGAATGTATAATAATTATGTATTGTACTTCGTGATACACTTGTACTCGTATTTTGTTAACTAATACCCCTTACTTATGGTTTTGATTGTAAAATATTTGGTTTGAAAAATGAAAATTTTTGGGGTGTTTTTGTTAATAAGTCGGGTGTTACATATAACACTAAGAAGTGTTAAGCCAACGTTTAAAGTGAGCAAAAATCTGACTGTTAGGAAAATTATATGATATTTTCCGTAACCGTCTAAATTTATTAAAGGCTATATTTATAAAGTAGTAAGATTTCTAGTAGTGATCACCATGTACTTATAATGGTGTTATATGTTAAAGGAACCAGTGTCCCATGAGACCTTGTGGTAACAACAGAATCAATATGTATAGGTGATTATGGTAATATGGGCCCGTATTATCATAATCATAGGATATGTATTGAGACTATTAGAATCGTAAAGGAATTATGGTATTCTGGTGGGTGGGGTTTTGAAGAGAGTAGTAAGTAAAACATAGGAATTATATGCCTATGTAATAACAATCAGTAAGGTTATAAGTATTAAAAGTTAAGGCAGTGGATATATACCACTTAGTATGATAAAGTAAAAGAAATAATATGATAATTAATATTTTTAGACAGATTGAAAGACATTAAAGTATATGCCTGTCGAGGCGAGAAGAAGTATAAATAATAGCAATATAAAGAGGAATTATGGGTATTAATTACCTATATAGGAGTTGTAAGACTCTTACATGAAGAATGAAAATTTTAAGCAGAGTATATTGATAGTACATAGAATTGTAAAAAAATAAAAGAATGTTAAAGAAGAGTTTAATGCAAGCTGGTGGTATGCCTCGGGCATGACCATTAAAATTTCAAATTTTCCTTAAAAGAATGATAAATGGTAAATTGTTAAAGATTATTATATTTTAAGCAAAATGTATCAATGTAATGTGATAAAATGAATGTGAATCGAGAAATAAAGGTTGAATGCCTAAATAAATGTTAGACAAGAAATTAAAGGTGAAACAAATGATGATCAGATAGTAGTTGCCAGGAATTAAGTTCCGTAACCAAATGAATGAAATAAAAGAAGAAATACCAGTAATGAAAGAGTATAATGATGTATGATAATGGAAGGAAAACCAAAAGCATGTGAGCAAAATGACTAAAGGTCATAAATGATATGAAGTAAAGAAAAATAGTAAATATTTAAACAAGTAGTAGACGAAGAATTAAAGATAATGTAAGAACTATGATAAATAGACAGGAAGTTACTACTTCCGAATGGGAATAATGGCTAAAAGTCTCCAAAGATTTTGAGAAATGATTAATACATGGCTGGTAACCATGAAATACAAAGAAGTGTATATATGTTTATACGTGTTTATAAATATAAAAGCATGAGTAAGTTTTGAGATATATATATATATATATATATATATATATATATATATATATATATATATATATATATATGTATATATATACATATATATATATATATATATATATATATATATATATATATATATATATATATATATATATATATATATATATATATATATATATATATATATATAATGTATAAAAGTATAAGGTGATTATGAAATAGTATTCAAATTAGAATACTATAAAGTATAAAGCAAAAGAGTAAAATAATGTATTGGGCATAATGCCTCGAAATACAAAAGAACGAAAGATGACGAGAAAATAAATGGTAATTGTGTATCACCTAAAGATACATAAGAAGTAAGTTGTATATGAAATATATAATGTTGTAAAGAAATATATAGTGTAAAGAAGTGGAGTTTAAACGAAAGAATAGCATAATGTGTTAGGCATGTAGCCTTATAACACATAACAGAAATGATAAAAGATGTAAAAGTAAAGAGTAACGAGAGGTAATGGTGATTGAGGGTTATGTCAAGAATTCGTCGTGGGACGAAAATGTTAAAAATACCTAGTTGAGTTTCTAAACCAAAAGAGAATCAAGTATATACATATGTGTATATTATGCGATTAAAAACTTGTAAGAATATGACAAGAAGTTAATGAATGTGGTTTGTAAAACATAAATACACCACAATATAATAGTATTATGAAAAGTGAAGTAAGTATGGGAATGTGAATTATCGTATGCAACATGTATGAAGTCCCATAAGTGAATTGAAGAAAAACAAATTTCGAATCAATTATGGTAAACAATTTTGATACCGTGAGGAAAGAGTAAGCAGAAGATCAGGTGCTAAACTAAGCACTAATGTGAGAAATAAGAATTAGCAAATAAATACTAAAACGTAAATAATAATATGAGAAGGGTATATGGAATACATAAGAAGATGAAAAATGTAATAGAAATGATTTTCCTTAAAAGTGTGAATTAGGAAGGAAGTTGACTGAAATAATAGAACAACTTTAGCAGTAAAATTGTACAAGTTTATAAGGTTAAATATGGTGTATTATACATAGAAAGAAATTTAATGATGTTTAATTGTTAAAATAAAAAGCGGTATATCGTTTCAACACTTTCAGAACGAGATAAGTAGATTCTCGTGAACAATATGATGATTCGACAAATTGTGTTCCAATCAGAAAAGTAAGAATGTGAAGTGTAACAAGAAGGAGAAAAATACATCCTTTATAAATAATAATGAGTCAGTAGTGGGTAAGAAAGATAAAGAAGAATAAACTGAAGTGTAAAAGATTTAAAAACAAATGTAAGAGAAATAAGATGTTGTAAAACTTCTGTAAAGAAGAAATAACATTGGATTGTCTAGGAAGTAACGAATGAGTAAAGAAATAAGAAGAAAAGAAGGGTGAAAATAAATAAGCAGTATTAAATGAAGGTGAAAAGATTGCTTAAGTAAAATGTTCATTAAGGGACAAAATTTTATACAAGGAAAAGATTTTGGTGTATTTATAAATTGTAAAAATACGAAACATATATAATTATGTTTAATGGTATTGGAATTTTTATAAGTAAAGAATGTTGTGAGTATAATCTCACATGTTTTAGTAAAGATATGAGGAGAATTATAAAGTAGATTGCTATTAATGATAAAGTATTGAAGTATGAAACTATTTTGTAAAATAAGTTTACAAGAGATTGTATATAAATGAAATGAGGTAAAAAGGAAAGTAACTAGAATGTAGAGTATGAAATATGAATGAATGACTAAAAGGTTGAGAAAACAGATAAAATGACCAAAATGATATTTTGGTTAACTGGGAAGATATAAAGTTTTAAAGAGATTATGTTAATCCTCTATAAAGGATTGAAAGCAGGAACCGCTAAGAGCTGATTAAAGAATCAAAAACAACCAAAGAAGAAAAGATTAAAAGATAAAATAATGAATAATATGATTATGTGTTGGTAAAAAGAAAGTATCTACTAGAAACCAACTTTGGCGGAGAACATTTGAAAAGGAGGGGGAAGTGATTTCCTTTTAGTAATTGTACGATGATTCCGAGGACGGAATCCCAATAAGAGGGAGGTAGTTGTAACGACCCAAAAATCTCGAATTTATATTCGAGAAAATACGTAAAGAAAAGACCAAAAATATTTTGAAAGTTTTAAAATAAATTACTTAAAAATGTGGTAAAATACCAAAATTTTGGAAAAAGATGATGAGAAAAGGGCAAAATGGTCATTTGACATCCAAATGACTTTTAAGTAAGGAAAATATGATTTTTTTGAGTTAATATGTAATGAAATAAAAAGTTTGACACCAAATAATGGTGATAAGTAATTGAAAGTTAATTCTAGTAAAATAGGGTAATTTGGTTACTTTTACCATGAGAAGGGTAATTTGGTCATTTGACCATATACAAGAATTATTATAAAAGTATAATTCTAGATTGGACCAAAAATGTAAGAATTTTAGCTTCATGTGGCCAAATTTAATATTTGTGTCAAAAGTCCAAGGAATGAAAGTTCAGGGACTAAAACTGTAAATATGGAAAATATAAAAATGAGAAAATATCTCATTAATCCTCATAAATTCAGAAGAGTCTAGAGAGAACGAGAGATAGAGCCAGAGAACACGAGAGAGAGCTCGGGAGGAGAAGGAGCTTTGATTATCTTATAAGAAATTGAAGATATCACTTGGAAATTGTGATTTCCAAGCTTCAAGAGGTAAGGTTTCTTTGTTTTAAGCTTAAAATCTTGAACGAGAGTTGAACCTTAACTTCTGATTTTCAAGAGATTATAGTTCCAACGAACTCATCTTGCTCAAAATCATCCATTTAACATGTTCTAGTAGTTGAATATGTTAAAAATCAAGAAATGGTGTTTTTCGCTCAAGAACCCTAAGCCACGGGTTCGTATGTTTAGGTGGTTTTGATGAATCTAATGTGTTAGAAAAAGTGAAAGAAACATGTAGTAGTTATTAATTCAAAGAAATTGAAGCTTTGATGCAAAGATGATGAAATGGGTTTTTAGCTCATGAACCCTAGAAATGGGTTTATGAGTTGGAACTGATTTCAAATGATTCTAATGATTTTGTTAAGCCAAAAATGTCATAAGTGAAGTAAGAAATCAGTTTCAAGCCTTAAATTTCCATAAAACGATTTTTAGTGAAAAATTGTGTTTTCGGAAGAATTTTCCAGATTTTAAAGAAGGTTTGATGATTTTTGAAGTTTAAAAACTAAGTGTAAGTTGGTATTTAGGGCCTAGATATGACCCTAAACCAATTAATTCAAGTATTAAGAATATATCTTAAAATCATCAAAGTATGTTGCTATTGTTGAAAATTTGGAATTTTGTTCAAAAGCCTTAGAAATCAATTTTAAATGATCAAATTAATTGTAAGGGGTTTTAATGAATTCCATATGTGGTAATTGTTGAAATAAATCAGTAGAAGTGCTTAATATTGGACAATTTCGGTTTTTGAATCAAAAATGCAAAAACGGGAATGTTTGAAAAATAATTGAAATCCATGATTTTTAATGGTTAGAAACTGGAAAAAAAAATGAATGGTTTTGCTCTTGGAACAATCCCTAGTGATTAAGTCGTGCATTAAGGGCTTAAAATGGGAAAATGGTAATTTGTAGCATAAAAATGGAGCATCTGGTCGCACCAGACGAGATCGGGTCGCGATCCCCCTTAGGATCGGGTCGCGATCCCGCGTCAGAAGCAAAAATACAGTTTTTTCAATTAGTCTCCTGCCAAGCCCAAATGGATTTTGAGTTTTGGTCTTACACTTGTTCGATTGACCTCAAAGTTTAAACATAGGTCCAATATAGTGTGAAACTTCATGGAAATTTATCGGAACCGAAATACGACCCCTCGAGGGTACTGTAGCAAAATACGTATAAAATACAACTTAACTAAAGTTGGTCATTTAAGAGTTATAGACTTGTTATGACCTATATTGGTAAAATAAGGACTCTAATGAGTTATAAAATCAGTTAGCATGAATGCTAATTTATAACATGTTAATTATAGGTTCATGCCAAGTGATTATTTAATCACAAAAGAGTATAAATACAAGGAACGTGTAGTCAATCTTCTAGCAATACATGAGGTGAGTACATGCAGTATTTTTACCCATTCTGGGGTACATGGCAAGTAAGTATTTTCAAGATTTCTTATAAAAATTTCTATATGTGAAATTATATGCAAGAGTATTAGTTCTAACTTGTTTGTGAAAGTATAATGTTATATTTGAAGTGTGTTTTGGTCTATGAACCAATTATGTGAAAGTATGTTTTGGTCTATGAACCAATTATGTGAAAGTATATTTTGATTACAAGTTATATGTGTTTTCAAGTATGAATGGCATATAGCCACAAGATGTTTAAGAAGTATGTTTTGGTTACAAATTTTATATGTTTTCAAATATGAAAGAGCATATAGCCACAAGATGTTTGGAAAGTATGATTTGGCATTAAGCCTAAAATGTTATAAAGACATGTTTTGAACATATAATTTATGTGAAACGAAAGTTATGTATTTGGCATCTAGCCACAAGTAATATGTTTATGAGAAATGTTCAAGCAAGCAGCAAGTTTTTGTATGACTGGTAATTGTAGCAAGCAGCGTTAGTAAGGGAACTATGTTCCAACCTACCCGGGTTAGGTAAGGGGTCTACTGGGGAAAAAGCCCCATCGCGAAGTAGATCGCCTCAGCACTTCTATGGTGAGGATTGATCCGTTCTTTCTAGCCATAGAGACTTGGGGTATCACTTATAGTGATTAAAGTCGTAAGTATAAAAATCCAGCAAGCTTATAAAACTAGTCAAAGAAAGTAAGAATGATGTTATTTTCGTAAAGTATGTCATAGAATGATTTTTGAGAAGTAAAGAGTTATATTATGTTGCTATTATAAAGTTTTGAAAGAAGATAATTATGCAAGGTATGATATGTAATGATTTTGAAAAGAATAAAGAGCTATGTTATGATAATATTTTAAAACTTTGAAAGATGTTTATGTCATAAGTTTTATATAAAGATTGGAAAAGAAGTTAAAGGTTTGAGTCTAAAACTCATGCAACTCACGAGACAATTTTTGTCTTACGTATTCTATGTTTTGCCATGTATTCCAGGTCAATATAAGTTGCTATCAATGGGATGAAGTTTAGCTGGAGTGGAGCTTAAGTTAGCTCTTATATTGGACTCAAGGTTAAATCCTTTCTTGCTTACTATGGTTAGCTTGATATGAATTTGTACACCCACTGTTTTAAGCATTTAAATTATCGGTTTTTGATAAACCGTATTTTTGTATTCATGTATTTATACGAAAAACCATAGTATTTGCAAACAGTAGAAATGGGGTGTCACATACTCAATATCATTTCTAGTATGCCTCTGCAAATAAGTTTTACCACAAAGCTCGATAACATATTCACAAAAATTAAATATGCATTCCCGTGCAATTCTCTCAAACGTCTTTAAATATTCATTTGTTGTGTCAAAGGTAATACCGAAAGCCAAATACAAAGTGTAGTTGTATAATTTTATATAGGAGTAAAACCCCATCTACCTCTACCATCATATCTTATTACAAAAAGATCATCGTATGTGCAATTATCTATAAATTAATCATGTACCAGAAGTTCTTGTACAAATTTACGATCTATGTTTACAACAGCTCTAGTCTGTCTAATTTTTTTTCTTGGTGACAAAGGTTCTCTACAGCTTGAAAGAATGTGGTGATAAACATACCATTATATTAGTCATCATCTGAATATTACATCTTCGAATTGTTATGTATAATGTTATGAGAGTAATATGGTGATTGTTTTATGTAAATAACAGGCCGAGTTGAGGATTATTTATAGGTAAAGATTAAACAATATAGGATTTTTTTTCTTGAAAATATGTCATTGGATTGGCCAAAGATGGCGTTGCAAGTTCTGGCATCAACCACATCCAATCACGCCAAACACCTTTCACGCCACACTGGGATAGTGTGCATGTTGTGACTTTTACGCCCTGTTATCGAGTTTAAATTTGAATGAAAAGAACAAAAAAGTGAAAGGAAGGAAAGAAATCTTTCTTTCCTCTCCCTCTCAATCATCATATATTTGGACGGGTAGATTTCAAAAGAAAAGAAAAAAGTCAATTTTGTTCATCATTTTTCTTTCATTCATCTCATTAAAAAACTCAAAAACATGATTTTTTAACTTCTTATTTCCTTCTTTTAGAAAAACTCAATAACATAAACTTTCTTCCTCGTTCCTTTCTTTCCTTCCCTCCTCTTAAAATCTTAACAACGCTACGTTAAACCGCATCATCATCATACGAATAACGTGCTACATCTTTGTTTACAACAGCTCCAGTCTGTCTAATTTGTTTTCTTCTTGGTGACAAAGGTTCTCTACGACTTGAAAGAATGTGGTGATAAACATACCATTATATGAGTCATCATCTGAATATTACATCTTCGAATTGTTATGTATAATGTTTATGAGAGTAATTTGGTGATTGATGTATGGAAATAATAGGCAAAGTTGAGGTTTATATATAGGTAAAGTTTGAACAATATGAGATTCTTTTTTTCTTGAAAATATGTCTGTTGCATTGGATTGGCCAAAGATGTCGTTGCAAGTTCTGGCATCGGCCACATCCAGTCACGCCAAACACCTTTCACGCTACACTGGGATGGTGTGCATGTTGTGACTTTGACGCCCGGGTGTCGAGTTTAAGTTTGAAGGAAAATAAAAAAAAGTGAAAGGAAGGGAAAGAAATCTTTCTTTCCTCTCCCTGTCAATCATCATATATTTGGATGGGTAGATTTCAAAAGAAAAAAAAAGATAGAATATTTTCATCTTTTTTCTTTCAATCATCTCATTAAGAAAAACTCAAAAACACGATTTTTTTAACTTCTTATTTCCTTCTTTAAGAAAAACTCAATAACATAAACTTTCTTCCTCGTTCCTTTCTTCTCTTCCTTCCTCTTAAAATCTTAAGAATGCTACGTTAAACCGCATCATCATCATACGAATAATGTGCTACATATACCGAACAGTCTTAGAGGTTGCCAAAATTTAACTTAAATAACATTTATGATATATTGCAACTTTTTATTTTATTCTAAGATGACCACGTAATTGTAAAATTCAATGACTTAATAATTATCTTAAGAATAGAGCAACCTAATAATTAGTTTCATAAAAGTGAACACATTTGTTCCCAAAGCAGTTTTCATACAAACCTCAAACCCTTCGTTGTTTCCCCCCTCACCAGTCACCTTCACACTCTTTCTCTACGCAATTGGTCTGATCTACGAGCTATACAAATCACCACCAACGTATCCAGTGTCGATCGATTCTCTTTGTCCTCGTTTTGAAGACAGTAAATTTATAGCGACAGACGAAGTTTCTCTGCTGATGTTCCAAGACTAAATTTCTGTCTCCTCACCAAATCCCTAAAATTTTCCGTCAAATCCCGCGTTTTTCCGATCAAGTTTTCATCCCTGCATCTATCCAATTTGCAAATTGTTGATGAATTTTGGTGGGTATTGATGGTGACCGCGGGTTCGAATAGTCAAGATGAAATTATTGGGGATAAACATCCATCATCAGCTGTTTCGCGAGGAGGAGGCGGGGCGACGCGGTCCTGGGGCACCACCGCTTCAGGTCAATCCGTTTCGACAAGCGGCAGTGTCGGGTCTCCTTCCACCCGGAGTGAAGCGACCATGGCGGTGACCCCCGCTACTGAGAACACATTTATGAGGTTGAATCACCTTGATATTCACACCGACAATGCTGGATCTCAAGCGGCTGCTGGGTAAACAATTTGATTCTAACTCTCTTTTTATTATGCCATTTTCCAATTCGGAATACTTTCTACTTTCTCAGCTCCAAAATCAATATCAATGTTCATATCTTTGAGGAAAAAGCCATAAACAATGCTAAGTGTTTAACTTCCAGAAAACTTCATAATTATTGGTTTTGTACACCATAAGAAAGAACTATGAAATTGCCTAGTAGTTCGTTTTAAGTGCTTTCCACTTTCTATTAGCAGATTTTAGCTCTTAATTAGGAGGTTAAATTCTTAAATGCATTAAGTAGTTAACTAATGAGTAGTTCTTTACAGTAAACAAAAGAAGAAACGAGCACAACGTGCAACTGGAGGGGACAAAGGTGGTAGAGGACTCCGCCAATTCAGCATGAAAGGTTTCTAATTTGTCTGGATTTTTATGCTTTCATGATGTTCTTTGTATCAAATAATCATTTTTTTTTTTTTTTGTGATCTTTTTAGTGTGTGAGAAAGTGGAAAGCAAGGGAAGAACAACATATAATGAGGTTGCAGATGAACTTGTAGCTGAATTTGCTGACCCTGGTGATGGTGGTCAAACTCCTGACCAGGTTCACATCACACACTAGATACTTTTTACAAAAATTACAGCTTTTAAATATTTATGAATGATATGTGTCAATGTGT